>CM076574.1:73839411-74309955 GCA_034641835.2 Pinus albicaulis | reverse complement strand
ACTGACGAAACATGGAATAGAGCCCCGTGAATGGCTTCTCTGTAATGAAACGAGGGCATGAGAATCGTCATTCCCAGCCCTTGGCATTTCTTCGTTATACAACGGAAAACCATTTAGAACACCTGCATCAAACACAAAACAATTTAAGAAATCCTACGAAAAATAGGTTTTAACTGCTTCAGATGGCGAGGGAGGAGCGTAGCCGTCGGATAAAAATATCTAACGGTGGAGATCGGCGCAAAACAAAAAAATGAGAGCGGGGAGAAGAAATAAGGCGGGGTGGTTTTGGACCGTCCGATCTGGACACGTGGACGGTCCTGATCTAATCGGAGGATCTCAATCGGGGGTGGTAGGCAAGTGCATGCGATGTAAATTTCCGATGCGATTGAGCGCTGGCCGTTGATCTGCAGATTAGATCGACGACGAAAGGCGAATCGGAGGGTTTTTGAAACGGGGCAAGACTTGTGATCGGAGGGAATAAGGACTGTTGGATCCTCTGGAGGATGGACGGCTCAGATTTAATCGGAGGATCATGATCGGGGAGGGCAGAGAAGGGGATGCGATTGAAACGCAGCGATGCGATTGAGCGCTGTCCGTCCGATCATTAGGGAGATGGACGACTAGGATTAAATCGGAGGATTGTGGAACGGGCTTGCGATTAGCGTTCGGGCGACCAGTGCAATCAAGCGATGACCGTTGGATCAGCGGGAAATGAACGGATAGGATGTAATCGGAGGGATCGCAAGGGTGTGTGATGTCCGTCGGTTTGCGAAACAGATGGACGGCTACGATGGAATCGGCGGATCGCAATCGGTAGTGAGACGGGAAGGCTTGCGATTGCGATCGGAGGGAACTTGCGATTGAGCGCAGACCGTTGATCTGAGAACAAGATCGACGGTCGGGATTGAATCGGGGATCGGCAATCGGAGGTCGTAGAGATGGGCATGCGATTGCGCAATAAGGAAAAGTTGCGATGCGATTGTGCGCGGACCGTTGGATCGAAGAACTAGATCAACGGTCAGGATTTCTTCGACTTACGCACCGGCGGAAAAACCTTTAAACATATGAAAACCAAAGTTTTTGAAATAAAAACAAGTTATAATGGATCGGGCGGAAAATGTATAAGTAAAGGAAAAAGGCGCCCCATTGCGGGGCCGGTGGTTTTCACGGAATATAATATGCCCGGGAGTATAAAGACAGGGGCCAATCGCAATCGGGCCATTGAGCCTGGTCTTTCCGATCAACCCATTTGTGTTGTTTCCGATTGCGATTGCGCGATCGGCTCTTTTCAATCAACCCATTTATATTTATCACGTGGTTTTAAGTTTTTAACTTGAAACTTTCGGAAAGTGGGTTTTTGGGTTTACAAAGGAAAATATTGATCGGAGGGGGTTGTATATGAAAGGCTAATCGCAATCGGAGCTTTGTAATGTTTCAAAGTTATGCACCCTTGGATATTTGCGATGCGATTAGCGCCGAAAAGCTTTGGCGTTTGGTTTTAACACATGGGCATGTGGGGTGAAGTGGTTTAGGACTTAGCCCAAGGGGCTTAGGTCCATAGCAATAAAACTTTGATTTTTTATGAGAAATTTTCAAGGATTTTAATGGATTTGGGGGTTCCGAAATAGTTTAAAAGTGAGTTTTTAACTATGAAAGGGGAAATTTTCATAAATGGAAAGAAGATGACTTATGAAAACAAGGTAGTTTTGATGGAGAAAAGGGGAGAAGATGAAAGGTTTTGAGAAGAGGAGAAATGACGATCTTTCAGCAGTCTTTCAGTTGGAATCAGTAGAAATTCCTGAGTATAAAATGGGACAGCAAATGAGGATTTTGGACCGAGGCATGAGGCCTACAAGGAGTCTTCAAGAGCCAACAATTTTTAGTGATAAAATTTGTTCCTTGGAGGCTCAAAAAATATCTTAGCCACCTTTTGGTATAACAAAATATTATAGGTGGCTAACACTGTTGAAGCCTAGAAAATATCTGCTTCAAACATTGGGGAAAACCACCCGGTCGGGACCTTAGGACAACTCCTTTTCCGTTTGGTATGGTGGCTCCGATTGGATTTAAAGGACCAGTTTCCTTATAACTAAATGGGTTGGTGAGGGGTTGATTTGGATGAGTGGAAATGGGACTAAATTGACTGAAATAAAACTATCTAATTAAACTAAATGCTGATAAAGAAATTCTAACACTAACCCGGGTAATTATATATGAATACAACTTAAGATTGTTCCAATTTAACAATAACCATGAAAATGTATTATTATTTAAATTGAAATGTGCAGAAACGAATAAAGATAACTCTGTTTAAGAAATTAAACAGAGTTATATTAACATATTGCATTCATCATTGTATACCATCTATATATGCTTATAAAAGATAACATTTCAATTATACTCAGAAATGATATATAAAAGGAAACATTATGAAAACCAAATATATATAAATGATAGCAAA
Source organism: Pinus albicaulis (assembly GCA_034641835.2). Taxonomy (NCBI): domain Eukaryota; kingdom Viridiplantae; phylum Streptophyta; class Pinopsida; order Pinales; family Pinaceae; genus Pinus; species Pinus albicaulis. The sequence continues at coordinate 74,307,494 of CM076574.1, read as the reverse complement.
TTTTCAAGCGAATATCATATAACAAAGGAAATCAACAGTGAACAGATAGAAATATCTCATTCATCTTGAAGATTGTCAAATGAAATATGATACTCTAATCCAGTAACTCCGATGTAAAATTAAATCCAAAGGTACAGAAATGCAACACTTCAAAGATAATTTCAGCACAAAATCACCAGATGTGATCCTTTATAAAATATAAGAGGGAATGGAGTACAGAAATGTCAGCTCCAAGTCCAAAAATATTACAACTCCGGATCCCTCTCTAAATGCATGAGAGGGATTTAAATAAGAAATTACATAAACAGAATCCTACTACTACTGCTTAACTATCACGTGATCCAGATTTATGCAGGAACACAATAGAATAAACACATAACCATAAATAAAGAGATGCAGCGGAAATAACACTTCATTTCATTAATATCAAAGAACTGAAATTTGCTTACAGACAAAATGGAAATAAACTAGCTAGGGCTCTGGTAGCTATCTCCGAGAAGAGATGTGGCCTCTTAATTGAGTTAAAATGAGGCTTGAGGGCCTATTTATTATTTAGAAACAATGTAAAACCCTAAACATCCCAAAACCCTAACACTAGGAGATGAAGCGCCAAAACTATGGGCCCCGTTTGGGTAAATTGGTGTTTCAACTTCCCAGGGACGTAACTTTGGCATACTATCTCCGTTTGACGCATATGATACATCATTAGAAAGCTCTATCTAAGGACTACAGCTGTCAGGACGAATTTTATCAAAAAATTCGCTGGCGCTTTCGTACCCAAAAAACGTCGTTTAGGGCCTCAAAACGGCTCCGGAAGTTCAGGACCCGAAAAACTGCTAAAAATAGTAAGTTATGCCAAAACTGAAAAACTGAAAGAGACAATGGTGGGGGCCCAAGTGGAATAGGTGGTGGCCACCAATATCCACCTGGATCATTCCTCCCCCCTTAGGAAGCAATGGTCCCCATTGCGTTAAGTTCCTCCATGAGATGAGGAAATTTCTGCTGAACTTGGTCCCTGGTGAACCACTTTCCTTGGTGCAGGAGTTGGCCAGCTTTGACAACCCGATATAGTTGGATCTTCTGTTGGCGAGTGTTCTTGATTTGCATGTCCATGATACAATCTGTGGTGGCCTGTTCCATGCAGTCTGGATTTAACTCTGTTGGTGTGAGTTGTTTTGCAATGTCCGAGGTGTCCAGTAGAGGTGGGAAGTAAGGACGAAGGCGATCCACATTGAAGACTGGGTGCAGACCAAGGAATGGTGGAATACTAAGCTCGAAGGCATTGTTACCTACAACCTTGGTGATGGTGTATGGCCCGTATCGGAGTGGGCGAAGCTTGCGGTGAGGTCCAGTGAGGCGCTCCTTCTGCAAATGTAGGCATACTTTGTCGCCCACCTGGAAGTGGTGTGGCACCCGGTGTTGATCATGGCGCTGTTTGTACTTCGCATTGGCTCTGTCCAATATATCATGAACCTGTTGGCTGATGTGTTGAATGCGCTCGATGAAGCTACTTGCTTTGTCAACTTCAGACTGGACATGAGCTGAATCGGCCTGAGCAGCTGCAAACGGCATGGCTATGTCAATGGGACATAGTGGCTGGAATCCCAAGCCCACCTGAAAGGGGCTATGGCCAATTGAACCGTGGAGAGCCCGGTTATAACTGTGTTGTACATAGGGGAGGCTCTCGTCCCATGTGCGTGGATGCTTTGAGTTGTACATGCGCAGAATGTGTACAATCATTCTGTTGACTACCTCTGTCTGGCCATCTGTTTGGGGATGGAAAGCTGTGGACTTGGTGAGCTTTGTGTCCAACATTGACCAAAGGCTGGACCAAAATGTGCTGAGGAACCTGCTATCTCGATCTGATATGATAGACTATGGGATCCCAAAGTGCACCCACACTCGTTCAAAGAAGAGTTTAGCAGTGGCTTCTGCTGTGATATTCTTCTTACAAGCCGCCATGATGGCCATCTTCGAGAATCTGTCAACGACCACGAAAACACAGTCATTTCCATTCTTAGTAGAAGGCAGGCCCGACATGTAATCCATGGAGATGGATTCCCACGGTCGACTAGGGGTAGGTAGTGGAGTATATAGGCCTTGCTTCTTGATGGTCGGTTTGGCAATGGCACAAGAAGTGCAGGATCTGATGTGCTTCTCGACATCCTTTCGAAGGTTCGGCCAATAGAAATACTTCTGTAGTATTGCTACTGTTTTCTCGACCCCGAAATGCCCAGCGACTCGACCGTAGTGTGCTTCCCATATCATCTTGGCACGCTCGCTTGAAGGAACACAAAGGTGTCCCAGGTGACATAAAAGTGCATCTTGGAGGTGAAAATTTGGAACTTGTGTGCCCCCAAGAGTGCCTTGTAAGTGTGGCCGAATTCTGGGTCACTCTCATAGAGAAGCGGCCAATCAGAAGTCTCGTGCCCACAAGAGTTGAGCACGGTGGTGAGCGCCACGATCGGTGGTCGGCTGAGGCAGTCTGCAACATTATTGGTGCTACCCTTCTTGTACTTGATGTTCAAATGAAACTGTTGCAGATATGTGGACCACTTCCGATGGCGATCATTCTGGAACTTCCCTTGTGTCTGTATGAACTGCAGGGGCCGGTGGTCTGTGTGGATGATTGTTTCCTTCCCCAAAATGTAATGCTTCCATTGTCGACAGGCTTGCACAATGGAATACATTTCTTTGTCATAGGTGGGATACTTGCGAACTGTCTCAGACAATGTCTCACCGTGATATGCCACTGGATGTCCCTGTTGAGTAAGAACTGCCCCAATAGCATAGTCAGAGGCATCTGTCTCGATCTCAAATGGCTGCTGCAAGTCTGGTAAGGTGAGCACTGGGGCAGAACAGAGGCGATTTTTCAATTCTTTGAATGCCTTTTGTTGAGGTTCCGACCAAAAGAATTTTGCTCTCGCTCCTCCTTTGGTGACTTGACTCAAGGGCCAAGTGATATGAGAGAATCCCAACACGAATCTACGGGAGAAATTAGCAAGACCCAGAAAGCTGCGAAGCTCTGTTATAGTAGTCGGGGCTGGCCAATCCCGAATGACTTGGATCTTGGCTGGATCCACATGCACCCCCCTTTCATCAATAATGTATCCCAGATATTGAACCTGGGTCATGCCAAAAGTGCACTTCTCCAAATTGGCACACAACTTGTGTTGCCGCAGTGTTTGGAGGACTCGTCGGATGTGGTGAAGGTGCTCTTCCCAAGTCTGGCTGAAGATCAGAATGTCATCCAAGTACACCACTACAAATGAGTTGGTGAATGGCCGCAAGATGTCATCCATCATCCCCATGAAGGTGGCGGGAGCATTCGTCAACCCGAAAGGCATGACCAGCCATTCGAAAAGGCCTTCCTTGGCTTTGAAGGCAGTCTTCCACACATCGTAGGGTTCAATTGGTACCTGGTGATACCCAGACTTCAGGTCGATCTTGCTGAAATATTTTGCACCTTTGAGTTGGTCCAGAAGGTCATCAATCCGTGGGATTGGGTACCTATTCCTGACAGTGATCTTGTTCAGCGCCCGATAGTCAATACAGAGTCTCCACGTCCCATCCTTCTTCTGTACCAACACGATCGGGCTCCCACAGGGCGATGAACTTGGTCTGATGTGACCTTTCCGCAACAGCTCCTGAATCTGCCTCTTGATTTCATCATTTTCCAGAACAGAGCGTCGATAGATCGGTCCATTGGGTAGTGGCGCACCTGGGGTCAGATCAATCGGGTGCTTGACCTGGCAGTGCAGAGGAACCCCTGTGGGTGAGGTGAACATGTCCTCGTACTCCTCCACGACCTTATCCATTTGTTGTTGTCGTGCAGAGGGGCCCTGTCTGGAGGTCGTGGCCACAGTCTTCTTCTTGCCCTGGGGGCGGATCATCAGAAAAACGAATTTCCTGGTTTGGGAAATGAGCTTACTACATTGTTTTGCAGCAACCAAAGAGATAGTCGTAGGAGGTGGTACCTCTGGTATCCTGTACAACTTATTTCCCAAAGTAATAATAACAGCACGAGGTCGAGACTCATACACAGCATGACGCTTCCACAAGTATGGTTGTCCTAATAATACATCATAAACATCAATAGGAGCAACGTCACATAATACCTCATCCGTGAAGGGCTTGATGCTATAGGGAAGGCGACACTGCCGGCTGACGCGGAGATCTCGTCCTTGGTGAAGCCACTCGATGGTGTATGGATGTGGGTGAGCTGTGGTCGACAAGCCCAACCGCTTCACGGCATCTGCTGAAATGAGGTTCTTTGGCTCCCATTGTCGACAATGAACTGTACCGGGGAGCCCTTTACCCACATCTGGGAGTGGAAGAGACGTTCCTCCTCCTCTGGATCTTCCGGTTCCTCCTTTTGGATCTTTGCAGTGGAAAAAGTGGCGTTGGGCTCCGCATCAATAATCTGTTTCCCTTTTTCATTCGCCTTTTCAGGTTCTGATTCGGAGTCAGAGCATGCATCTGACTCAGAAGCCCTCATCTCGTCCACTAGCGACTGCTTGGCCCGACACTCACTTGTGTTGTGAGTGGAGCTCTTATGGAACTCACACCACTTTCCCGTGTCCTTCTTTGGCTTTACGGTGTTGTTCTTGTCTTGTGGCTTTGATGGGTTGTCTTTAGCCGCCATGCTCTGTCCTTTGTTTTGCGGTTTGGAAGCACCTTTTCCTTGCTTTTGATTCGCGGATCCAAAGTCTCGCTTCTTCTGTTTGAATTTCTGCTCAATCTTGGCAGCATACCGGTATGCCGTACCAAGCGAGGAGATGTCGAGGAACTCCATTTCCTCCTGAATGTATCTGTGCAGACAGCTGCGATACTTTAGCACCAAATGTTTCTCTGAATCTTTGATCCCCAACTTTGTGCGCAGGGTATGGAACAGATTCGTCAGCTCGTGCACATCTTGATCCCTTTGTTGTCGCAGCGTGGTCCATTGTATGTACTTGTCCTCATAGCTCCCCACGGGATAGTACTGTTCCTTGATGGCGTCTCGGAAAGAATTCCAAGTTGGTACGGCCGAGAATAGAGAGGGTTCTGTCTGGTCCTTGTTCTCACAGTAGGTTTCCCACCAGTCCTTAACATGGGGGGTAGCTTTGAGGAGTGCAAAAATAATCTTCTCCCGGTCTGAAAAGTCATGAACAGAGAAATATCCTTCTAATAGATTCAACCATCTATCTACGGCATCTCGTCTATTTGACCCTCAAATATGGGAATGTCAAAATTTACTTGTACCTTAAAGGGAGTCGCAACTCCAGAGTGGCTACTGGATGCAGATGCGCCGCCGGTGGGCAGCCGTTGAAGGATCTGAGCAAAGCTATCCATCATCGTTCCTTTGTTTCTTTTCGAGGGCCTCCGAGCAATATTTTAATAATAGATCTCCGTCTCATCTTCACTTCTTTTCGTCCCCTATGCGCGTCTCGTCGTAGTTTACGAGGGGGTCGATCTCGTGTGTTAGTTCCACTCGTATCGTCTTCCTAGCTCCTTATACCCCGACCTCATTGGGACATGCAAGAAGGATCGAGAAAAAGTGCATCTTCCTTCGATACCACCGATCCTAGATTTATGCAGAAATCTAAATGTAATAAACACATAACCATAAATACAGAGATGCAGCGGAAATAACACTTCATTTCATTAATATCAAATAACAGAAAGATGCTTACAGACATAATGGAAATAAAATAGCTAGGGTGCTGGTAGCGAATCTCCGAGAAGAGATGTGGTGGCTACAGACCTCTGAACTGCTTTACAATGAGGCGCGAGGGCCTATTTATTATTGAGAAACAATGGAGAACCCTAAACATCCCAAAAACCTAACCCTAGGAGATGAAGCGCCAAAACTATGGGCCCCGTTTGGGTAAATTGGTGTTTCAACTTCCCAGGGACGTAACTTTGGCATACTATCTCCGTTTGACGTATATGATACATCATTAGAAAGCTCTATCCAAGGACTACAGCTGTCGGGACGAATTTTATCAAAAAATTCGCTGGCGCTTTCATACCCAAAAAAAGTCGTTTAGGGCCTCAAAACGGCTCCGGAAGTTCAGGACCCGAAAAACTGCTAAAAATAGTAAGTTATGCCGAAACTGAAAAACTGAAAGAGACAATGGTGGGGGGCCAAGTGGAATAGGTGGGTGGCCACCGATATCCACCTGGATCAATCAAATTAAAAACATAAATGCTATCTTAAATGAAACTGATTCATTGCTTTTCTTTCTCGCTTGATGTAGCCAAATTGCAAATTTTCAGCATATCTTGGAGCCTCGGTGGATGACTCATCTCGGAATGCAGCTGTCCAGCGTAGGTGGCATCGGAAAATTCAGGAATTAAACAATCGACAACATTTGAAAGGAATTTAATAGCCATTTGTTGATTGTTTGGCTTAATTAAATGAGTCCACATACTGTCCCAAGATATTGCTTGAAGTTTGTTGATCTGTTGACTTTTATTCATCATTTCTTCTTTCCATCTGTTTTCGGTTTCTTTCACTTTAGGCAAACTGCCAGGAACACAGTCTGAAATGAGATTGATTGAATACAAGTTGTCATTGATAAATTGCGTGATATTACTCATCATGCTCCTAGCTCTTGATATTGCTCTCTCGGCTTTCATTATCTGATGTTCCCATTCTGTAAACAAGATTTCTTTATGTCTTTCTTCTATACTAGGAAGATTAGCTTCTCTTCCTTTTTCTGTATCTTTCCAAGTAAGAAATTCATAAATATTTTCATCAGCATCATTAATTTCTTGCCTGAGAGTAATAATGTTCTCGATCAAGGATGAGGTAATATCACAAAATGGTTCTGCCTGTGATAATTTTGCACAAAATTCATTCAATTGCTGAGACAACAGTTTATTAACTTCAAGAGCTTCCGATTTGAATTCACTTAATTTAGGGAAATCTTTGAACCTGTCTAAAGCTGCTTGAAATTCCTTTTCTTGTACAATCTTCGCATTCTTCTCATTTTGTAACAAACCTTGTAACTTGGAAATTTCTTCATTCAATTGTTGTTTTTTGCCTAAGACCTTCTCATCAACTTTCTTCTTTTCTTTGGCAAGCTGTTCTTCTAACTCTTTGGACCTGAGTTCTTGATCTTGTAGTTGTTGTTGCAATTGAGTAATCTTTTGCTGACTTTCCTTAGCTTGCTCTTCAAGTAAAGCTATATGGAGATCTTTCTGAGTCATCATCTGAGAAACTTCTACAGCTTTATCTACTGTTGCAGCACTATATGCTCCTGCATATTGGGACAATTTAGTGAGATCCTCAGATGGATTCACTTCAGTATTCTTGTAAACAATATTCATAAATTCTTCTTGTGGAGTAGAAAACATGTCCTGATCCATCTTCCTTCTTTTTCTCTGTCTTCTAACAACAGCCTTATGTTTAGGGCTGTAAAATACATCTAAAGGAGGGATCTCCTCAATCTTCAATACAATTTTCCCTGTCGGATGTTCAGGAATGATTTCAACATCCTGATCCTCTTGTTCTTTATCTCTATCCTGCAGTCCCAATTGCTGAGTGAATTGATCATATTGTTTCAATAATTGAGAGGAAACATTAAGATCAGCAGAGTCTATAATTTTTTCAGTAGTTTCTTTTCCTCCCGATTGCGTGTCTGCTTTCTCTGTATCTGTTTTCTGCTCAATGGTTTTGCTATCCGATCCTCCTTTTTGATTATGCACATTAGTATCAGTACTTGTGCATTTTTCTGTTGTTTGGGCTGTGGATTGCTGATCAGTACTTCGATCGGATTTTCCATCAGTATTTCCTTTCTGAGCATCAGGTTTGCCATCAGTGCTCATCTTTTCAGTATGTACAGTTGGCTGGTTAATAGTCGATTGCATGATAACTTTACCGGCAGATGTTTCTCCTGGCGTTTTTCCAGATGTATCCTCTGTCTCTGACCCTTGTATAGGAATTCTCAGTTGGTCTAGAGGAACTCTCAACAATCTTTGACTTCTGAATAACAAAAATTTATTCATTTCTTCCTTCTGGAATTTAGACTTGGCTAAATCATAAACTTGAGGAAAATCATTCAACGAAACAAACAAATCATCAAACTCATCTGGTTCATGCTCAAATCGAGCAATTGAAACTGAAGTAATAACATTAAAAACTATCTGTCGTGGATCATACTGTCTCCCTGGAATGGTTGCAAATTTACAACCCTTTATTTTGGCGACTTCCTTTTCTGCATGTTTGAAATCATTCAAAGTAAACTGACCACAATTGAATGGGAATGGAGGCCACATTCTTTTCTTACTATTGTTTAGAGCTCTGGATATCCCTTCAACTGTTAATTGATAGGAGATTTCCTGGGCGAGAAGTTTGTCTGGAACAATAAGAGGAAGAACATGGGGTTCCACAATACTCCCAAAAATCCTGATGTATGTGAATTTCTCCCCTCCAAACCAATCTCCTATTGAGGATAAGTTAGCTTTAGCTTTATCAGAGAATCTAGGAGGGAAGCGATTGAAAATGGTTTGAAAGACAGGGATAAGGAAACCATGGCATATTCTATACACATTCTCTTGGAAATGAACTTTCCAAAGAAGTTTATGATATATATGAATTGGGGTAGGGTCTTTGGGAGTCCATTTCCATCCTAACAAGGGAAACTCGGAATTAAAACAAAGAGCATCTAGAATATAGGCACAAAAGAAAAAAGGAGTGGAATTTCTAGCGGTTTTATCTTGTCTGTACTCGAGTATTCTATTAGCCATTCTATCAGAGAGAATAACAGCCCAGTCCATAATGTCGGAATTGATAGCAGCTAAGATTAATGGGACCATTTGTATAGAAAACCTAGCGGAATTGTCATTACCAAATAATCTACACATCATGGCAGCGGCATAGCAATACGTAGGTAAGAGGGAATCTACAGAATACATACCGGATGCTTCATTTCTGTGCTTCTCAGGATTTTTCCTCCAATCTTTAATAGGATTGGATTGAAATTTATTATTATCAGCAAACTCTTTGATAAATTCTTTGTTATAAACCTTCTGTGGATCAGGAAGATGATACATTGCCTTAATGTTTTCTGCTTTAAACGACCCAAAAGACACTCCAGAAGTTGAAGCAAACGTTCTGTCCTTTATTTTCACACTATCGATGACCCATCGAATCACATGATAATAAGGCATGATGCTTGCTCTGGCTGCAATTCGATGTAGAAATGAATTTGCAAGTGATTTTTCAGTAATCTCAGAGTTGGAATCTGAGCTATCTTCATCTGGAACTGATGCCTCTTCCACTGTGACTTTGGGGTTTTCTTTCTCCAATAGATTGTAAACTCCTTCCCACATCATTCTTCCAAGCCCTTGGCATGATGTATCTGTAACTAATCTCAGTTTTGCTGGCTTTTATTTTGATACTGTAGGAGTCTCAATAAACTTAACAGGAACAAAGTCTTGGCTCTCCTTGCTCTCTTCGACATTTCTGTGTTTGATACTATTTCCCTTTGTCTGTGAACGAAAGGGTTCAGTGTTCCTTGGCTCTGCAAAACAATAAACTTTCAGTCGTGATAAACAAGCAACTTGAAAGGAACGATTATGAACTCATGATTCATTATTTATTGGTTTCGTATAGTGCGTAAATGTTCTTTTTGGGTCACACTCACGTATTAAAAACCAAATCATCAACCAATATTCATTCGATTTTCTATTGAATACCCACGTACAAATGGAGATTTGGCGTTTGTGAAATATTATAATATTCACCTATCCTGAACTCTTCGAATATAATAAATGTCATTTATCAATCGCATCGAAAGTTTTCAAATGGCACATAAATATCATAATAAAAATTTTCCGATTTGCCGTTTGCGATTGTAAACTTTTGCCGATTTCCGATTCGATGGTTATAGATTGTGATTGGGAAGTTTCAATCAAAAAGGATTATTAATAGCTTTCTCCGATTTCCGATGGTGGGGTCTGCCATAAAAAGTTTCTCACTTAAACGGACAAATGTTTGTTTTCCTTTTGAAAAGTTTTTTTATGATAAGCGCGCATCGCATCGAAGAATTTTAATTTGACCGCAAAGATTTATTAGAGAATGCTCCGATCATGCGATTGCGATTGATCGCATCGCAATGGAGATATGTAAATAGATAACTTTAAACCTCAAGCGATTGAAGTTTTGCGATCGAACTAATCGCATTGGAGGATTTGGGTTTCTATGTTAGATTATCCTCTAAGGATTTTCTTCGATTTCCGATTGCGATTACTATTCATTGGACTTTTACATTTCAACTTGTTTTCTTATGATAAGGTCTTTTATACTTGATTGGGTCGGAAGTTTTGAATGTTGTATTTGGTTTGTATACAAACAAAGATGAGCTTTTTCAAAACAATGAATCTTTATTTCTAAGTCTTTTATTTCTATAAAAAGAAAAAGGGACCCTATTTCTAAATCAATTTTATTCTAAAATTAAGAAAAAGGGAGGGTTGTTGTATAGTACAACAATTGGCGATTCACTGAAAGAACCAGTTATCTCTGAAAAAATAAAATGAATACTATATTTTTAGTAAGTAAATATTTTTAAAGATAATGAAAACTATCCTAGGATAATCAAAAATAAAATCTAACTTATGAAAAAGAATGAAAATTATTTACAATTTCTTTCTAGTTTCTTGAGAATAAAAACATTTTTGGGTTATCTCAAGCTTTGATTGGTATTAATAATGAAGTAAGTGGATTTCTCCAAGTTTGGTTTTATAATATACTCTATTGTCATAGGTATTTCCTCTGCTGCCTGCAAACGTTCATAGTCTCGACAGGGTTACCTTTTAACCATTAACTATTCATTGTCCCATTCAACTAAGATTATGACTTTTTAAAAGATAAATTCATAAGACATATTGTCTCATGTTTTTGTCTTTTATTTATTTTTTATTTCTTTTTAAGAGCCATTGTTCTGGTTTGGTAGCCAGTTGATAACAATGCCATTCAATAGTTATAATTAAACTGAACAAGCTGGCTCGTGATGAGACCCCTTGTCTTATATTTATAAGCCATTACCCTGTTTTGATGTGCAGTATTGGTAATGTCAGTTTCATTACTTCTTATGAATATGGTAAGTCGGCTCATGATGAGACCTCTTATCTCTTAAAAATTTTACATAATTTCTTAGAATTACATTCTAAAAAATCGCAACCTAAATGGATGGGGTGAAATAGTTTTATCGTTAAGAATCAATGGATGACAAATTTTCAGAGTTTTTTGAGTACCAAGACTTGAATAATATTTAATTTTATAGATAACCTCTCTCTGCTTAATAAACTTATAATGATTTACATTTCCCTCAAGTTTTTCAAAAGATCATGCAAATAATTGGAATAATCTTTCAAAGTTTAACATTTTATTTAAAACTATCAAAAGACTATGATCATTTCTTTAAAAATTCTTATTTACATAAAATAAATATTTATAATATTCTTCCTAAGAATTTTTCTAACAAGTAAACAGTCAATTAGAGACTTATTAACAACTTTTATTTGCAAAAACAATTAAAAACTTTGCAGAAAGGAATATGTACAGTTTAAGAAGGGGTTACCTCCTTATGAAAAGAATTTCTTCAAGATAAGCCCATTTACAGGAAGAGATTCTCTCTTACCTGTTAGATCTTGGAGTATGAATGTATTTGAGCCTATCTTTTCAATGATTTGAAATGGTCCAAGCCACATTTTCTGAAACTTGGTATGTTTACCTTTTTCTTCGTGTGCTTTATCCCATTTCAGAACAAGATCACCAATTGACAAAATTTTTGAGCCTGTAGAACTTGCATCAAAAGAAGATTTTACAAGTTGTTGATGTTTTTCATGAACAATTTTAGCTTTATCTCTATCTTCTTCTAGTTTAAGGATTTGATCATATCTCAATTGAATGGATGAAGAAGGATTTTCTTCAATAAATTGTACTAGGGCTAATGATGGAAGAGTTAAATTTGATGGTATCACAGCTTCTTTTCCATAAACTAAATTAAAAGGTGAAGTTCCTATTGAAGATTTTTCAGTAATACGATCAGCCCATAATGCAAAGATTAAAGATTTATGCCAATTCTTTTGATTTTGATCAATAGTCCTTTTAATGATTTTGATGAGATTTTTGTTAGTGGATTCAGCCAAACCATTACCTTGTGGGTAATAATTTGCTGAATATTTCAGTTTAAAACCTCTTTTGACTGCAAATTCTATTAAACTGTTTCCGGAAAAATAAGATGCATTATCAAAGACAAGAGCTTGAGGTACACCAAACCTGGTTATGATGAATTGATCTATGAAATCAGTAATTGTATCGGAATTGGCTACCTTCAAAAGGATTTCCTCTACCCATTTTGTAAAGTAATCAGTTGCAGTAAGGATGTACTTGTGCTGTTTGGAAGAATGAGGTACTATCTCACCAATAATGTCAAGCCCCCATTGTTCAAATGGTTGCTCAATACTCACTGGTTGTAAAGGAAAAGCTGGTTTCCTTTGTCTTCCACTTGCAGTTTGACAAATTGTGCACTTCCTTACATAGTCATGTGTATCTTTAAAAAGGGTAGGCCAATAATAACCAACACGAATTATTTTGTGAGCTATGGTATCACCTCCAAAATGACCTCCTGCTAGTCCATCATGCAACTCCTGCAAAACCTTTTCAGCTTCAGTCTTTTCAAGACATCTTAATAAAATTGAATCATAATTTTTCCTAAATAACACATTATCAATGATCTCATATTTAATAGCCTTTAACCTTAAAGCATGTTTTCTCTTATAGCTGAGATTAGAAGGAGCATACCCATTTTTCAAGTAATAGATGAGATCAGCATACTGAGATTCAGAATCTGTAACACTTATCTGACTTACTTGAATATCTTGATTTGAATCTTGATTTTCCGGTATGTTATGAGCTCCTGCTAATAGTCTGCAAAAACCTTGTCCTCTAAAAATCTTAGCTGGTTTAATATCAACATCATATTCTTGCAAAGCTGTTACCCAGTTAGCTCGTTTTTCTCCTACTTCTCTTTGAATTAATAATTGCCTCACTGCAGAGAATGGGACAATGATTTTTGTATGAGTTTTCAAGAGAAAAGGTCTGAAATGCTTGATTGATTTAAACATAGCAAAGGCTTGTTTTTCAACATCGGAATAATTCAGTTCAGCTCCTTGCAGATTTGAGCTAAAGAAAGAAATTGGTGCTTCAATTTTCTGATCATTGAGCTGTGTTAAAACAGCTACATAGGATGTCTCGGTGGCTAAGGTATACAAAATAAAATCTTTAGAAAAATCCGGGGTACTCAATGCTGGTGCATTAATGATCGCTTGTTTGATTGCCTCAAAGGCTTCTTTCTCTTTATGCCCCCATTTGAATACTGAATTCTTTTTTATCATATTTTGCATAGGTAAAACAATTAAAGAAAAATCAGGAATGAATCTTTTTACAAAATTGATCTGTCCAAGAAATGATTGCATGGATTTTTTGTTATGAGGTAAAGAAATATCAGAAATTTCTTTTACTCTATCTGGATCAATGTATATACCATATTTTGACACAAAAAATCCTAAGAGTTTTCCTTCATCCAAAGCAAAGAAAGATTTCTTTGGATTTAAGGAAATACCAAACCTTCTACATCTTTCAAATATTTGCTTTAGATCATGTAGATGATTGGTTCTCTTTTTTGAAAATACTATTATGTCATCAAGGTAAACAACAACTGACTTATTGATCAGACCTTTAAACGCTATATCCATGGCTCTTTGGAAAGTTGCTCCTGCATTTATTAGACCAAAAGGCATTTTCTGATAAGCATAAGTTCCCCATTTTGTTCTGAAAGTTGTTTTCAATCTATCATCTGGATGAACTAAGACTTGATTATAGCCTGAAAATCCATCAAGAAAGGACATAAGTTCAGAACCAGCTACCTTTTGAAGTATCTATTCCATGGTTGGCAATGGGAAATTGTCTTTTAAACATGCCTTGTTTAAATTTCTAAAATCAATACAAATTCTTATATCACCATTTTTCTTCCTTACATGTACCATATTGGAAAGCCAATTGGAGTGCCTTACAGGAAAAATTATTTTGGCTTTTAAGAGTTTATTAAGTTTTGATTTGATTTGTCCTTCGAGATTTGGATGAACCTTCCTTAACTTTTGTTGAACAGGTTTAATATCAGGAAGCATTGGAATTGTGTGTTGAATAACCGAAGTATCATATGTTTTTAAATCATCATAATTCCAAGCGAAAACATTTTTATATTTGTTCAAGAGTTTAATGAAAGCATTCCTTTCCTCTGGTGCTAAATTGAGTCCTAAATTAACGTTTTGAGGTTTGGAATCAGAACCAAGATTCACTAATTCAAACTTCAAAGTGGAACTTTGAAGTTTGGCATTAGTGACTTTCTTGAATCTGTCTTTAATATCATATAAGTCCTCCAATTTAACAACAGATTTCGGAATGGGATTTTCATTACCTTTTGAAGCAATTTGTAAATCATGATCATCTTCATCAATAATTTTCTCATCATATGATTTCTCTAAAGTCATGAAATTTAAAATATCTTGATCATGATAGAAAACTCTCCAATTTGTGACATTGTCTGGGACAGATGGACGAAAAATTAATTCTACAGAAAACCTATCAGGACTGCAGTCTTCAGCAGGTAGGAGTTTAGATGCAACATTAGCTAATAAATCAGCTGATGTATTTTGATTTCTAGGAATAGGAGAAATATTAAATGCTAAAAAATGAGTGGTGAGATCTTGTACTAGGGTTTGATAGTGTTTAAGATGTCCTGAAAGGCAATGAATAGTATTCCTAACTTGTTTTATAACAATTTCGAAATCACCAAAGACTTTCAAGTATTTAACATCTAACCCTATAGCTTTATAAAGTCCTTGAACCAAGGCTTCATATTCTGCGGTATTGTTAGTACACTCAAATTCTAGCCTACATGACAGCATGGTTTTCTCTCCATCTGGATCAATTAAAATGCATCCTGCTCCAGCTCCATCACTAGACTTTGATCCATCAAAATATAACGACCAAAATAAAGATTTATCTATTGACTTATCTACAATTACATCATAAGTATTTACAATTCTGGAAGAATCGGATTGTGAAAAATTTTCTATTTGAGAAACAAAAGTGTTTACAGAAAAAGGTGATTGGGGTGCTTTGAAGTTTCCAAGAAATGATTCAGCAGAATAACCTCCAAGAATATTGTTGTTGAATGCTACAGGTTCATTAGGTTGTTCAAATTCAGTGACAGTGTGCGTCATATGTTTTTCTCGTTCGATTTTGATTTGATTTGGTTTCCCTTTGTAGGGAAGCCACATATGTGAATAATCAGTCGAGATATAACCATTAAGTTTCGCAGACCAGTCCCTGCTTAAAATTAATCCATAGAATTCAGGAATATCAGCAATCAGAATATCAATTCTTTGGACAATTCTAGGATCGGAAGCTAATCTGATAGTAACTGAATTGATTTCTCCTACAACTCGAACTTTAGAGCGATCCAATTGAACAATATGAACTGCCGATTTCTGTGGTTCGATATTCAATTTGGCACAAACAGAAGTAGGCATTATATTAGAGGAAGCTCCAGAATCAATCAAACAATTATGCAGATTCTTATTGTACATTTCATAAGTCAGAAGAAAAGGAGGATTTTGAGAATTTGACTTTCTCCAATGAGCATGGTATCAGTAGCATCTACCTTATCTGGTGGTTTACCAGCTCCCCTAGCTGCTTTTGCAACTAAACCACTTGGTAAAGGAGAAATTGGTGTAGCGTTTAATTCTTTCAATAGCAACTTCTGCTGGTGTTTTAGTTTGCTGAGTTCATGTAAGGAAATATTGGCTTTGATCTTTTTCATGTCTTCGACAATGTTGTACTCCATAGGATCTGACACCACTAAAGTATTTGTTGTTGATGTGGGAGGATTAGAAGAAGATGGTTGATTTTGAGTAGGTAATGGAGAAGCTTTCTTTGCAGGGGATTTGTCTTTGGTACTTGGAGTTGTGATTTTCTTTTTAGGAGCTGTTTGTAAAGGCTCTGCTGTAGATTTACTCCTAGTACTTACAGGCATAGCTTCTTGTTCTACCTCACTAACAGAATTAGGGAGGATAAAATCCCACATTCCATGTAATTCGGCTATTTCTTCATTCTGATCTTCCTCATCTGATACTAAAGATGTATCTTCTTAGTCTTCTTCTTCCTCTGATTCTGCATTAGAGATTGCATTAGGAGGTTTAGATTCAACTTGGTTTCTTCTGAAATTTCGGAATGGTTTTTTGGTAGAAGTTTCAGCTACTTGTTTTTTAATTTCAACCATTTCATTTGACATGGTTTTAAGAACTTTTTGTAAACCCTCCATGTCATATGGATCTTTGGCCTTTTTCTTTGAATCATCTTTGAAGCTGACTTTCTTTGATTTCCTTTCCTCAATAGCATTTTTATTTTCTAGAGAAATAATTCGTTTTTCTACTGCAATAGCCTCTTTCATATTCTCGGCTAATGTAGGTTTTGCAGCTCTATCTACAAAAATTGCTATGTTTGAGGGTAAGGCAGTTATATACCATTCACTTCTGACTTGTTCACTAGGCTATGAATCTATGTGGATTTTGTTCAAGAGTTTGTTGAATCTAGCGTTGAAATCTTTAATGGGTTCTTTGGGTTCTATCTTCAAATTTGAGAGGTCATTGAGTAAAGTAGCTATTGATCGGTCATCTCCAAATTTGGTTAAAAAATGATCTGCAAAAATGGCCCAACTTGTTATGGATCCTGAAGGTAATGAAAAGTACCATGATCCTGCTGCTCCTTGAAGAGTATAAGGGAATA
This sequence comes from Pinus albicaulis, assembly GCA_034641835.2. NCBI lineage: Eukaryota > Viridiplantae > Streptophyta > Pinopsida > Pinales > Pinaceae > Pinus > Pinus albicaulis. Next base: position 74,290,651 of record CM076574.1, on the reverse strand, counting down.
ATCTGACTACAACATCTTCATGTGTGACTCCATTCAAATTTACAGCCATCATAAAGTTATTGATATGTTCTTCAGCTTGAATGTTAAGATCTGGACTAAATTTTGGAAGCCATTTTCCAGGATTGTCTGGTAAATCATGTAAAGGTGTAGCCATGTTGACTACCCCTGGAGTAGCCCATGGTCTAGCCATTATTGGAACAACTATTGGAGGAGTAGTAGAAACTGGTGGTGTTTGAATAGAAGTTGTTGGAATAGATGATGTTGAGATTGATGATGACTGAGCAGATGATGATTGAGGAGATGATGATTGAGGAGATGATGTGGAAACAACTGCACTTTGTTGAGTTGTGGTTTCGGAAACAGGTGATTGAATATGAGATGATGAACTTATATCACTTTCTGATTCCGATTGAATTCTTTTTGTCTTGCCCTTACTAGGTAAAGGAAATTCTTTCGGAGGAATACCAAGTTTTTCACTTTGCAACCTAGTAAGAGGTTTTGAAGGAACAAATTTTGAACTTACACTACCTTCAGATATTTCAGACTCTTCAAGAGATAGTGAGAATCCCTTCAATTTATGGATTAAATCTTGAACTTCAGGAGACTCAGGAGATTGCTTGTCTGAATATTTTGAGATTTTGGTAGTGGGTGTATGAATATTCTTCGCAATTTCTTCTCTAGGATTTTGAATTTCAGAAGAAATTGAAGAAGTTGATGAGGGTGTTTTTCTCTCAGAATGGCCTGTAGATAAAGATTTACTTGCCATTCATAGCTCAGGCCCTCCTTCTAGTGCCAAAAATGTTGAAGCCTAGAAAATATCTGCTTCAAACATTGGGGAAAACCACCCGGTCGGGACCTTAGGACAGCTCCTTTTCCGTTTGGTATGGTGGCTCCGACTGGATTTAAAGGACCAGTTTCCTTATAACTAAATGGGTTGGTGAGGGATTGATTTGGATGAGTGGAAATGGGACTAAATTGACTAAAATAAAATTATCTAATTAAACTAAATGCTGATAAAGAAATTCTAACACTAACCCGGGTAATTATATGTGAATACAACTTAAGATTGTTCCAATTTAACAATAACCATGAAAATGTATTATTATTTAAATTGAAATGTGCAGAAACGAATAAAGATAACTCTGTTTAAGAAATTAAATAGAGTTATATTAGCATATTACATTCATCATTGTATACCATCTATATATGCTTATGAAAGATAACATTTCAATTATACTCAGAAATGATATATAAAAGGAAAAGTTATGAAAACCATATATATAAATGATAGCAAATTTTCAAGCGAATATCATATAACAAAGGAAATCAACAATGAACAGATAGAAATACCTCATTCATCTTGAAGACTATCAAATGAAATCTGATATTCGAATCCAGTAACTCCGATGTAAAATTAAATCCAAAGGTACATAAATGCAACACTTCAAAGATAATTTCAGCACAAAATCACTAGATGTGATCCTTTATAAAATATAATAGGGAATGGAGTACAGAAATGTAAGCTCCAAATCCAAAAAATATTACAACTTCGGATCCCTCTCTAAATGCATGAGAGGGATTTAAATAAGAAATTACATAACAAAATCCTACTACTACTGCTACAATCTATCAAATTAAAAACAGAAATGCTATTTTAAATGAAACTTATTCATTGCTTTCCTTTCTCACTTGATGTAGCCAAGTTGCAAATCTTCAGCATATCTTGGAGCCTTGGTGGATGACTCATCTCGGAATGCAGCTGTCCAGCATAGGTGGCATCGGAAAATTCTGGAATTAAACAATGGACAACATTTGAAAGGAATTTAATAGCCATTTGTTGATTGTTTGGCTTAATTAAATAAGTCCACATATTTTCCCAAGATATTGCTTGAATTTTGTCGATTTGTTGACTTTTATTCATCGTTTCTTCTTTCCATCTGTTTTCAGTTTCTTTCACTTTAGGAAAACTGCCAGGAACACAGTCTGAAATGAGATTGATTGAATACAAACTGTCATTTATAAATTGCGTGATATTACTCATCATGCTCCTAGCTCTTGATATTGCTCTCTCGGCTTTCATTATCTGATGTTCCCATTCTGTAAACAAGATTTCTTTATGTCTTTCTTCTATCCTAGGAAGATTAGCTTCTCTTCCTTTTTTTGTATCTTGCCAAGTAAGAAATTCAGAAATCTTTTCATCAGCATCATCAATTTCTTGCCTGAGAATAATAATGTTCTGGATCAAGGATGAGGTAATATCACAAAATGGTTCTGCCTGTGATAATTTTGCACAAAATTCATTCAATTGCTGAGACAGCAGTTTATTAACTTCAAGAGCTTCCGATTTGAATTCACTTAATTTAGGGAAATCTTTGAACCTATCTAAAGCTGCTTGAAATTCCTTTTCTTGTACAATCTTCGCATTCTTCTCATTTTGTAACAAACCTTGTAACTTGGAAATTTCTTCATTCAATTGTTGTTGTTTGCCTAAGACCTGCTCATCAGATTTCTTCTTTTCTGTAGTAAGTTGTTCTTCTAACTCTTTAGACCTGAGTTCTTGATCCTGTAATCGTTGTTCCAATTGAGCAATTTTTTGCTGACTTTCATTGGCCTGTTCTTCAAGAAAAGCTATATGGAGATCTTTTTGTGTCATCAACTGAGAAACTTCTGCAGCTTTATCTACTGTTGCAGCACTATATGCTCCTGCATATTGGGACAATTTAGTGAGATCCTCAGATGGATTCACTTCAGTATTCTTGTAAACAATATTCATAAATTCTTCCTGTGGAGTAGAAAACATGTCCTGATCCATCTTCCTGCTTTTTCTCTGTCTTCTAACAACAACCTTATGTTTAGGGCTGTAAAATACATCTAAAGGAGGGATCTCCTCAATCTTCAATACAATCTTCCCTGTTGGATGTTCATGAATGATTTCAACGTCCTGATCCTCTTGTTCTTTATCTTTATCCTGCAGTCCCAATTGCTGAGCGAATTGATCATATTGTTTCAATAATTGAGAGGAAACATTAAGATCAGCAGAGTCTATAATTTTCTCAGTAGTTTCTTTTCCTCCCGATTGCGTGTCTGCTTTCTCTGTATTTGCTCCCTGCTCAATGGTTTTGCTATCCGATCCTCCTTTTTGATTATGCACATTAGTATCAGTACTTGTGCATTTTTCTATTGTTTGAGCAGTGGACTGCTGATCAGTATTTCGATCGGATTTACCATCAGTATTTCCTTTCTGAGCATCAGGTTTGCCGTCGGTGCCCACCTTTGCAGTATGTACAGTTGGCTGGTTAATAGCTGATTGTGTAATGAATTTACCGGCAGATGTTTCTCCTGGCGTTTTGAAAAATGTATCCTCTGTCTCTGACCCTTGTATAGGAATTCTTAGTTGGTCTAGAGGAACTCTCAACAATCTTTGACTTCTGAATAACAAAAATTTATTCATTTCTTCCTTCTGAAATTTAGACTTGGCTAAATCATAAATTTGAGGAAAATCATTCAACGAAACAAACAAATCATCAAACTCATTTGGTTCATGCTCAAATCGAGCAATTGAAACTGAAGCAGTAACATTAAAGGCTATCTGTCGCGGATCATACTGTCTCCCTGGAATGGTTGCAAATTTACAACCCTTTATTTTGGCGACTTCCTTTTCTGCATGTTTGAAGTCATTTAAAGTAAACTAACCACAATTGAATGGGAATGGAGGCCACATTCTCTTCTTACTATTGTTTAAAGCTCTGGATATTCCTTCAACTTTTAATTGATAGGAAATTTCCTGGGCGAGAAGTTTGTCTGGAAAAATAAGAGGAAGAACATGGGGTTCCACAATACTCCCAAAAATCCTGATGTATGTAAATTTCTCCTCTCCAAACCAATCTCCTATTGAGGATAAGTCGGCTTTAGCTTTATCAGAGAATCTAGGAGGGAAGCGATTGAAAATGGTTTGGAAAACAGGGATAAGGAAACCATGGCATATTCTATATACATTATCTTGGAAATGAACTTTCCAAAGAAGTTTATAATATATATGAATTGGGGTAGGGTCTTTGGGAGTCCATTTCCATCCAAACAAGGGAAACTCAGAATTAAAACAAAGAGCATCCAGAATATAGGCACAAAAGAAAAAAGGAGTGGAATTTCCAGCGGTTTTATCTTGTCTGTACTCAAGTATTCTATTAGCCATTCTATCAGAGAGAATAACAGCCCAGTCCATAATGTCGAAATTGACAGCAGCTAAGATTAATGGGACCATTTGTATAGAAAACCTAGCGGAATTGTCATTACCAAATAATCTACACATCATGGCAGCGGCATAGCAATACCGAGGTAAGAGGGAATCTACAGAACACATACCGGATGCTTCATTTCTGTGCTTCTCAGGATTTTTCCTCCAATCTTTGATAGGATCAGATTGAACTTTATTATTATCATCAAACTCTTTGATAAATTCTTTGTTATAAACCTTCTGCGGATCAGGAAGATGATACATTGCCTTAATGTCTTCTGCTTTAAACGACCCAAAAGACACTCCAGAAGCTGAAACAAACGTTCTGTCCTTTATTTTCACACTATCGATGACCCATCGAATTACATCATAATAAGGCATGATGCTTGCTCTGGCTGCAATTCGATACAAAAATGAATTTGCAAGTGATTTTTCAGTAATCTCAGAGTCGGAATCTGAGCTATCTTCATCTGGAACTGATGCCTTTTCCACTGTGACTTTGGGGTTTTCTTTCTTCAATAGATTGTAAACTCCTTCCCACGTCATTCTTCCGAGCCCTTGGCATGATGTATATGTAACTAATCTCAGTTTTGTTGGCTTCTCTTTTGAGACTGTAGGAGTCTCAACAAACTTAACAGGAACAACGGTCTTGGCTCTTCTCGCTCTCTTCGACATTTCTGCGTTTGATATTACTTCCCTTTGTTTGTGAATGAAAGGGCTTGGTGTTCCTTGACTCTGCAAGACAATAAAATTTCAGTCATGATAAACAAGCAACTTGAAAGGAATGATTATGAACTCATGATTCATTATTTATTGGTTTCGTATAGCGCGTAAATGTTCTTTTTGGGTCACACTCACGTATTAAAAACCGAATCATCAACCAATATTCATTCGATTTTCTATTGAATACCCACGTACAAATGGAGATTTGGCGCTTGTGAAATATTATAATATTCACCTATCCTGAACTCTTCGAATGTAATAAATGTCATTTATCAATCACATCGAAAGTTTTCAAATGGCACATAAATATCATAATACAAATTTCTTGATTGGCCGATTGCGATTGCAAACTTTTGCCGATTTCCGATTCGATGGTTATAGATTGGGATCGGGAAGTTTCAATCACAAAGGATTAGTAATAGCTTTCTTCGATTTCCGATGGTGGGGTCTACCATAAAAATTTCCTCATTTAAACGGACAAATGTTTGTTTTCCTTTTGAAAAGTGTTTTTATAATAACGCGCATCGCATCGAAGAATTTTAATTTGACCGCAAATATTTATTAGAGAATGCTCCGATCATGCGATTGTGATTGATCGCATCGCAACGGAGATATGTAAATAGATAACTTTAAACCTCAAGCGATTGAAGTTTTGCGATCGAACTAATCGCATCGGAGGATTTGGGTTTCTATGTTAGATTATCCTCTAAGGATTTTCTTCGATTTCCGATTGCGATTACTATTCATTGGACTTTTACATTTCGACTTGTTTTCTTATGATAAGGTCTTTTATACTTGATTGGGTCAGAAGTTTTGAATGTTGTATTTGGTTTGTATACAAACAAAGATGAGCTTTTTCAAAACAATGAATCCTTATTTCTAAGTCTTTTATTTCTATAGAAAGAAAAAGGGACCCTATTTCTAAATGAATTTTATTTCTAAAATTTAAGAAAAAGGGAGGGTTGTTGTATAGTACAATAGGAAATCCCTTTCCTTGGCTTCTATTCCCACACAGCCTTTTGTGACCAAAATCACACAAAGCCATCTCACTAGGTTTGTGGAGTATCTCCCAAGCTACACAATTCAACAACATAGTCTAGTTGCAGTAACTATAACTTGTTCAAGCTCTTGTAGTCAAGCGATGGCTTGGTTGGGTTCCCAAGTTGAAAATTAAGTAAGGGTAGTTGTGAGGGCATGATAGATAGGGAGGGTCAGGGCATGCAAAGGTTTGAAAAGGCGTGCTAATACATGTCAGACAATTTCAATGCATGTTGAACTAGAGTGTTAGGGAGTGTCGAGGCATATCAAGGGATAACTAGGTCAAAATGCATGGAAAGGAACAAATAAGAGTGTGTGCCAGGGAGTGTTAATATCAAATTCAAGTGTTCTAAGGACGAAGTGTGTTAGGAGAAGTTTAGAATAGGATGTATAGGAGGAAAGCCTACGATTGTTATAAGGGGTTCGACATAGAATTTTTAGGCAAAGGGAGATCACTTTGTGCTAGGCACAACATTGTTTTGCCTTTAGTTATATATTTTTTATATTAGATGTGGCACACTTTGAGTACATGCTCATGTTTTAAACTATTCTAGATAATTACATATTGTAGATTGTTGTGTATAAGTTTTGGGAACTCATCTTGTGTCAGCTTATATCTTGTGTGCCTTGTGAATCTTGTGGTTCTTGCAAAATCTTAGTTAATGTTCTATTGTTTTTATGAACTGAACATACATCTGAAATATTGCCTGTGTAAGCTATGTTGCTTAGTTTTTTTATGGCCATGGCTAGATCATGTGATCCTTGTATTGGTAAATAGTTAAGTGGGACAAGTTGAGCTTGGACATGAGTGGCATAAGATGAGTTATAGAAAGTTCTTAGGTGAACAAGGCACAATCTACTTGTAGTAGGTGTAATTGTTCAGGTTGTTGCGGTTGAAGCATGCCAATGTTTTCACATGAATTGTAGTAGCCAAGGAATTGATTGGGTTCCCAAGTCGTGAAAAAATGTAAAGGTTAGTTGTGAGGACTTGAGTGCCAAGGCGTGCTAGGGAATACTAAGATGTGCCAGATAGTGCTAAGGCATGTCAAACATGATAAGATGTGTCAAGTGATAAGGCATGCCAAGATGTGCAAGGGTGTGTCAATGCGTGCTAGGGAATGTCAATGCAACAAAAGGGAGAAACAAGTTAAACTACAAGGAAATCAACACATAAGAGGGTTAATGAGTCATCAATTTACCTTTTCTAAGAGGGGCATGCTAGGCACACCAACACTAGGCGCCAATAGGTGCCAAGTGCAAAGTCTTAGTGCATTCTAAGTGCCAAGTCTTCCTTTGTTACTTCTCATCTACTTTCCAAAAATTGATCTCAAATAAATTTAATATTAAACCATGCCAAATCATACCAAGGCATCTCAACGTGTTCCATACATGCTAAGACTTTCCAAGCGCCAGCACGTGCCAATCGCTAATATGTGTTAGGGAGTGTTATGCATGCTATGAAGTGGAATGGCATGTTGAAGAGTGCTAAGGTGTGATAGAGAGTGCTAATGCACATTGAGTAGTGTTAAGGAGTAATAGGACAAAACATTAAGGGAGCACTAGGTCAAAATTCATGGAATTTAATGAATAAGAGGAACGTGTGCCAGGGACTAGTGTTAATGACTGCTAGTTGTCATGCGAAGGAGGGAGTGACAAGGTATGCTAAGCATTGGTAAGGCATGCTAGGGAATATCAAGGCATGTAAAGAAGTGCCAAAGTTTGCTAGGGAGTTCTAGGGTGTGCTAATTATATGTTCCAAATAGTGCCAAGATATGCCAATACATGCCAGGTGCTAAGGATGTGCAGGGTGCCAGGGTATGTCAATATGTGTCAAGAAGTGTCAAGGCAACAAAAGGAAGAACCAAGCTAAATGTAAGTAAATGAACACATAAGAGGGTTAATAAGTCGAGACTTTATATTTTTCAAAAGGGGCATGCTAGCCACACTAATAATAGGTCCCAATACATGTCAAGTGGCATTGTGTGCCAAGTGCTAATGAATGTCAATGCATTCAACGAAGGTGTTCCAGGACATGCTAGTGACTACATGCATGCCAACACATGCTAGGAGAGTTCCATGTTGTGCTAGCGCATTCCACAATGTGCTTTGGCGTCAGTTTCATGACAAGATGTTCTAGGTACAAAGATGTTCCAAAACATGCGAGGTGCTAAGAAATGTTAGTGTGTGACAAAGCATTAATTTAAGATGTGCCCAGATTGTTGAGGAGTGTTAGGCCTTTCTCATCAATAGAATTGTCATAGCTTATTTATGTAATAAATAATATATTTCCTACACAAACTAGTGGAACTTTATCTAAAGGGAATTTGATAGATAATAAACTTAATAGATATGAACCATGTGTTGACTCATAGGAAAATTTTATTCGACTAGTGATTACTTGAGGGAAATGATACACACTAATTAATTCTTAAAAAAATGACTGATTCTAACCACTATGGCCTTGGAAATATCATAAAAAATACTCCACAATAATGGCCTTAAATCGTTACCTTTTGAAAAAAAACATATAAACATGCAAATAGTGTCATCAAAAAATCATTGGAATGATAAATGGTGACGAACATTTTTTGACCGTCGCCAAAAGTAACAAAAAGAGCATTGGTGAGGGTCATTAAAAGTCCGTCACTAGAAGTGTCACCAAAGAGATAATTAGTGATGGGCCTTTAATGACCCTCACCAAAAGTGTCATTGAAAATGGCTTTGGTGGCGAACCTTAAAGGACCATCATTATATACACTTACAGTGACGCTTTTTTAAAATTTGTCACCATATATGTTGATGGTGATGGACCTTGAGTCGATCACAAGCATGACCACTCACCAGTATCTTTTTTATTGTAGTAGCAAACTAATATGAAGAACATACTCACAGACTCCTTACCTTTGTATAAATCTGAAACTGATGATAAGGACACTTCATAGAACAAAATTATATAATCATACTTATATAATCAGAGATGCATCATTGGAAAAATACTAAAATACTGAGAATGCTCCATATGACATATGAAGTTTGCTCCAAATATTCTTCATTCCATATTATAATCTTCATCTGAGATACATATCTATTGAGGAAGGATGTAGATAGAATATGTCTTCTTCAGCTATAGACATATGTAGTACACATCTGTTCAAATATGATGATGCCAATATATCTTTTGTAGTTGTGGTTCACCTTTACTGCCAGTTGTTGGTGATATGTGCTAGACTGCTGACGGGAATATTACATTAACAGTTGAAAGGCCCTTGATACTTACGTGAACAATGAATCAAACCAGAACTTACAGTTTATTGTAATATTAGACAATATTTTTCAATAAAAGATACCAAGTGACATTATTATTGTACATAGTACTTTAAAAACAAACCCTTGAGGCCATATACATTCAATGCATTGGTTAGTTTCACTTATCAATTATGAAATTTTATTTATGACATAAGGGATATGTATGTCAATGATCAACCTCTCTTCAATGGTGAAATACCAGCAATTCATTTCTGCTAAAGTAGGCTTTAGATGAATCAATAAAATACTCTTGAGCTTCAAATGTAAGATTAACCCAACTAGACCTTCATACTTCAGATACTTTAACTGTTCTATCATGATGATCTTCAGCAAAAACATCTTCAATTTGTTTAATTGAAATATCAGCAAACACACTTCACACATTTTTATGAATTTTCTTAAGACAAAGGCCTTGAAGATATATATACACTGACTTGAGGAAGGCATGTAGTTATATATAGAAATAGATATTTCTTCAATGCTCAATACAATACTTCAAGTGCAAGCAAGATAATGATCCTTTAGCATTGTTATTGACCTTTTCATGCTTTAATAATACAAATAACGTTGGGTATACTACCTTGATGTACTTTTGCCATAATACTCTGATCCTGAGGACCTGTACCATACCACTGCTCCACTGATAGCACTTGGTATTCTACTGATAGGCAGGCTGCTTGTTTTGAATACCAATTGATACTAATTTGAGAATTCATGTAGTAATTTCACTTCAGCTCACACATGCACCCGTGGTTAAGAAAACCTTCATAGCTTCTACTATTGAGCTCTCCACTGTTCTCAACAACGATCATCAAAATACTAAACCTGATATTGGCATCATTAACCTTTTTCTTATTGTGTCATTCCCAGTTTAAACTAATGTCACTACATATTCAATTCTAGGACTGCTCCGCAATAATTGTTGCTTTATATACAATTCAATTTTTCTAAACAAAATGATCTTCAGGAAGACATCTTCAATTTCTTTACTTGGAATCTACAAGGGCGGACCACAAATAGTTTTATCACTAATTTAACTTCTTTCCTCCAAGGGGACCTTCTATAGATGAAATTTGTAATTATATCATGATGATAAGCATTTTTCTTACTCATCCTTACTAAATTTGATTCATTGTTAAATCTTATAGTGTGATGCACAGTATTATCATCCTCTATGGATCTTTCTAGTTCTATATCTCAAAGCATATTTTTTGTGATTTTAACCATTAATCACTTAGTGTGTTGTTGTCTTCTTAGTTTACATGTTCATGGTTGATGACCCCTCTGCCACCATGGTTTCTTGCTACCTTCTCTCCTTACATCAATCTTGTTGGATATTGAATGCTTGAGGTATCCTTCTTCCTTTATTGTTTTCTGTCTGAGGAATTTTCGTTTCCCTTTCTGAACTTTTAGCTATTCTTATTCCAAGGAACTCTTCTTGGAATACTTTTATGGGGACTATTTATGAACTACTCTCCCCTTGGGATGTTGCTTCTTATCTATTGCTCGCTGGATATTTGAATTGCTTCCTAGAGTAGCCCCCCTTAGACTATGATGGATTCATTATGTTATTGAAGTAACAGGCTCCCCCTTTCTCTTTTCCTTCCATACTCTATTGGGGTTCTTCATAATGTCTACACTTCTTTTTTATTCAAAATTTTGTATGATTTGATTGGATTCCATCATCTGACTAGAGTTCTTTAATTTATATGGAAGTTTACAGCCTTTTCCTTTGTGACCAAGCTTGAGGCATACATAACATCTTATTTTACCAAGGTACGTTTGAGCTGATGTATAATATTTTATGCTCCCTTTTCAGCATAATTTACATTCAAAAAGTTTATGTCCAAAATTATTGCATGCATAAGAGTAGCCATGGATATACTTTGTGTACCTGGTGATAGATTGTCTTATCCATTTGTTTGCTTGAGGTATTCCTTTCATTGGTTGCACCTTTAGTTGGTTGGACTGGATTTGCTTTGTCTTACAGTCTGTTGCAATATTTCCAGGTTCATGGCAGGAAAAATAGGTGATATTTCTCATAGGAGGAAAGAATCTCCTTTGATGGCTTTCGAATTTATTCAATTCATATTCATGAGTGTAAGAGCCTTTTTAAACTGATTGTTTCTTCATTTCATTCTTTGTCATTTGAGGTTTTTTCTTGTTTCTGTTTACTTCATTGCAAGTCATGTTCTTTCTGGCTTCTAATTCTGTAGGAATATTTTGAGATGCTTCATTATCCTTTACAGCTTTTAAAAAAATGATATTCATGTTATCTTCTACCTTGGACTTACTTGTTTCTCCTTCATAGCCTATCCAAGCCTTTATGAGAGGAGATCTTTGAGAATTTAGTATTTTTTCGAACTTTTTAGAGCTTTTCAATCATGGAGTGTTCATAGACAATTCCCTTTGCGTGTTTTCTAATTTCTTTCTGAGGCATACCACTTCTTCAAATTTCTCTTGCTCCTAATGCTTATTTTTAATTCTCTTTAGAAAAATGTCTTCCACCTTCATAGCTTCTCCAAGTTCTACTTTCAACTGAATGAAGTTTTCTGAATCTGGTCCTTCCTTTACATATTTCAAGAGAATGTCTTTCTATTTTATGCACTTCAGTTTAAGTCTGTCTATTTCCTCCAGTGCACTCCTTAGCTCCCCCTCAATATCTACCTCACCTTCTTCCTCATCTTCTAGAAGTAATCCTTCAGGCTATTCCTTGGCCATCAACAAAAATTCATAGGTTCCTTCTTTATTTGAGGATTCATCTGAGCTTTCAAATGCACTGCTATCTTGTTGAGCATAAAATGATTTTCTATTGAATCTCTTTCCTTTCTTCCATTTTTTTTTTCTCTGTCTCTTGTGGTTGGTTCTCTGTTTTCTTATGAGGACATTTAGATGCATAGTTCCCCACTCTTCCACAGTTAAAGCACTTAAACGGAAGTTTACCTTTGTATTTACCCATGCCTTTATCCAATCTTCTGACAAATTTGGCCTCTTCTTCATTTGAGCATGAACATGCATATTCCTTCTCTTTCATGCATTTTTCTACCTTAAAGGTTGCCTCCATCACATTTGACTTCCCATGTGGAAGTCTCATCTCATAAGTCGTCAAGTTTCCAAGCAATTGTTTTGTGGTCAAGGTTTCCCAATTTGTTGTTTATTCTATGGATGAAACCGTACTATTAAATCTGGATGGTAAAGATCTCAATATATTTTGGACACTCACACATTCCTTAATGGGTTCTCCTAGAGATTTCATGTTGTTCACAATTTCCACAACCTTTAAGAAGAAATTGGCTATATCTTCATCTTCATTCATTTTTACATTTTCAAACTGAGCTCTATAGGTTTGCAGTTTGGCCATCTTCTCCCTTTTATCTCCCTCATGGATACTTTCTAAAATATCCCATATTTCATTGGCAGTCTTACTGTGCATTACTTTGATAAATTTGTCCTCACACAAACCACTTAAGAGTGCATTCATAGAATTTGCATTAGCTATAAAATCTTGTTTGGCTTCTTTCTCTATGTCAGTGTCCTCTGGAGCTTATTGTAATTCCACAACAACCCAAACTCCTAATCCTAGAGACATCATGTACGTCCTCATTCTTATTTTTTGTGCCAATAAAAAAAGGGGCTTTATTTGTTGAGCATCCTTTTCAGCTAGCCATATTGGGGACCTAATATCTGCTTCTTGTTGTTAAACAAATACAAAAGGAACTGGCTCCGATACTAATTATTGAACCCTTAGTTAAACTTAGAAGGGAGGGTGAATCAATTTAATGCATTCACGGTCTCTTAAAACTTTCTTTTACACTTCTTTACACCTTCATTTCATGATCAACTTAATGTATAATAGAACAACAATATTAATAAGTGAGCAGAAGGTATTAAGTAGATTAAATACAGAATATCAACACATAATCATCATGCACATAGACAACAGATATAATTGGAAACCCATAAAGGAGAAAACCACATCTTATTACTTTTGTGATGAAAAGGCAAACTCCAACTCCCTCTCACCACTGATTTTCTCTAGGCTCCAACCTATAGGAGGCTATTACCTCAAATTCTGCAAGCTACAACTTGCAAGGAAGCTCCAACTCCCATCTATTTTCTACAAGCTACAATCCACAAGAGGCTCCTACCTCAACAAGCTCCAATTCAACATCTATCAAGATACAACTTGAAATGGAAGCATAAACTCCCATGTATTTTTTGTAGCCTACAACCCAGAGGAGTCTCATACCTCAACTAACTACAACTGGACAGCTATCAAACTACAACTTGATATGGAAGCACCAACTTCCTCACTCTATAATAAAATCATATGCTGATTTACCTGGATATCAGCTTTGTTTTTCTCCTTCTTCACTGTTGTCCTTCTAGCCTTCAAGTATGCTTTATATCATCTCTGGATCTTCACAACTTCTCTATCTAATATCTCTTCTTCTTCCACTCTCTAACTTATTTATGCATATCAAAATAACATCATTTATAGAGATCACCTCATAGCTACTTACATTCCATATGTGAATATGAAATGAACAGGTATGACTCTTTGCCTTCCACCTTCTCATTTTCTCACTCAGCACAGTCAGGATGTTACAACATTATGTACTCTTTTCAGTATTACATTGGAGTTTTTATTTGCTTACATAGACTTTCCTTTGCATCACAAACAATATAAAATAAATAATACATTTACAGTTACAATCAATTATTTTACTCAACCCTTTCGATTTTTTAGCTTTGTTGTGTGTTTTTCCTCTTCTGCTTGCTGTCCTTTTGTCTTTTCTGTTTCTATTGTTATATTCCAACTTTACTGCATAACTGCCCCTTGTAGCCTGAATCTTCTTCCGTGGTTAACCTTTTCATTTTCTTTATTTCCACAACACTATTCTGCTCGATTTCCTAGTCCTCTGTTATGCATTCATGTGATTTCATTGTGACCTGTGGGGTATGGCCCACATAACTCCCTTTATAACATCGCAGAGTCCAATTTCGGCATTTCTTCCACATACATAAGTTTAGCGATCAAAAAAATGTATTAACGTACATACTTAGCAATCAAACAACGCACATGTAACATACATAGAACAGGGCTATCGAGTCCCAGAGAAGCTTGAAACAATCACAATTCATCGCAAACACTTGCCCACAGGTTTCCCACTCTACCAATAGCGATAAACCATAAACCATGTGATCTGCGATCTACGCTCTTATGGGGTGCTACCACATGGACTCCCTTCATCGCATCACATCGCTTCATCCTTACCACATTGCAACCAAAACAACATACCTTGTGATGTCTTTGAAGTTAAACCCTATTTCTTACGAGATGCGATGTTGCGCAAGGTCGACATGTGTCCCTCCATTTCGCATTGCAAAACTTTAACTTAAATTGCGTTCACCTTACTGCTATCCCTTAAGTGCTACTATGTGCGGTATGCAGGCGAGGGCCACGTCATCATGCCACGTCACCCTGCCATGTCACCACCACGTCACCATGCCATGTCTCTAATTCTTGTGATACGACGAGTGTCGAAATAAATCCATCTACCATGTCGACTTGCCACATGTTTTGTATCAGCAAAACACGTCACTACATCATATTTACACTCCTTGCCATGTCATCTTTACATCACTACCACGTCATCTTTACGTCATTTCCCATGTACATGGGTTCACAACTTATGTGAATTTCCAACTTAAGGTGGTTACCTCTATTTTATGTGATTTGCGATATTGCATCATGCCCGCACATGTCCTTCTCCTATCACATTGCACACAACTTAACTGCTGTCGACCCTTAATGCTAAACTCTTAAATGTTGAAATTTGGAAATCTCTCCTGTGAAGCGATTAGATTCTCCATATTCGTCCATCACTACTTCAAATTTTGCGATCTAATATTGACCATTTGTTTGCATCCTTGGAATTATTCAAAAAATAACTCTTGCCTTAATCCAACTTTTCATTTGTTTATATTGTCTGTGTGCAATAAATCAGGACTACTCACAGTGTTCCCGTAAGAGATTGTCTTTGTTTTTTAATGTCATCCTAAGTTATCACACTCGACATCTACCCTTTTCATTATGATTAAAGCCTTCTCTGTCTATCAACTCTCGCCTCCCTCTCTTGGCTTAATCATCTTTGTTTAATTGGCCTCTTCCTCTCGGCTCTCGCCTCTTCCTGTTTCTGCTATGTGTAAGACCTCTAGTCCTCATTGTGTCTTTCAAATCCAATTGCCTTCTACTGGGTGCTGAAGAAATTCGTTTCCTCTTCGCTTCATCCACTGCCTTTGTTGCATTCACTACCTCTTTTGTCTCTGCTTCTTTTTTGCCTCTGATGCCTTGCTGCCTTCTTAGCTACATTCACTACCTCTGCTACATTCACTACCTCTCTACATTCATTTCCTCTCTTCTTTTGTTGCTTCTCTACTGCCTTTGCTGCCTAAAGTTCCTCTTCTCCTTGTCTGCCTTACTTCTTAGCTGCATTGGCTTCCTTGTTTCCTATTTTGATAGTCTAATGCTGCTCCTTACCTCTCTGATGCTCCTCTGCCTCTCTTTTATTCTTTCTTACTGCATTGTTATCTGATCTGCTCCTTTGCCTTATTGCTGGTTATTCTATGCTCCTTTTCCTTAATGATAGTTCAGGTGTTGCTCCTTTGTGATCCTTTGCCATCAATGACAATATTTCCAACAGTACATTTCTATACAACTAAATCTTTGCATATTTTATAAAAAGAACTTCGTGTTTTCCTTTCAAGCTTTAATCTAGGAAGACATATCTCTGTACATTTGCATTCCTTTGTCAGATTTATCCATAATCACTTAGAATAATTAAACATAAGAAAATTTAACTCATAATTATAAATTATTTTCCTCAAATAACAACAAATGGTATAGATACTTATCTTAAATTTTCTTTTATTGACTGTGCCACCCTACCATGAGAGAGGAAA
This sequence comes from Pinus albicaulis, assembly GCA_034641835.2. Taxonomy (NCBI): domain Eukaryota; kingdom Viridiplantae; phylum Streptophyta; class Pinopsida; order Pinales; family Pinaceae; genus Pinus; species Pinus albicaulis. Next base: position 74,274,384 of record CM076574.1, on the reverse strand, counting down.
TCACGTCCTCAACTCCCCCCGTGCTCCGCACCAGAGTCTAGGTAGCAGTATTATGCAGAAGTTAGACCTCAGGACCTCAGTGTAGAATAATCTTCCCTTGGGTTATAGAGCTCCACTGGCTCCAAACTAGCTCTGGAAAACTCTTTCATACAACATTTTGTTGTTAACCCTCTTTCCCTTTTTGGTTTACAAAACACCTTCCCCATCCTAGTATTTTCTTTTTATCCTTTTTTGGGAAGGTAACTGTACAAAAATGGCTCTTCCTTTTTACTCTAAAATTTTGGAATTAATTTACCAATAAGTTAACCAACAACTAAATTAAATTTTATTCATAAAATAGAATTCAAGTATTTTTATTAATGAATACTCATATTCGTTAATCCCTTCCTTTATTAAATTTTTTAAATGTATTTTGTAAAAAAAAAAATTAACATAAAATTTTTAAGAAATAAGTCGAGTGTTACATCTTTTCCTGCTTAAGGTGAACAATATCCTCATTGTTTAATTCTTTTAAGTAAAAAAATCAGGATACACTTCCTGTATCGATTTTTCATCTTCCCAAGTAGCCTCCTCCAGGCTAAGGTGTTCCACCGCACTTTAACGTGGGGGATGGCTCACCTCCGGAGTGTTATTTATATTTGATCGAGAATATTTTGAGGTTCTACTAGAAATTCGTCGTCTGGTTCTACCTACAAGAAACAAAATTTAGAGTTAATTTAATTAAGGATCCTCCTATTCCTGAAAGTCATAACTAAAACATAACTTACATGTACACTCTTCCAATGTATAACATGTTTGGGTTCATGTACGTATCATTTCAGTCATTATACATGAAAAAAATTGTGCACCAATATGTGACTGGGTAGTGCCACAAGGTAGGCCATTGCCATAAGGTTATATGGTGGTTTCCAACCTAACCATACCCAACCTTAGCTATCTTGCAACATATATAGCAATCTCTAGACTCTTCTTCATTGCTCAACACCTGGCAGCAACCTTGGTTCTAAGGATGCATCTACGATTCCTATCAGGGATGTTTCATCCACCGTGGGGAATATTCTAGATCAGGTTTTTCTAACTGTCAACCCAAACCATCTCAAGTAGAATACATACAGAAATATTCATCCACATGCTCATTCAAACAAAGACTACAATTTTTTTTGGTTTATAAAAATTTAACTTTATAATTCTTTGTTTATCAAATTTTATATGAGAAAGTGTAAAAAAATAGTATTTGGGTTTACAATTTTAAGTTTATGAAAATTGTGTATTTCTAATTATATATTTATAATTTTTTTCTTATTAAAATTTATATCAGAAAGTGTGTAAAATAGTATTGGGTTTTACCATTTGTGGTTTATTAAAATTATATATTAGAAAGTATGAAAAATAGTAATTTATATAATATACATTTATATTTTAAAAATTACAATTATTAAAATAGTTTCTCATTTTATAATTCATTATTATGTTCGACTCATATTATTATAGAAAATATGGTTTACTGTAATCATTGGTTTGGAATTTTATTTACATGTTTTTGTGATTCTCAACATTAATGAGTTTGATATAATTTAGTTTTCATTATTTTTCTGTTATTTATTTTTTTTTTAATTTTGAAAAATATAATAATATGTTAAATATTATATTATGTATATTATGAAATTTTCCTTATTGAAATTTTCACAATTAATTTTTTTTGTATCTAATGGAAATATGGTGTTGAGCAGAAAAACCCCCTCTACGGACAGAGGCGATCCCTCTAGCCCTAGGGTGGGTCTAGCAACAAGGAAACATTTTGAACTCCTGAATTCCTATCTTATAAATGAAATATGGATAGAAACAGATTTCCTACCTCGGTCCAATTATTTTTTCGTGGCACGTGGCAACGATCCTTTGACCTTTGTCTTCACACCTTGCGCTCCGTGTTGGTGATGATGTTCATGCATCTGCACAAAGATCAAACAAACGATGACAACATATAACCATATATATTCATATACAACTATTCAGCTAGTCAAGGAGAGCTAAACACTTTGCATATAAACGGAATCAAAATTGGAACCAAAAACCAGTCATGTATTATTGATAGAGAAAAATAAGTTTACAACCTTATGCATCGATGTTGCAGATCTCCTTTGATTGGTTCAGTCGGGCGCATCTCAAGAATTCGTTGGGAATTCAACTCAATGAGGCAATGGGCTTAAACTCTCTCTCAATAATGGATTCTTCTATGCTTTCTTCAACACATTAGCTATACTAATGACTGTTCAGCTAGTTGAATCAATGTGAGGAGGAAGAATTTATAGGAGAGGAGGAGGAAGTTTGGGATTCCACATAAGATGGAGGAGAGTTCTATCCCTTTGGGGAGTTTCAAAATTGTAGGAACTAACAAGCCAAAGCGAGGAATTTGACTTGATTCAGTCGAACAAACCATGATGACTCTGCTCATGAAGCTGTTAAGCATGGAAGCTTCATTTCTATTTTTAAAAAAAATCCAAGAAGAGCTCAGCATGGGTGCCCTTCTGAGACAGAGTGCCAAAGGGCATGCGGCCCAGTGTTAATTTCTTCATGTGCACAAGGCCATAAATGCCTACCAACACTGACCTAAAATCATATGATTTTGAAGGTCTACTTGAGGAATTATCAACAGAGATTATGATCTTGATATGCCAAGGGATGCAATGAAATTTATGGAAATGTATGGCCATACACAGAGGTCACTAAAATGGTCCTCCAATGTTCGGGATGGGGATTTCAAGGATGGTGACAAAATACTGTGTAACAGATGCCCCCTAAAGCATGAAGTCCGAGAGAGAGGGAGGGGTGAAATGCTTTATGAGAACATGCCCAAACGAAAACGACGCCGTTAGAAAACCTACAAGATCAAATGCGACTTACATCTCTGATACATGAATATGTAGTATGCGCGCAGCCATCCATAATAGAGTACATATAAAAAGATCCCAGGTATGGATGCAACCATCTAGTAAAATGCATCAACAAATAGAATCAGGTTTGGTTGCACCCATCCAAGCAAAAGAGTCATGCATATAGTCATGATAGACCAAATCGTCCCATAGCCTAGATTTCATCAGACAAAACCAGGGTCTTGCGCTCCATCCCAACCTGAACAAGTACAAATTCAAGCATGCGAATGAATGAACTGAAGTTGAACATGCAAGAAAATCGCATGATTACCATCCAATGACGAAAGCTGTTAATAGGCTCGAGAGAAACCACCAATAATTACAATGGTTCTCAAGGTACAACAAGTACATTCTGCGAAATGTGAAAAATGGGCTAAATTCAAACACCTGCGAAATCACTCGATTAGAGGCCAATGATAAGAACCTGTCATCGAATGCGAATAACTTTCCATTGAGGCATCTAAGTTCTAAGGTACCATAAGGGAGTCCCTAGATAAACTTCCTGGATAATGAGCTAAAGTCAACAATAAGTGACCGGTCGAAGGAGGTCCATAATGTTTCCCACATCATCAACACGAGATAGAGGAATAATATGATATTGAATCAAGACTGAACAGAGGATCAGGGGTTGAAAACTGCAAAAGAAACTTCTCTTAAACATATGGGTGACACAACTCCGGAATTTGGCAATATTTGACATCAAGGTATATGAGGTCATGATGATGAGGAAAAGATCATATGAGAGGTCAAAATAGATAGCCCAAACCCATGGAGGAAAAATGATGAATGTGGGATGTCCCCAACCCGACACAAATTGCAGACAAGTGTCATGTTCAAGAGTGACATACTGCCGACACGACTGAAAACTGGTTCCATTTTCCGCCACCATTTCTGGCGAGTACCCCAATTATTGCTGGAAACAAGCTTGAAGGGGATAGCATATGGTTTCCATGTAAGTTTTTCCTTTGGAAAAATCCATCCTAGTACATTTATGAGCCCTAGGAAGGAGAAAATCGGTAATGTCATGGTGATGATTTCCAATGTCATTAAGTTTTAACGAGTCTGAAAAAGGAAGAAATCATCATCTTTTCATGTTTAGAGAGTTTGAAAAGAAGCGGAAAATAAAAATATAGTAGGTCCCTTTTCGTAGATAGTCCCACAGATCCGAAAGGGTAGAAAACAATATTTGAGAGAAGCTCTTAGCCATGTTCGACTAAGGTATTCCTTTTTCATAAATAATCTATCCCAACCCGAAAAAAGGGTAAATGTATACTGGGAAGATGGTGTTTCAAATCCTTTAACAAGCTCAAAACAACAAGAGTCTTGACAATACTTTCCATTTTTTAGAGTCACAAAAGGAGGTGAAAGATGACTCCAGTGGGTGAATTTTTCGTGTTTTTATCAAGTTTGAATAAGTAATAAAATACAACTCATCACTTCATCTCCGTTATGTTTGGGACCTATTGTTGCACAAGAAACAAATGTAAACCCCATTTTTTGAGATAAAATAATAAAATAATCGAAAAATATGCCAAAACCATAATTAGGGTTTTGAAAAGGTTGTAAAATGATGGAAATAGTAAAAAGAATTTACTTTTTACCTTTTCACCCTCTTGTGAGCATTTTACCATTTTCCACTATGAACTTGTGGATATGATAGCAGGCAATCCAGGAAGTCATTTGCGAATCTGCTTTCTTTAGGTAAGACCTCTCATCTTCTCCTACATTTTAGTTTTTGATGCCTTTTGGGGGAATTTTTGTTATGGGTTGGTTGTGGCAGTCGACGCAAGTTCTGGGCATGGAGTCGCACCCAACCCTGCAGAATTTCAAAGGGGAGGTGCCAATCGCCGCGACTAATAAACACACAAAATTTCTCCTAAAACGCCCAATTTAAATGATTCAAATGTCAATTTTGTGGCTAATGGGAGCATCAATTATGCTTTTGGAGAGAAATTGACAACTAAAATGGTCATAGAATGGAAAGAATAAGAACACAGGGAGGAAGATGAACAAGCCATGGAAAATGATGCATGTATGGAAGCCATGAGAAACTGTGGGCTCTTGAAATTCTTCTTTACATTGTGTCTACGAGCTCATCTGGAACTATTACAATATTTGATCAGTGTGTGGGACACCGATCAAGAAAGATTCAAGGTTCATGACCAAGAGTTGGAGATAGAAGTCTTTGACATTTATTTCATCACTTGATTATCGCAGAGGGGAGAAAAACCGATCCTGATAGGTACTCGACCCCTTGGTGTGAGCATGGGCATGATAATATATAGAGTATACCCAGGAGAAAAGAAAGGATCAAAGAGCGGCAAAGTGGATATTAAGACAATACTTGATTTGGCATTACAGGTAGTGCTGGACACTATAACTCGTGCCACCGGATCTCATGCCCCTCATGAAGCTACAAAGACACAGCTTCAACTTGTCATGGATTGAATGGCTCCAACCATTTATAATTGGGAGGAAGTTGTAACAATCAACTTGAAGTGTCAGTTAACGAAGTGCAAGAATGGCAAGCTGAAACAATTTGGATATGGGTCCATATTAATACCATTCACCCTAGAACGGTTGCCGATATTCCAACACCAGGAGGTGATATTACCTACAGCACCAGCACGAGAGCCACAGATGGTCTGTTGGGCAGAGTTGATGCCTCAATTAGGAGGTGGTAAACATATGTCATGGAAGTCGGAATTCTTCAACTGGCTCTGCCGACAGCTCATCGTCATAGAGGACTGGCCATACACCAGCACTAATTTCATGGGTGATTATAACCTTCCACTCCTAGAAGGATATGACTGGGATGAGGCTTTGGGTCAAAACTCATTTTTTTTATTTTAATGAGTATTATGATTTTTTTTTTTTATATATGTTCTGATATTTATCCATGTATTGCATATGTTAACAGAGAGACCTACAGGGATTTCCCCCATAGCAATGACGGTCCCACACGATTTCGAGGTGGCCCCTCAAGGTGAGGGAAGCGAGGAAGAAGATATCGTGGACAACTTCGAGTGAATCAAAAGTGGGATCCCATATTACGTGAGATTCGAGGATGTTGCTCGTGTGTATCAGAGGCACACTACAGGGGTGTCTAATCGCTTCAACTGATTATTGAGGCAGGTCGTGCATCCAGTGACATGCTATCATGAGGACCATGCTAATTAGACGCCTAGGTTTTATTTCTACATATTTTTTAGAGACATGATGTCTCAGGATGTAACCAAAACACACGTATTTTTTGAACGTATGATGCACGTGGATGCAAACAATCGATATATATGTGTGTGTGTGTGTGTGTGTGTGTGTGTGTGTGCTTATTTTCCTATCTAAATATTACTACATGATGATGATGCTTTTACAAATTCCGCAAATTTCTATCTAATACAACATTGGCTACTGCATCAATTAACGCATTCATTCTTCTAGGAATATGTTGATATGTGATATAATCAAAATTCCTTTCTAGTAAACAAACACGCAAATACAACCTTAAAATCTGAGGGTTTCTAACAAAGTAATTCCCATTGAGCTGGAGAAAAACAAGTTGAGAGTCTAGGTTCATAATTAATTCATGAATTTCGAGAGAAATGGCTTTGGTTAAGAGTTCAATCACGGCACTGTATTCAGCGACGTTGTTGGTATTTCATCCTAGACAAATAACTTAGTGGTTTACCAACTCACCATTAGGATCATAAATCACCCAGGCTACGGAGGACAGATTATGGGTACTGCAGGAGGCACCATCCGTGAAACCAAAATAAGGAATGAAAGACATTTTCACAATAAGCAATGAAATAATAAGTAGGAAAAACTTTTTGCAAAGAACACCAAGCCAAAAATGTACAAAAATGAAAAACACACTTCTGTACAAAAGGACATGCATGAGAGACTCATGAATAGTATTTTTTGAGGTACAGCCCATTTCTAGGCTGATTCAAAGGATAGCCTTCATAGTTAATTAGCTCATACGCCCCATTCTGTAAAATGCGCTTAACGATGTAGGTCACATGCCACATGCGTTTGAATTTGCCTGCCCCCAGCTTATCATGAACTTGGTCATAAAAGAGTACTAGGTCTCCTTCTATAAAGGTACGAGGGGAAACTGTCTTATCAAAGTGAGCTTTGACCCACTTTTTCTGTGCTTTTATGACTAGATCAGCAAAGTGGCGAGTTTCATCTAACCTCTCCAAAAATAGAAGATTTTATTCCTCCAACGAGGTATTAGGCAGTAATTCAACAGCAATCTTGAGAGAACGAATTTCGCATTCAATCGGAAGGGTAGATTCCATAACATAAACAAGTCAGAATGAGGTTAATCCGGTTGCATCCTTCACCGAGGTTCGATAAGCTGAGAGAGCTAATAACAACATGAGATGCCAGTTGGACTTGTGCATCCAAATCGTACGTTGAAGCATGGTGACTAAAACCTTGTTCACGACTTCAACCTGGCCATTGGCCTGAGGGTAGTACGACGTTGAGTTGTCGTGACACAGACTGAACTTAGAAGTCAACTCAGACATCATATAATGGCAAAAATGAGAGCCATGATCGGTCACAATGGCTTGAGGGACACCAAACTTGGTAATCATATGATTAAAAATAAATTTTGCAGTCGTCTTACCGTCAGCTGTGAGTGTAGGAATTTCTTCGGCCCATCTAGTGAAGTAGTCCATGGCTACTATAATATAAGCATGCCCCCCAGCCAAGTGAGGGTTAAATGTTATAAAATCGATGCCCCACTTCACAAAGGGACCAATAGTAATGATACGCATTGTCTTTAGTGCATCGAAATTGTTTTAGGAGATCTCATCCTAGAGGAATGGGATGCCTTGCTTAAGAAATCACGTGAATCCTTTGGCTACTTCAGCATAGTTCGATATAAAACATTGCAAGAAAATAGATTTCCCTTGCAAACTCTACAACTGATGTAAAGAGGAAGGGGAGGGGATATTAACAATAGCTTCAACCTTAGGAGGTTCAAGACAAATTATGTCTTTAGAAATGATAAACCCAAGGAGTCTACCAGAATCAACGTAGAAGACACATTTATGCGGATTGAGTCAAATGTTGTAGCATCTACAACAAAGAAAAAAATTGACAGAGGTGATTCGGGTGGTCCTTATGCTTAACAGAATGAGCCAGAAGGTCATCCAGGTAAGGTTAAACAATGTGCTTAACATCGTGGAAAGCGTATGAAATTACTCATTGGAATGTAGCACCAGCATTCTTAAGGCCAAAGGGAAGCTTCTTGCATGTGAAGGTGCCCCATGAATAGATGAAGGTAGTATTATGTTGATCAGCCGGAAGAATATTGATCTGGTTGTAACCAGAGAACCTATTCATAAGGGAAAATATCTCACTCCTAGTACATTCTTCAATGATTTGGTCGATCAAATGAGTTGGATAGTTATCCTTAAGACAAGCACTATTGATGTCACGGTAATCCATACAGACCCGGGTAGTACAATGCTTTTTATCCATAGGGATGATGTTAGAGACCTGATCTGTCAAGGGGATTGGATAAATGAAGCCAGCTTTGAGAATTTTTTCAACTTCTCCCTTTATGGTGGTTGCCTTTCTAGGGTGCACGGGATGAAGACGTTGGTGAACAGGCTTTGCATCAGGATAAGTAGGGATCTCCTGCACGACTATACTAGGATCAATGTTGAGCATTTCTTCATTGGAATAAGTGAAAACATCTTGAAATTATTGGAAGAGACTAGTATAGACCTCAATATCATGAGGAGAATAGGCCACCCCAATATGGATGTTCTCGACAACCCTTGGTTTAATGGAGATGTCAATAGGCATCATTTGCGTAATGTTCCCCATGTTACCTTCCGCAAAAACTTCATGTGATGAGATAGGCGTTTGAAGTGGATGGGAAAGAGCTTGGGAGGCGAATTTCTCAAGACAAGTAGACATGACCCCAAGGCCAGGCATAAAGGAGGAATGATGATGAATATCATCCCAGGGAGAGTCCTTTAGACACATGGTTTCCACGACGGACTCATTTGTTGGAAATGTCTCATTCAAGGGATAAGGGGGATAAGAAGCACCGAGCCAAGGGGATTGAGAATACATGTCAAGAGACACACTCCAAGGAGTATGATCAGAGGGAGGAGGGGCTGAAGCTGAGATAGATTCATAGTAATCAATTTCTATTGAGATTAACGACATCGTGTCACCCAACGAATCAACCTGTTCAGGTGAAGGGATGATCCACGGATCAGAAGATGTGGAGATCATGTTGACTTGAGAAGTTCTTGCTGGAGGAAGAGAAAAAATACCCATAAGGGTGGGATGTTTAAAATTTCCTAGCCTTATGCTCTCATAAGGCGTAGGAATATTATCTACATATGGAACGTTGCTCTTGGAGGAGGTGGAAGTCAAAAAGGACAACTGATTGACATTGATGATCCTTCCTTCATGCGGAAAGCGAAGAACATGAAAGAGACTGGAAGGGACACATAGCATAGCATGATTCCAACTAGGACTGAGCAGAATATTATAATTGATCTTGGCATCAATGAGTTCAACCTCAACATTAACCATTTTTCCTTCCAACGTTATAGGTAAGCTGGCAAGAACACCAAGAGGGTGAGATTCCCTTCCATCGAAAGCTCATAAAGTGTTTGGATACTAATTAAAGGATGGAGAAATAATGGCCTTCCAACATGAAACGTACATGATTCAAGTAGATTCACCTTCGTGCATGACCACTCGATGGATATTCTTACCATTAATCCAAACTTGGATAATCAAGGCAAGCTGTTGAGGGAAACGCAGAATGAAATTTTCCAGATCAAAAGTGATAAGGCTTGAATCAATGAGGTCAACCCCTCTAATAAAATATAGCAAAGCCTTCCATTGTGATGGACAGCTCTAAAGTACTTCCAATGCAGACATAGAAGATGGCACCTGAGCCAAATACTCATCAATACTATAATGTTGAGTGGCACGGGCATTCGGGTTATAGGAAGACTTACAGAGTACGCCTTTAGAAGGTGGTCATACAACGGGCTCAGTGTTGAGCCTTTCAATGTGAAGAGGGATAGAAGTAGGTGGGGCAGGAGGACCATCTACGATCTCTTTCTCTACTGCATAACATTGTTCGGTATAATAATTTGATCTAGTAGAAAAATATATGAGTGAAAAATATTCATCATGAAAACCTGAGAGCCAAAAGGGGTAGAGGACTGAGGTTGCTCCACCATATGAGTTTGTTGTGATGGGAATGGTTCTTTAAGAAAAACCAGAGTTCCTTGAGTGCCTTTGAGTAGTTGACTCACCTCGGCCTATTGTGGAAAATCCTTGGTGTAATTCTCATCGTCACATATCAGACAAGGGTACTTCGGTTTATCTTTCGAACCATCATCACCATTGAGTTTAGGAGAATCATGTTTCAGGGTATCAGCTTTGGCCTTTCCTTTACCCTTTTTCTTACCTTTGGAAGCTTTATCTGCTGAGAAGGACTGGATGACATTCACTTCCGCGATATTACCATGATTAGGCGGTGGCTAAGAAGCAGTTGCTAGTATCAGTGGAAGAAGTACATTTTTGCTTCGCATGATTGGGAGAAGCCTTAGGAGACGTCTGAGACACAGAACCAATGATATCATCGACGGATGGTGTCGCTGATGCTTTGGTAGTTCCATGTTGTAGAGCATAAAACAAGAGTTCATACAAAGTGCCAGATTGAGAGTACAAAAGATCAAGGTATTGGGCATGAGCAATGGCTTGTTCCTCTGTAACACATGCCCCCATAGTGATGTCCTTAGCAATCAAACCGATAAAAGAGGAAGCGAGCCAATCAATCAGAAGTTGATCAGGAAGTTCAAACCCGATCAAACGATGATGCTGCCTCCACTCATGAATATGATTAGAGATATGAGTAGCCCAATCATGTTTCAAGAATGTTAAGAGGTGCGTCCCAGTTTCATAACGAACTGGTAACTACAATTGCATGAGAAATACCATGGCAAGAGAGTTGAAATCTTGAAAGATGTCTCGGTAGAGTTTAATGTACCACTTTGCAGTGGAACCAGTGAGAGTCATTTTGAAAAGATGGAAACGAATCGAATCATAAACCCAGAAGTTAGAGGAGCACCGTAGATAGTATGTCATAACATGCGCCTCGGGGTCTTCTCCTAACTTACCTTCAAATTTGGGACAATTTCCAGGTATTTTGGTAGGAACTGGAGGCCAATATGGGTTATGAAGAATGGGATCATTTGTTAACTTCGACACATCAGGTAGTTCCAACATTGCAAGGAATAGGAATTGCAGATTAAAGGGCATTGCATGCCTTTGATAGAGACCAGTATTGGGATTCCAACTAGGTTGGGAGAAATTTTGACCCCATATGTTTTGTCCATGAGGATTTTGTCCATAGGGGATATAATTTTGATAATTCTACCCATACACTGGTTCAGTACCAAGATATTGATCCTGAGTGAACTATTGAGGCCATGTTTGAGCAACATATGGATTTTTTTGTAGGAGGTAAGAAGTGCCTTGGGGCGGACCTTGTACCATAGAAGTTTGACCTTGGGAAATCATCGGTTGGATTTGAGGAATAAAATTTTGGTCCTGAAGCTGCACAGGTTGCCCCTAGGGTGCAGGTTGAACTGGATACTGAGGTTGGACAGGCTATCCCTGGGGTGCAGGTTGTCCTAGATGTTGAGATCCACCAGGCTTCCTATGGAGTACAGGTTGACCTGATGGTTGAGATAAGTCAGGCTTCCCCTCAAGACCAAGTTGGCCCGGCTGAGCAGTAGAGGGTTGACCTTGCTGTACAAAAATTGGGCCATGTTGAATGCAAGGTCGGTTTTGTTGCACAAAAGGTTGTCCCTGAGATGGATAGATTTGCCCCTGAGGAACATAAGACGATCCCTATTGAACATGAGGTTGACTAGTAGGACCATAGGGTTGTCCCTATTGAACCGAAGGTTGGCCCTATAGATGAAAGGGTTTTCCTTGGAGGTATGTGAACTAGTTGGGGTAAGTCAGCATTTGAGGGTTTGAACATACAACGGACCCAATGGGTGAGGCCCATGTAAATAGATGTGATTTCCATGCTCATCATAGTATTGTAGAGGATTGATGGGAGCTTGAACCTACTAAGGACCCTGATGGAAGTAATTATGTTGTTGAATGGCCATAATATACTGTTCATACGTCAAACCTCCAGGAATAGGATTAGAGGAGATAGGTGCACTACCAATAGGTTGATGGACTCCCGATACGTGAGGCTGTGATCAACTCACAATGGGTCCAAGAGGTATTGCGGAAGCAATAGGAAGAATTCCTCTAATAGAAAAATATGGAGGTAACGACGGAATCACACTATCAGAAGGTGTGGATGAATCCACATAAACAATAGGCTGGGTTGGGACAAACGTAGTGATCGTCGACACAATGGGAGTCAGAGGGGATGGACCCGACACAAATGACCCCTTTGAAGTTGCTGATGTACCCAACCATATCAGATTTTGGTACAAATATGTAGCACAAGAAATCATCTGACTCAAACAATGATAACCAGTTGGGATAGATGAAGGCTCTGAGGAAGGTTGACGGACATAAGGAAAATTATCTAGAGAGAACTAATATTCTCCCATAGAAACATAAGTCTGTTCACTACTAATAGGGTTCGTGGTATCCATGTCAAATGAAGACATGTTTTCAGTGAAAAGGCGACAAGCAGTGGCAATTAAAGCACGTGTTAATCGAGATGCAGGTGGTTGCGAGGGATCTTCCCTAAAAAAGGCCCAAACATCTCAAGGTTTCCAATTGATATCTAATGGTTCCTCAGGAGGAGATCGGGTGGCAAGAGTTTGAACACTCGAAAGGACTGAGGTGTCTCCAAAGAAAATTTGGGAGGAGATTCTTCACTATGAGGTAATGAAGAGGATGACGAAACTGGTGGTTCTGCCACTGTGAATTTGTCTCAAAAGCATGAGAGAAAAGAGATGATCAATTCGAGGCTTTAAGAACAATCACTAAGAAATTAATTATCAACAAGAAAAGAAAATAGCTTTAATGGGCATGTGATCATGGGTAATTAATTTTATGACACTGAAACAAAACTCTGCCTTTCAATATTTTAAGAGTTGAGAAAAGGACAAAATGTGACTCTAGTCACTTTCATTTTGGACTATCTTTAGAGGACAAGTGCTCGATGATATTTTCAAATTTTAGAGATTCACGGAAAGATAAAATGACTACTTAGGAACTCTAAGCAAGAGGTTGTACCAAGATCCCGTGAAATGCAATATACACCTTGGTGATCAAATGAAAGAGAAATGACCAAGGACTTAACGTACGTGCAAACAGTCTCCTCGAATGTTGTGTTCGATGTATCACGGCTACATGGCAGCAGACTCGGCTTCCTATGGATAAAGGATTGCAACCTATGAGGGTCCCCATTTATATACTTGATGGTACGAGGAGCACATGTCTATGCTAGTGTTTTCTAATGCTAGATGGTGAACGAAACTACTAGGTTTAACAATGCCAGAACACGTCACTAGCCTAGACCTCTAAATGTGAGTGTTAAGTTTCAATGCTTCCTTAGGTTGATTGAGTTCACTTTAAAGTTTATCCTGAAATTATGTCTCAGTTTCAAGGCCTTACTGAATGTAATCTCAAATCTATAATGCATAACTACATGAGAAAGAATATCATTCTCATTTGATGAACAACTAGCTAAGAGAAGGATAGAAGTTCACAACAAAGCAACAATCAATCGAATGCAAGAAGGAATTTTCCTAATGCTACTAACACAACCAAAGAAGAAAACAAAAGGATTTTCTTCTGTTGTTCACTTTTAAATGAGAAACCTACTAATTCAAAAGAGTAATTTTCATTTTCAAATAAAGAGAAAGAATGAAAAATTTGTTCTTTTATGTGAATGAGAAGCAACAATGTACTGTTACACTAAAGGAAAAAATGAACACTAGTTTTGAGCAACTCGAATGAAATGATCAAAACACAAAGATACCAATCCAAAACGAATGTAAAACACACTAAAAAATAGACATGCATTCCTTCATGCAAAAATAGGACTTTCAAATTGACTCAATAAGCAATGTGATATATGCTCAAGGTGATAGGTGGAGGGCCAACGGACACCAAGATGACAGTTCGACAAACCTACAACACATAGAATCGAAAGAAAATACCAAGAAATCACTCAAAAAGCGGAAAAGATTAAAGACTAAGCTTACTCATACACATCTCAGAAGCTCAGTGAACATGTGGCTGAACAATCAATCAAAGACACCTAGAAACCCTAGGATTACATGCCACACTGATCAGATGAGAGACAATCAATGGAAAAGGACAAGACAGGGAATTCAAAAACAATCCAAGTGGACTAATACAGGGAGGAAAAACCAATCCATAGGGTAATATGCACTGGAAAAATTAGAAAATATACCTAAACCCAAAACTATAGGATTCTGCGAGATTGTTCAGCCATAATCCGCGCTGAGCAAGAGAAATTGCACCCGTAACATAGGCAACCTGCACCAATCGGCGTAACTGTTAAGGAAACAATAACGCCAAGTAAGGAAACCAAAGAGAGGAGAAAAGGAAGTTGAGAAAATACCAAGCTTATCACTCTGAGAATAGGTGGAGTGGCCTGAAACAGTCAGATAAGAAAAGCAAAGTAGAGAAATGGCAATACGACCAAATTCGGATAGACAAGAAAATTTCCAAAACGAATCAATGAGAGACGACAGACACACTGATCCCCAGTATGGTCGCTAACTTATTGAGCAGGAAAATCTCCTCTGTGGACAGAGGAAATCCCTCTAGCCCTAGGGTGGGTCTAGCAAAAAGCGAACATGTCGGACTCCTGAATTCCTAGCTTATAAATGAAATATGGACCAGAACAGATCTCCTACGTCAGTCCAATTCTTTTGTCGTGGCACACGGTAGAGATCCTTCGACCTTTGTCTTCATGCCTTGCGCTCCATGTTGGTGACGATGTTCATGCATCTGTGTAAAGATCAAACAAATGATGACAACATAAAAGAATATATATTCTTCTACAACTATTCAGCTAGTGAAGGAGAGCTAAACACTTTGCATATAAATGGAAACAAAGTTGGAACCAGAAACCAGTCATGTATTATTGATAGAGAAAAAGAAGTTTAAAACCCTACACCTTGACATTGAAAATCTCCTTTTACTAGTTTAGTCGGCCATTTCTCAAGCATTCGACTCAATGAGGCAATGGGCTTAAAGTCTCTCTCAATAATGGATTCTTCTCTGCTTTCTTCAACACATTAGCTATACTAATGATTGTCCAGCTAGTTGAATCAATGTGAGGAGGAATAATTTATAGGAGAGGAGGAGGAAGTTTTGGATTCCACATAAGATAGAGGAGAGGTTTATCCCTTTGGGGAGTTGCATAATTGTAGGAACTAACAAGCCAAAGGGAGGAACTCGACTTGATTCAGTCGAACAAACCATGATGACACCGCTCACGAAGATGTTAAGAATGGAAGATTCATTTCTAATTTAAAATCTTTCCAAAGAAGCTCGGCACGGGTGCTCTCCTGAGACAGAGTGCCAAAGGGCCCGGGGCCCAGTGTTAATTTCTTCATGTCCGTGAGGCCATAACTACCTATCAGCGCCAACCCAAAATCATATGCTTTTGAAGGTCTGCTTGAGGAATGATCAATAGAGATTATGATCTTGACATGCCAAAGGATGAAATGACATTTATGGAAATGTATGACAGTACATAGAGGTCACTGAAATGGTCCTTCAATGTTCAGGATGGGGATTGCAGGGACGGTGACAAAATACTTTGTAACATGTGATAACTATGACTCACACACAGTTGAATTACTCAAGTACTCAAGCGTTCTTCCCTCAGTTCGATATAAATATGTTACTATATGTATATATTTATCGCCTTTATGGCTTGCATAAATTATAGCATATTATGATGGTCTTCAACCTATTTGTTACGTTATAATTATACAGATGATGTTGCTAACCTGTATTGTGATCATATACTCTACAATTCTTTGTAAAAAAAAAAAAAAACCCTCAATGTCTTTATATATTTTCTATAGCTATTAATATAACTTGGTTTTTCCGATAATGACCAGACTCCAGAACAGATTATTATGTTATTGAGACATTTATTGTGGTAGCATGGGAAACTGGGGTTTAAGGAAAACCCACTTCTTATATAGTTCATGTATCAACTGATCGGTTTATTTATTTTGCAAATAGGCTCTCTATAGCCCACTAAATTGGAGCATTACTCTTTCTCATATTAGTCATACCCATATTATACTTAATTAATAATACTATTTACTATTCACTTGTTCCTGATTTTGTGCTCCAGACCTCAAGAAAAGTCACAATTAATTCATCCCAGATCACACTAATTACATGTTTTCTTTTATTCCAGAGAGTTTTAATAATGATTCATGCATATGTTATCTTTGTTTATGTTTTGAAATCGAGCGGGTACTTTCTTATTTTGACTTCACCAAAGAATTAATTCATGGAGTCGTAGTAGCAGGGCATCTCCCCTACAAGTTACAAGGACCAGGAATTTTTACTCCTAGATAAATTCTTTCTAGTATATAATTCCTTCATTGGTATACCACTTTCTATCGTATTCATGTTTGGATTATGTTTCCCTTGTTGGTTAGTGGTCTTGGTGTTTAGAAGAGAGGTCGGCCTTCACATACATATGATAAGAATATATAGCCCAAGTAATACTATGTATTGCAATAGTTTATTTGAATAGGTTCACCAAAGTTTAATTTCACTTGTTTATCTTATGTTTCAATTCAATTCTTTTTTTTTGTCCATGTGAGTTACAAAAAGAAAGAAAAGTTCCGATACAAGTAGGAGAGGATTACCAGAAGTATAGGTATGTAGTTATTGGTATACTTGAGAGTGTTGAGATCATTGCATGTTAAGAAAATTTATTGTAACCATGTTATGTGATTAACATGCTTAACTCTGCAGTGAGAAACCCACTTGGTTCTAATATTTTTTTTGTTACTTTTTCTCACTTTCTTGAAATACTAATTTACATTTGCTTGTTTCTAGGAATTTTTTATAATTTTCCTTTCTCTTAGTTTGGGACAATTGATAATGATGCTTTTTATACAATTTTAGTAAATTAAAGGGTGGAAAAAATACTTCAATATATGATAGCATCTAATTCTACAATTCCAAGAATCCAATCTTCCATGATCCCTATTTAAGAGTTGGAATAATTCTCCAATTCGTAGCAGCATCCAAGCCCTACAGATTCATTAACAATAGTATTTTGTGCTTATAAGACATTAAAAAAAAATTACATACAACCAAAAGAACAAATTATATTAAAAAAAATAGGGTTGGTGGTGACAATAATGTGACTTAAATGCATTTAGTTTAATGTTTGAAGCACAAGAGTTTGTTCTTGGTGGAAGATTTATCCCTCTATTCTATCTAAGGTTGAGTACCTACTAGTCGATAATCTAAATATGATGCACCTCAACGTGAGAGAAGGTTATTTGAAGAAGGTACAATTGAACCTCCTTAGCATCCCAAAGTTATAGCCCAATGCATTTTATATGGAAAATATTCTAATCACCAGCCACCATGATATCATTGACTAGAATTGAATGGTTTCCAGATGACTTTTCTGGACTCTGTATATAACTCTCTACAAAATAAATCTACCAATGAAAAACCCAAATTCCAAATTAACTAAGAAGGCATTCCTTCATTACAATTCCTAGATTTAATCTTGAAGTTATGTTTTACAATAAATATTGGAGACGTAATCCAAATTTGCATGGACATTTAGTACTTTGTACTAAACCTCCAAAGTTTGAGCCTACATAGTGTTCCAAGCTCAAGAAAACAAGAATATTCTAAGGCAAGTTTTAGCCTTTGTTTGTTTAATCTATGGCTTGTTCACATTCATAGTCACAAGATTATGTTTCTCATTAGTCGATATATGTACCCACTCCTATAGTACTCCTATCACTAGAAGTTTGGAAATGATTGTCTTGTTTGACTTGACTCCTGGACTCCCACCATAGGTAGATGTTGATACTTTGTTTTTGCAAAACTTACAAGGCCTAACAAAATAAAATTATCAATATTAAGACAAGTAGTCAATATTTATCTCCCAACCTAATTTTGATAAAGCATTTTGAAATTTTTTTCTTTTCATTATGAAAATTAAGGTTTAATTTTTCTTTTTACCATCGCCTTCGACACCAAAAATCCTACTTAATCAAATTGTATTACTTTGCAGATGAACTACATTACTTTAACTGACCAAGACATTTCCAAACTTCAAGAGGCTATAACAATTGTCTCTATTTTTCTGTCTTTAGGGGGTAGGTATGTTCTTATCAAGTTGTGCTAATTCAGTTCATGGTTTATTGGGGGCACCTCTTCTATTTTTCTGAGAAATTTGTTGGATGCATAAATGTTGTAATTGCCAAATTTTTATGGGTAGGTGCCTCTAGTAGCAGGAAGTTTCATCTATGTAATTTGAGCATGGTATCTACCCCAAAGGAATCCAGTGGCTGGGGTCTTTTAGATGTCATAACATTTACAAATTCCCTTCTAGTTAAATCATTATGGAGAGACATTAATTCCGGGTGCATGTGGTCGCACATTGTCCATTTTAAATATGTTGATGGGGACCTTCTGTTACAGCTATATAGAGGGATGAGTATCGGTCGAATAATGAATCAACAATCTGGAAAAGCTTTAATAAGGTCATGTCAATGTTAGGCATGTGCTTAGCATGGAGATTCGGAAATGGGCAGTACATCCTTTTCATTATCGATATAATCCTGGGGATTTACAGGGATTTTCATCTAGATGTTGGGATTATTCACACATTGGCTCATAGAGGAATATTTTATTTTTTCGAACCGATTTCATGCTGGAACCACGGTATTCTAATCTGAAAATCGTGGGAGTAGTTGGGGCTGCCCGAAAGGGACTCTCAAAATTGGAAGAGATTTAAATATTTCCTTCAGGATGGGGGTATGTGTCTTCACTAGGAATGGGACAAAGTCATTTGGGATAGTATTTCAAAGGAAGGAGGCTTGGTTGTGAAGGATATCTACTCATTTTCTATTGCTAGCCAGAACGATGGGGGTGCTAACTCTCCCTTTAGAAGGTATTTGTGGTGGAAGCCTCCCTCTAAGATCATATTGTTTCGGTGGTTGACCTCGAAAGGTCGTATCTTAACATGGGATAGACTCAATAGCTATGGCTTCCTCGGTCGTGGTAGGTGCCCTATTTACCTTAAACAGGAGGAGTCGACCTCACATTTATTTTTGTTCTGTAAGATAACACAGAAGTTATGGTTCCTATTTTCTCATTACATTATTGGCCCTAATTGGCAACCAGATGATTTTGCTAACACTTTCACAAGATGGGGCGCTACAAATGGTTTTTATAAAGAACTATCTTTTTATTTGTTATGGGAGATATGGCTTGCTCGGAATCAACTCATTTTTTAGGAAAATCCTATTAACCTTCCCATAATTCATGGGGCTATCATGGTGTGGATTCAAGGTCAAGATCACCATAATCTCATCACAAAATATCTATCTCATCATACCCATCTACATCCAATCTCCTTGCCTACGGTGTACTTTAATGGGGATTTTTCGAAAGGGGTTTGTGGCTCTGGTGCATGGATCAATATAGATAGCTCAGAATGCTACCAGATGTTCTTGAATGGTGGGATGGGATCAAAAAATAAGGCAGAGCTCCTTGCCTTATGGAGCGGCCTGTGGGTGGCACATAATCTTGGCCTGCATTCCATTCATATTTATGGGGATTCAAAATTTGTTATTGATGGCATAAGAAGAAAATATTTCTTCCAGCCATGAGGGCTTCAGGGTTGGATGGACAGTGTTTTTGGCTTTCTTACCAAGTTAATTAAACCTCCTCTCTTGCATATATATCAATAGAATAACACTAGAGAAGATCACCTATCAAAGATGGGGTTGAATGTTACTCTTGGAAGTCTATAGATCTCATCTTTCAGAGGGAAGAAATTGATCAATCATCATGAAATACCCATTTCTTGAAGCCTATATTTTGGTTTTCCTGGTAATATCTTTTAATACAATTTTTTGTCCAAGCCTACCTTTTTCTTAGAGTGCTTTTCGGAAATATATGAATCATTGCAGGATCTTTTGGGCACGCTTCTATGACCATTCCTTATATTGTTCTGGTTTTTCTTTTCTGCTATTTGCTCGAATAGTCAACAAGAAAGCCTACTAATCCATTTTTCTCTTTAATTTCTCTAACAATTTCATTTTTGGATATGCTCTTTGTTTAGTTGAAGTGATATCTAGCTTGGGTTGGATGTTTTGTTAATAAGATATCCAGTTTTCTGTTGTATGAACTTGTGTGACCATTCTATTATGGATTATGGCATATGTTTGGGATTATATATTTCGTGGGAAATAATCGATTGCAGTATAATGTGGCTAATGTGGAATTTTAAAATCACCGAAAACGGTTATGGGATGTCCTTGCATGTTTCTAGTTTTTGCGGTGTGCTATATCTTAGTTAATTGTATGATCTATGTTTGGTATTCATATACCAGTTTAATGTTATAAGCATGATGTAACTGTTTATATTATAATATAAGCAGTCTTTTATCTTATAATATACCAGTTTTCATGTAACTCTCTATTGTGCTTTTTATATGTATAGTTCAGGTTAATATTTTTCTGCATCAATTTATGTGTTATAGTGCTATATTATTTAGCTTTTCACTAAACATGCATTCATTTATTAAATTTAATATTTTAGTTTCACTATTATTAAATTTAATATTTTAATTTTATTGTTTACCTTAGCATATTACTTATGTTATGCGTTAATAAGTCAATTTAATCGAGTAGTTTTTAGTGCTACTTTTTGAAGGCTTTTCCGGTGGATTTTTCTGGTCTAATTTCTCTGAAATACGGCAGGAATTTAAGTGTCCTAAGGGTTTTTTAGGGTGTTGAATCCATATATACAATAAAAAAAAACCAGTGTAAATAACATAAATCAAGATTTTCACTCAATTTGTTTCACCGGATTTTGGCACCGGAAACTCCAAAAAATCACACTTAAGACAACTCCCAATTTAATACTAGAACTAGTCATTATGTTTCCAAGAGGGACTCATAAAATAAACTTATCTGTTAAGTGATAGTAAGAAGTTTCTTTTAATCGAGCAAAGCCCACAGATTATTTAAGTTTCATGAGGATGACATGAATCTAATATTAACTTCTATATACTAATTAATTTCTTGTTCTTTTCTCTAATAAGCTTGTGATATGAGTTGATATTTAGAGTCAGATATTTGGGGCCTTCAATTTATGAAAAATTGCATTGATTACAACAGTTGCAGGTTTTTTAATATAACTTTTGTTAGATATGAAGTCATATTCAGACACGGACCTCGCCGATCAATGCCATCACCGAATCTCTGGCAAAGAACAGCGTTGAACCTAACACGCCGCCCAGCCACTGTGATTGACTATGTAATCCTCTATTTTCCATGTGCAGAATTATGTCTCTTATGCAACTATAAATTTGTATTCATGCCTCTGCATGAGCATGTCAAGGCAAGCAAGGCCAGGCCTCATGTAATAAATCTTTGTGTTGTTTCTGTTCTCCAGAAATATGTGTTTATTTCATTTCTCCTGTCTCTCTGTTTACTTTTCTGTTCTCTTGTGCTTCTCTGCAACCCCAACAAATGGTATTAGAGCCAGAGCCAGATTCATGAATGAGATCAGTTGGGCAGAAATATTTGTGAGTGAGATGAGTTGTGCGGAAAGTGTTATTTGAAGAGAACGCATCCCCAAGGGTGTGAATCACATTATTTGAAAACTATGGAAAGGAGAGCTGTGGAGAGTTGTTCATGAGTGACTCATTTGCTGGCTTCAAACTGCCATGATGCAGCTCTGCTACCTGGAAAGTTGATGGAGGTCAACGAACGTTCAATTCTTTGCACATAAAGACGAAATTGTTGCATCACTCAACTTGTTTGAAACAACCCCATCGCAGGATATTTTCCACTGCCAAAATTATACAGCCAAGGTGGAAGATAGAGAGACGATCCTTCTCTCAGTAAGCTGGACACCTCAATGATTTATAATTTGATTTATGTTTTTTGACTTTGTGATAAAGTCTTTTCTCATTTTTTAAAAAGGAAGTGGATATGATTTCATTGGAAAGTGAAATAGTGTTTCATAATTATTATAAGCATATATTATTATATATGTTTTATAATAATTGTTAATTGTGTTAAAAAGTAAAAAGGAGAAAAGGCCATTATTTGTGGTTTTTTTTTAAGAGATAAATTTAATATTTTATTTAAAGGTGCAAGTGGAGTTTTGATTTTGGGTGAATTTTATTAGGAATGGAGACAACAATAACTGATATGGAGAATTTGAGCGAGGCTAATTTTTCCCTATGGAAATCACAGATGGAGGATATACTAATTTTAAAAGATCAATATTTGTTGATTGAGGGTGTAACAAAGAAACCCTCATCGCTGGCAGATGAGGAATCAGATAAGCTAGATAGAAAGGCGATTACAACAATCTTCCAGTATCTAGCAAAGAATGTGTATTTCAATGTGTCCGGAGAAAATATGGAAAAAATATTATGGCAGAAGCTCCACGATCTATATGAGAAGAACACGACATCAAACAAAGTGTTCTTGATGAAAATATTTACAATCTCAAGATGAAGGAAGGTTCTTCCGTTGCAAATCACTTGAATAAATTCAATATTATAACTAGTCAGCTTGCCTTTGTTAAAATAACTCTAGATGATGAAATTAGAGCTATTTTTCTAATGTGTTCTATGCCAGACAGCTGGGAAAATTCAATTGTGGCTATGAGTACTTCAACACCTGCAGGGACCCTGAAGTTTGATTATGTCAGCAGTAGTTTAATGAATGAGGAGCTTAGATGCAAGTCCGTTGTGGAAAATCAGGGAGGAGAAGCTCTAGCTCTAGCTGATCGTGGTAGGAGGATTAATCGAGGTTGACAAGGGTGATCAAGATCGAGAGGCCGATCAAAATCAAGGAGGGCAGGATCATCTACTTTCATTGTGGAAAACCCAGGCACATGAAGAAAGAATGCCGAGCCTTGAAGAAAGGACAAAAGGATCAAAGACCGGCGAATACAAATTAGAAATCATCCAACACAAATGAAGGTGAGACTACTGTTGTAGTCACAGATGGTGATGTGTTGTTTACTGTTTTAGTAGAGGATGCATGTTTATATACATCTAGCGGTAGCTTTGATTGGATCCTTGACTCTGGGGCATCTCACCATGTAACCCCATGCAAATATATTTGTGTTGCATATAATCTTGGTGATTATGGTAGAGTGCATTTGGGGAATAATAATTTTTGCAGTATTGTTGGAGTGGGAGATGTCCATATCAAGATGAAGAATGGACAAGATATCTTGTTGAAACGGGTCAGACATGTACCAGAAATGCACATGAGTTTGATCTCTATGGGACGGCTGGATGATGAAGGCTATTCCACAAGCTTTGGAAAAGGAGGCTGGAAAATTAGCAAAGGAGCATTGGTCGTGGCCAAAGGACCCAAGACAGGAACACTATATCCATTGAAGGCAATGATAGGAAAATTAGATTTGGTTCCTGTCACAAGAAAAGGAAATTCAATAGATTTGTGGCATAAGCGCTTGGGTCACATGAGCGAGAAGGGTTTAAAATCCTTGTTGGTAAAAATTTATTACCAAGTTTGAGATCCTACAATCTTGATCTTTGTTAGCATTGTATATATGGTATACAAATAAGGGTTTCATTTCTTAGAGGTGGTCATGATAGAAAGAAAAATTTGTAAGAATTGATACACTCAGATGTGTTTGGACCAGTTAACATCAAGTCATTAGGAGGAGCATCATATTTTGTAACATTTATAGATGATGCATCCAGAAAGGTTTGGGCCTATCCCATGAAAAGTAAAAGTGAAGTTTTTGAAATATTTCATAAATTCCATGTTGTTGTTGAAAGAGAGACTAACAAATTGCTCAACTGCCTAAGAACAGATAATGGTGGAGAATATTACTCAAATGCATTCAAAGAATATTGTAATAGGTTTGACATAAAGCATGAGAAGACTGTGCCTAGTACACCTCAACAGAATGGTGTTGTAGAACGAATGAATCACACCATTATGGAAAAAGTAAGGAGCATGTTGTCTAATTCCAGTTTGGACAAGCATTTTTGGGCAGAGGCTATGAGGACAGCTTGCTACCTCATAAATAGATCTCCATCTACAACCTTGGATGGCGGCATCCCTGAAAAAGTATGGACTGGTAAGAAGTTGAATTATTCTCATTTGAAAATCTTTGTATGTGAAGCATTTGTACATATTCCCAAAGAAAATAGAACTAAGCTGGATGATAAATCTATGAAATGCATTTTTCTAGGATATGCGGATGAAGAATTTGGTTATCTTCTATGGGATTCAATCAAACATAAAATTATTAGAAGCAGAGATGTTATATTTAATGAGTCATAAATGTTTAAGAGGAATGTAGGTGAAGTGGAAGTCAAGAAAGTTATTGATAGGTTTGAAGAGCAGCATGAAGACATCCCACCAATGCAGGAAAATGGGAAGAAAATTCAAGAGCATGAAGGACAACAAGAGGAAAGTGATGAACACCAAGAAGAAGAAATATTATAGGAACCTTTACAGGAGAATCAACCGGATAATTCACCACCACCGTTGGTTTGCAGATCTTCTAGGCCTCATAAGCCTTCACAAAGGTATCCTCCTTCAAACTATATCTTATTGACTGATGAAGGTGAGCCTAGTTGTTTTGAAGAGGCTTGTAAAGTTGAGGACAATAAAGAATGGAAGAAAGAAATGGAATAAGAAATGAACTCTTTGTTGGAAAATAAAACTTGGGAGTTGGTAAATCTCCCAAAAGGTAGAAAGGCTTTGAAAAACAAATGGGTATATATAATTAAGCATGAAGGTGACAAAAATAAGGAGAGGTATAAATCAAGGTTGGTGGTGAAAGGATTCACCCAAAAGGAAGGTATTGACTTCACTGAAATTTTCTCACCTGTTGTCAAAATGTCATCCATTAGAGTCATTCTTGGTCTTGTTGCTGCTTTAGATTTAGAATTTGAACAATTAGATGTAAACACTACTTTCCTTCATGGAGAATTAGAAGAATAAATTTATATGAAGCAGCCAGAAGGCTTCATAGAAAAAGGAAAAGAAGAGCTTCTTTGCAAGTTCAAGAAGAGTCTCTGTGGGTTGAAATAGGCACCTTGACAATGGTACAAAAAAATTGATTCATTCATGTTGGAATGCGGTTTTCACAGGTTGGAAGCTGACCATTGTGTCTATATCAAAAGGTATGATCAAGGAAAGTATCTCATAATATTTTTATATGTGGATGACATGTTGATTGTTAGGCATCATGAGAATACGATCAATAGGTTGAAGGAGGATTTGGGCAACAAGTTTGCAATGAAGGATTTGGGTCCAACACAACAGATATTGGGCATGAGGATCATGCGTGACATGGAAAACAGAAGGTTGTGGTTGCCACAAGAAAATTATATCAAAAAGGTGCTCGACAGGTTTAATATGAAGGATGCCAAACCAGTTGGTACACCCCTTGCATCCCACTTCAAGTTGAGTGCTGAGTTATGTCGTAGTGATGAAAAAGAGAAGGAAGAAAAGAGCAAGATTCCTTATGCTTCAGTAGTTGGCAGCTTGATGTATGCCATGGTATGCACATGACCAGACATTGCATATTCAGTGGGAGTTGTGAGAAGATTCCTTGCCAATCTAGGAAAACAACATTGGCAAGAAGTAAAATGGATTTTCAGGTACCTTAATGGCACTATTAATTATTTCTTATGTTTTGGTCATAATGATACTATGCTGGAAGGTTTTAGAGATGCAGATATGGCTGGAGATATCGACACTAGAAAGTCCACTACATGTTATTTGTACACATTTGTAGGTGCAGTTGTATCTTGGGTGTTAAGGCTACAAAGAATAGTAGCTCTCTCTACAAAAAAAGTAGAGTACATAGCTGCAACAGAGTGATAGTGAGAGTGCCATTCACTTGGCGAAAAATTTAGCATTTCACTCAAAAACCAAGCACATTGACATAAGGTACCATTAGATCCGACATGTGTTGGAGGAAGGGCAGTTATATTTGGAAAAGATCCATACAGATAAGAACCCTGCTGATATGCTCACTAAGATTCTACCAAGAAGTAAGCATTAGGGGAATTTTGAGGTCTAAAATGGGCCTCCTAAGGAAATAATAAAGTAATATTTATGAATTTGCAATTCACTTTTTGCACCAAAACCCATGTAACCATAGTTAAATTCAATTCAAAATTTGTACCAAAATAAAATTAATAAAAAAATTGTATTGATGTGACTATAAATACGAACGAGTTTTTCAAGAAAAAATTCATTATCATTGAACAACTAATGCATTTTTCATTTTTACTTAAATATAAATTTATAGATTCTTAATTATATTATATCTTATTAATTAAATTGTATAATAACATTTAATTAATATAATATATAAAAATAATATAATATAATATAATATAATAAATGTAAAGGGATATGCAGTGTTTCTTTCAAGAAATATGAAATGACAATAATGTTATTTTATTCAAAAAGTGTGAAATGACATTTATTATGAGTACTTTACTTTGACTTTAAAAGTACTTAGAGCACTACCATGGTTAACCATGAATTTTTATCCACCATTGAGAATGTAACAAGTACCTTTAACTCAAGCAA
This sequence comes from Pinus albicaulis, assembly GCA_034641835.2. NCBI lineage: Eukaryota > Viridiplantae > Streptophyta > Pinopsida > Pinales > Pinaceae > Pinus > Pinus albicaulis. The sequence goes on along the minus strand of CM076574.1, from coordinate 74,247,589 downwards.
TGCCACCTCAACCATTAGGGATGATGTCATCCCCTAAGATGTGATTGGTTCTTATAAAGTGAATTTTGATTGTACATTTTCTTTAGGAGACCCATTTTAGACCTCAAAATTCCCTTAATGTATGAGTCATGTAGAGGCATAATAGGCATCACTCTGACTTGATACAAGATTCTTCATTCGGCTTCAAGTGCGAGAATGTTAGATATGAAGCCGTATTCAGACACCAGCCTTGCCAACCAACGTCGTCACCGACTCTCTGACAAAGAACGGTGCCGAACCTAACATGACGCCTAGCCACCGTGATTAACTATGTAATCCTCTGTTTTTCACATGCAAAATTATCTGTCTTCTGTAACTATAAATTTGTATTCTTGCCTTTTCCTGAGCATGTCAAGGCAAGCAAGGCCAGGCCTCATGTAATAAATCTCTGTGTTGTTTATGTTCTCCAAAAGTCTCTATTTATTTCATTTCTCCTGTCTCTCTGTTTATTTTTCTGTTCTATTGTCCTGCTCTGCAGCCCCAACAACTTCTGCAAGTGTTTTTTTTTAAATTCAATGGTCTGGTATTGAGAATTCGCTAATGACATTTTCCTCCTTTGGCGATGCCCAGTTTCTCCTTTAAGTTGGCCAGCAAGGAGAAAGGTAGGGTTTCTCCTTTGACATGGTTGGCAGGGACTACTGCTACCTCCAGTGTTTATTCAAGTAAAACTTACAAATCACTGCAACAAATTATAACCATTATCACTAAGTGAACACTGAATTGTTATAAATAATTTTACCCCTTCTCAACTAGTGATGAAAAATTACATGCACATTTCAAGACTGATAAAATTTAATATTGATATTTTTGTGCATCTAGAATTGAACCATGAAGCTTGCCACGGCTTCAAGAATTGAAATCAGACCCATTGTGAAACTCGAGAAACTTTTTATTCCTCACAAAATCTCAACTATAGCGTGTATTCACTGATTTCCATCAACACAATTTGTTGGTCCAACCATGAACATGATTACCAATTCCATAGCGTCCACAGTGACTCAGGAGTTCCCACAATAAATGGTAATAGTGGGAAATGGGAGTAGGATTAGGAAACCAGATGGAGGGTAATACTCACAATATTTATTGTTGTATCTCTGTAGATGTACTATAAAAATTATATGACTTCGGAAATCTAGTCTATAACAAATTTTTATGCAAAATTTATGTATACAGCCTTTGTATTGCAACAAATACTCTGCCACTAGATACATCTGTTGATAAAAAAATAGTTTAAACTTTAAAACCACCAAGAATTTATACATGCATTAGCATGTCTGCATTCTCCTAGTGTGGGGGATAATGACTTGATATTGAGCTTTCTGTACTCCAACCAGTCATCAAGTGCATTTCTCAGATCAATGAACTTGGCCTTCAGGCCTTTGCAGTAATTTGCATGCATGGTGTAAAAATTATCCAAACCTGGGCTCCTCTCACAGAAACCGCCAAAATACTTGGTTTCCAAGAACATAAATTTCATATCCCTTGTAGCAAATCTAGTTTTGAGCTTAAGAATATTTAAGACGTCTTGCTCTTTCTAGCCTGGGAAAAAGCATCTTGACAGATACCAATCTCTGTAAAATCTGATGGTTCGTTCATTGGAACGGATGTACAGGAACCCTGTGTTGGCATCATTCTGGACATCCAAAGCATCGCCATTGTATTTTTCACATGAAATCTTGATGTCTACATATTCTGCCAATCTTGCAAAGGGATTTCGTAGCCACATTATGTCAGCATACTACACAACAAAAAATGAGGCACAAATTAGTCAAACCTCAATATGCCATGCAAACAAAACCCCAACCCAAGCTGTAATATCCCTTCACAAGTTGCAAAGTAAAGCTCAATTCCTTAATTTTAACATGATAGATGTTGGAAAAAGTTGAAAGTGAATTTGTTTCTCTGGTCCAACCATAAAAGCATCCTGTCACCATTAATGTTGGTATAGATTGGACTATGTGGGAAGGTAATCAATAATGGTCAAGTGATCTGTGCAAGCCAATGTTAAGATAGAAAATGTTAACCATGATTGGTTTGTTGTCCTTCTATTAAATTTCATATTATTGTCATATAATCGATAAGATGGCGTGGAGAGTGAATCGTGTAATCCAATACATATACATAGTTACATATATATGGAATTTAGTCTCTATCAAGTCTCAATTTCAAACCTGAGAGGAATAAATTGAAAATAGAAATCAATCATGCAATCCAATACATATACACAATTACATATATATGGAATTTAGTCTCTAGCAAGTCTCGGTTTCAAACCTTAGAGGAATAAATTGAGAAATCACCTCTCTAAGCATTTCTATATATCAGAATTAATACTAGACAACTATGAGATTTCATGTTTTGTCTTTAGAAAAAAAAGAAGAATACATATACATAATTATATATACCAATACCAATACACACACACACACACACACACACACATACATATAATAATTGATTTATTTCATGTTTTTTCTTTATGAAAAAATAAACAATACATATACACAATTATATATATACCAATATACACAATCATATATATATACTAATTGATTTATGTGGAATTTAGTCACCACCAAGTTTTAATTTCGAACCTCATAAGAATAAATTGAGAATAGAAATCACCTTCGAAGGAATTTATGTATATTACAATTAAAACTAGAAAAATTTTTGCCAAATATTTCCAGATAAAGAATACCCCAACCACCTTTTTCTTTTGGTTTTGTAATGCAATCCATGCGGGCCAAATGGATGGTTCTGCAATCTTTTCCCCCATTCCAAATAAAACTTACCATAACCTTTTTAATCTCTGTCAGAATTATATTTGGAATGATAAATAGGTGTGCCCAATAGACAATATATTGTTGCAATACTGCTTGGGCCAGTATCAGTCTCTCAACCCTCGATAACCATTTCGAGGACCATCCATTTATCTTTTTCTAGTATTTTCAGATTAACCATTTCCAATCCTTCGCTGTGTAATTCATTGGATTCATCATAAAACCCAAGTAAGCCAATCCATCTTTTAATGGAGCGATATTGAAGCTAAAAATGACCCCCAATTCTTTGAAGGCCTCTCCATCCCCCTCAACGTAATAGATACAAGACTTTCCCTCACTAACGATCATCCGAGTGGCATTGCAAATAGTTTAGGATGCTTTTGAGTTCCTCCCAAATTCTGCTCAACATTATGCCAAAGATGAGAACATCGTCAACAAACAAGATGTGTGAGACTTCCTTCTGTGATATGATTTTAATGCCACTAAACCTATCCAATTCCGAAACCTTTTTAATCTTGATGCTTAAGGAATCCATGATCAAAATGAAAAGGAGGGGAGAAGTGGCACATCCCTGTCTAAGTCCTCTACCCGGATGAAAAAACCTCGTTATTTTTCCATTTATGATAATGGCCATAGAGGTATGAGTTGTACAGCCCATAATCCATGCCACAACCTCTCTGTCTAGCCCAATTTTGAACAGAACGAGTCTCAGGAAACCCCAATCAACCCTGTCATATGCTTTATTTAAATCAATCTCCATGACAACAACGTTCAATTTCTTCGACTGAATGGTATGCAAAATTTCTTGAGTTATTTCCACAACATCATGCATGTTCCTATTTAAAAAAAAAACAGACTGTTCACACGTGATATGTTTAGATAGAACCTCCTTCATCCTTTCAACGATAACTTTAGAGATTATCTTGTATAGGGTATTACACAAATATATAGGTCTGTAGTCATTAAATGAGAATTTCTCCTTCTTGTTTGGAATTAAAGCCACAAATGTTGAGTTTATAGCCCCATGGATCCTTCCTGATTGCCTTGCTTCTTCCACCATATCCGCTATCTCCATAATAAACTCCTCGTAGAAGTGCAGGAAGAAATTTGGGGTCCAACCATCCGGGCCCGGACTCTTGTCTGCAATAAAGGATTTTAGCACACTCTTAATCTCATCCAGGCTTACCCTCTCTTTCATTCTTGCCAGTTCTTCCTCATCAAACATTTTAGGATAGCCCTCAATAAAGTCTAGCTAAGCTTCAACCCCCGATGCCTCCTTCTTCTCGTATAGCTCACCAAAGTAGTTCACCGTTGCTCTCTTTATGTTTTCCGTAGTGCAAATAGTAGTCTCATTTTCCCCAATTTTCCAAATGGCATTTGCACATCTTCTACCTGATGCAAAGTTATGAAAGAATTTTGTGTTTTTATCACCAATCTTCAGCCACGTAGCTCTACTCTTTAATCGCCATGACTTCTCTTCACTTAGTAAATGTAATCTATATTCAACTTCTAATAATTTTAGTCTTTCCCAAAAATCAGGGGATTGCCTTCCTTCCTCCACCTCCTTTAAGATCTTAGTCCTTTCATCCTTCATGACTTTGATCTTATCCTTCATTTGCACTTTATACCTTTTTCCCAGTTCCACACCACTTTCTTCAATCCGCTGAGAGTATTGGTTAGATAAACCATGGCTAATGATCCTTCTTCCCTTTTATGACTTTACGTATAGTCCTTGATTAAGACATTGAAATTCTCAATTTCCAGCCATACTCTATTGAATTTAAACGGGCATCCTCCTTGTCTTCTTTCAGAATCCCATTGCATGGAGATCGGCCGATGATCTGATACAATAATATCCTGTGCTTTAGCAATAATGCCCGCCATTTAGATCTTAGTCTATTGTTAATGACCAATCTGTCAATCCACTTTCCAATAAATTCATTCCATTTCCTGTCATTGAACCAGGTCGAGCAGTTTTCGGAGAATGGAATGTCATATAGACCAGCATTCATTAAAATTCCCTTAATAACACAAATAGGGGGTCAGCCCTGCCCTTCTCTCCCAAGATTTCATCATTAAAAAGAGTACAGTTGAAATCGCCTACAAAAATGGAATTCTGCAAGAGAAAGATACCACACCCCTCCATTCTCTTCCAAAATGATATTCTATCTTGATATGGAGCGTAAATATTGACTAGATGGATTCTATGACTAAAACCACGAAAGAAACCGGTTAGAAGGATTCCTCCAAAAAAAAAAAAACTGAAAGCCTTCATGGATGCCCATCTAAGATCCCATAGTGCTGCCAGCCCACCAACAACCAACAGCATCTTTCGCGACCATATCATTCTTGAATAAGCTTGTAATATGAGTTGGTATTTATGAAAAAATGCACTAATTACAACAGTTGCAGGTTTTTTCATGTAACTTTTGCAACTGTTTTTCTTAAATTCGGTGGTCTGGTATTGTGCATTCACTAATGACATTTTCCTCCTTTGGCGACGCCCAATTTCTCCTTTAAGTTGGCCGGCAAGGAGAAAGGCAGGATTTCTCCTTTGACATGGCCGCCAGGGACTACCGCTGCCTACAGCGTTTATTCAAGTAACAATAACAAATCACTGCAACAAATTATAACATTCTCACTAAGTGAACACTGAATTATTATAAAGAATTTTACCCTTCTCAACTAGTGATGAAAAATTACACGCACATTTCAAGATTGATAAAATTTGATATTGATATTTTTCTGCGTCTAGAATTGAACATGAAGCTCGCCCCGGCTTCCAGAATTGAACTCAGACCCGTTGCGAAACTCGAGGAACTTTTTATTCCTTGCAAAATCTCAACTAGAGCGCGTATTCACTGATTGCCAGCAACACAATTTGTCGGTCCAATCATGAACAGGATTACCAATTCCATAGCGTCCACAGTGACTCAGGAGTTCCTACAATAAATGGTAATAGTGGGAAATGAGAGTAGGATTAGGAAACCAGATGGAGGGTAATACCCACAGTATTTATGGCTGTATCTCTGTACACGTACTGTAAAAATTATATGATTTTGGAAATCTGGTCTATAACAGATTTTTATGCAAAAATTATGTATACAGCCTTTGTATTGCAGCAAATACTCTGCCACTGGATACATCTGTTGATCAAAACAAATAGTTTAAACTTTAAAGCCACCAAGAATCTATACATGCATTAGCGGGTCTCCATTTTCCCAGAGTGGGAGATAATGACTTGATATTGGGCTTTCTGTAATCCAACCAGTCATCAAGTGCATTTCTCAGATCAATGAGCTTGGCCTTCAGGCCTTTGTAGCAGTTTGCATGCATGGTGTAAACATTATCCAAACCTGGGCTCCTCTCGCAGAAACCCCCAAAATACTTGGTTTCCAAGAACATAAATTTCATGCCCCTTGCAGCAAATCCGGTTTCGAGCTTGAGAATATTTAAGACGTCCTGCTCTTTCTGGCCCGGGAAAAAGCGTCTTGACAGATACCAATCTCTGTAACGGATGGTTCGCTCACTGGAACGGATGTACGCGAACCCTGTGTTGGCATCATTCTGGACATCCAAAGGGTCGCCATTGTATTTGTCGCATGACATCTGGATGTCTGCATCTTCTGCCAGTCTTGCAAAGGGATTTCGCAGCCACATTATGCCAGCGTCCTGCACAACAAAAAATGAGGCACAAATTAGGCAAATCTCAATATGCCATGCAAACAAAACCCCAGCCCAAACAGTAATATGCCTTCACAAGTTGCAAAGTAAAGCTCAATTCCTTAATTTTAAGATGAAAGATGTTGGCAAAAGTTGAAGGCGAATCTGTTTCTCTGGTCCAACCATAAAAGCATCCTGTCACCATTAATTTTGGTATAGACTGGACTGTTGGTAAGGTAATCAATAATGGTCAAGTGATCTTTGCCAGCCAATGCTGACATAGAAAACTTTAACCATGATTGGTTCACTGTCTTTCTAATAAATTTCATATTATTCCCATCTAATCGATCGGATGGCGTGGAGAGTGAATCATGTAATCCAATACATATACACAATTATATATACCAATACCTATATACACAAACAAACAAACAAACAAATAAATAAATAAATATATATATAGATTTATTTCATGTTTTGTTTTTCTGAAATATATATATATATATTTTTGATTTATGTAGAATTTAGTTACCACCCAGTTTTAATTTCAAACCTCATCGGAATAAATTGAGAATAGAAATCACTTTCCAAGGAATTTATGTATATTACAATTAATACTAGACAATCAGATGCTTATTCATTATTCCCTCCACCATATAAATTTCCTTGAATAGAAATCACCTTCCAAGGAATTTATGTATATTACAATTAATACTAGACAATCAGATGCTTATTCATTATTCCCTCCACCATATAAATTTCCTTTTTTCCTGCGGAAACCATGCCCATGGACTATCTGGATGGGTTTGTCACTAAAATTCCCAGTGACTCTGAGATGCCATGTTTTCTCTTCATGAAAAGAGGACATTAAAGGCAGTTACAGAATTTCACAAACTGGTTATTGCTCGCAGACTACAGAATTATGAAAAGAAGCCCCATTAGTTGATGGAGAATGCAGCTTTAATTGTCATTTAAAGTTAATATCCACGATGTTACTGAGATTGTAGGTCCGCTAACATGGGTATTTAAAGTTAATTTCCACGAAGTCACTGAGATTGTAGGTCCCCTAACATGGGCTACGTTTAGATTGAATGCTAACTACTTACAGAACTTGCAAGAGCACTCGGGAAAATGAATTGGGAGGAATTTTACTAAAATTGAATATTCATGTTTAAGTACAGTTTGAGTGAATTTAATGGTTAAAATTTTAATGGTTAAAATTTGTTTTTTTCTTGAAAGGCTATCGAATTAGAAACAGTTTTAGCAGTGAAATCTTTGCACGTATTTTTATTTGAGGGTGTCAAAGTCAGACCTGAAACTTAACTCCCTGTTTTAAAGGGACCGACATTCATACTGTAGATTGGGATCATTGCACAACTGTTTAGTAGTGCAAGGTACGAATCCATTTGGCAGACCTACCTAACCATAGGAGTGTCCACTTTTCACACAGAGACAAAAAATGACCACCTGAACCGCCCTAAAGTCTTTCATTGTTGATCCCTGTTATCAGACAAAGCTTTCAAGACTAAAATTCAATAGATGTTCTTGTGTTTGTTCCTATCCACAAACCCACAGACAGGGATACAAAATATTAGACATTCTTTGCATCCAAGGCAACAATGAGCAGATTGTTCAGTAATTCCTGTGTCCCTTCACCTACACGGAAGCTCTCAAGGAAGAGATCAATCATGGTATTCGGCTCAGCCCACGCCCAATTCAGGGCCGTCATTATTACTGTCCTGTTTCGGTTCGCGGCTTTCGCCAAAACTAAATCTAATTCATCTTGAGGGGAAGGAACAGGAGCTGGAGGAGGCGCCATTAAAATCTTCTGTGCACAAGAAATACATAAGATGAAAAAGGTGACTGATTGACTTTGATACGATACTGAAATAGCAGACACAGAATACCAATTAATTACCGGAGGCAACATTTTAGCAGATCCCACGGAACTGTCAAAGTCTCCAGTAAGTGTGCTTGAAACGAAATGAGTGAGAGCCTGAAAATTTGAATAGGCAATTGTAGCCAATCCGATGCCCGCAATGCAGAGAAGGATGAGAACACCTTCCTCGCGACATTGTTGGGGGCCTTCATTTCAGAAACCAACGCGATCTAGTTTTGCTTATTATAAAATTTCACAATAATGTTTTCAATCTTATAACCATCTAATTCACATGTGATGGGTTTTGAGTCTCTCAAAACTTCCATTATATCTTTCACATAGTGATGCTTATGTGTAACAGCAGCTAAGTGGAAATTATAAAAGGTTGAAAATAATGAATTTAGGTGTTTATTTTTTTATTTTATTTATTTATGAGTAGGATATGACATTATTTTTATTATTATTTTTTATGATTAGGATATGATATTATTATTTTTTATTATTTTTTTTTTTTTTTTTGAGATGTGTAGATATTAGACTTTATATATGAAAGATAGTAGATTGACCATAATAATATAACAAAATTAAACTAAATTAAAAACTAAAAATATATAGTTAGTGAAAGTTAAATTACTTTTTGTAAAAATGCTTTTCATGGAGTTAAAGAGGAGAAAAAATCTTACATAAATCATCTTTGATGATAGGGAATGGACCATTATATAAATAGTCCTTTATGATAAAGAATTGTTTTAAAATAATATAAATTAGGTATTTCATAGACATGTATTTGGTTATTTTTATACTCAATTGTTTTATATAACACCTTGGATGATGGAAAGTTAAAAGAGAAGAGAAACTATTATATAAGTCAACTCTAGTGATAGCGAATGGATCCTTATATAAATGGACCTTGATGATAATGAATTGTTTTAAAATAATATGAATTCGGTGTTTCAAAGACATGTATTTGGCTATTTTTATACTCAATTGTTTTATATAACACGTTGGTTGCGGGTTGGATCCTCTATCAGAGTGCACAGATCAATAGGGTTGTTGAGGGTCTCACAAAGAGTGCCTACAACATGAACAATAATAAAATTATCCACATGTAAGCTTCACTTTGTCTTTGACTCAGAGGGTGCATGTTCTAGATCTGGGAGGAAGATATATTGTTGATCCATAAACTAAACTCTCAAACATGACAAAAAGTCTACATGTGCTACATTTCTCCATCCATTTGGAATGTATGCGTTTGAACATGCCTTGGTTGTCTATGGGAAAGACACTGTAGCCATTGGGAGAAGGTAGCATCCAAGGCGACGAACGCTCCCCCCTGCCCACACCCTCCTCTCCCAAGAACTAAAATCACAATATGATATTCGGATTGAGGATTTGGAACAAATTGAGGTAGGCCTAGCATCTTTCTGTAACTATGTCGGGTTCTAAAATTGGGAGAACTCGGGATTGGGAGCCACTCACACTAAAAATCAAGAAGAGGTTAAAGAGAATGGAAAACATGTATAAAAAATCTTATATCTTAGTAACCATATGTTGCAATTAATTTTGTAATTTAAAAATAACCAACATATATAGTTATTGTACTAAGCATACTTATTTTTCCTCAATTTTTGTATACTAAAAACAAATAAATTTTTCGTATCTAGAAATGCTTTTGGATTTTCTTTCCCAAAATTTATTTTCATTTTACCCCAAACACGTGATTAAAATCTCCTTTGAAATATATCAATCTTCTACCAGGAGAGAGTAGTATTACATACACTTCAAAGAACATTACAAATTATGATAACACTTTCGCTAATCAAGTTACTTCTTTGGATGTTTAAGTTTCATCCTACAACATCTTTCATGACCTCATAGAGCCATGATTAGTTATTGAGAGGGATCTTATGGCAGAGTGGATAACCTAAGACCTAGTAATCTACTCTTTACGGTGTAGAAAATAGGCATGTTCCTCGAAAAAGTTTAGGGAAACGTAATTCGTTGTTTGATTTCAATTTCGTCAATAATCTCAATGCCATATTTCGTTCTCAAAATTAATCTCAATACTTTATTTCACTTTTATTAAGTTTGAGGATTGGTTAGTGTACTCATTTCGTTTCTATGTTCTAAACAATTTTGTGCATATGTTTAATTTGCTAGAGACTAAGTGATGCATTGCAAATTGTTCTCCCTAAAATTACTTATTTTTGTTTCCATGTTTGTAATTATAAGTAGTAGTATTTTAATATGTTCAATCTCTCTCCACTGGAATACAAATAAGTAATTTATATAGTATATTGGTTAACTTTTTTATCTATTTAAAATAAAAAAGTTAATGTTGTGGAATTTGTTTCTCCAAACATTTTAACTCGGTCAAATTACTTGAAAAAAAAAAGTTAAATTAAATTAAAATTTTTAATAATTATAATTATTAATAATAATAAAATCCTCAATCAATTTACATACAATTAAAATAAAATAAAATAAAAATTAATAATTACATTTATATTAGATATCATTTTTGGGATTCAGCTGCGTTAAGTAATTCATTCATCTATGACCATTTTCATGAGAGGTAGTCGTAACTAACTAATTTTTCATGATTTTTGAACAGTCCACTTAGCACTCATTGCATCGAGTGATGCTCACAGTAGTGAAGAAGTGGGATTGAAACTAGTGAAATGAATCACATATCGTCAATCATAACTTCTGGAGCTTGCACGTGGTAACCAGGACTTCCCGAGAGGTCACCCATCCCAAAACTCCTCTGGCTCAAGCATGCATAACTGTGGATTTTCCCCCACAATCAAGCCCACTTAAAACTTATCTTGCTACCCCATTTGCAAAACCTTAGCAATTATTGTGCCTCATGAATCATTCAATTAGAGTTCCCTTTGCTCTTTGTATTTTAAGTATGAGGGGTTTCCGCAATGCATTACATTAGATATCATTTTTGGAATTCGACTGCGTTGAGTAAGTCATTCATATATGACCATTTCCATGAGAGGTAGTCGTAACTAACTAATTTCTCATGATTTTTGAACATTGCACTTAGCACTCATTGTATCGGGTGCTGATCACAAGGGTGAAGAAGTGGGATTGAAACTAGTGAAATGAATCAGATAGCATCAATCATCACTTCCAGGGCTTGCACCTAGCAACCAGAACTTCCGGGGAGGTCAACCATCCCAAAACTCCTCTGGCTCAAGCGCACTTAACTGTGGATTTTTCCCCAAAATGAAGCCCACTTATGCTGCTACCCCATTTGAAAAACCTTAGCAAGTATAGTGCCTTAAGAACCATTCAAGTAGAGCTCCCTTTATTCTTTGTATTTTAAGTATGAGGGGTTTCCACAATGCACTATATTAGATATAATTTTTGGGATTCAACTGCGTTAATTAAGTCATTCATCTATGGCCATTTCCATGAGAGGTATTTGTAATTGACTAATTTCTCATGATTTTTGAACAATCCACTTAACACTCATTGCATCGGGTGATGCTCACACAGGTGAAGAAGTGGGATTGAAATTAATGAAATGAATCACATAACGTCAATCATCACTTCAGGGGCTTGCACCCTGTAACCAGGACTTCCCAGGAGGTCACCCATCCCAAAATTCCTCTGGCTCAAGCATGCTTAACTGTGGAGTTTTCCCACAATCAAGCCCACTTAGCTTGCTACCCCATTTGCAAAACCTTAGCGAGTATTGTGCCTCATGAACCATTCAAGTAGAGCTCCCTTTACTCTTTGTATTTTAACTATGAGGGGTTTCTGCAGTGCATTATATTATATATCATTTTTGAGATTCAACTATGTTAATTAAGTCATTCCTCTATGACCACTTCCATGAGAGGTAGTCGTAACTAACTAATTTCTCATGATTTTTGAACAACCCACTTAGCACTCATTACATCAAGTGATGCACACAGCGGTGATTGAAACTAGTGAAATGAATCCCATAAGGTCAATCATCACTTCTGGGGCTTGCACCCGGTAACGAGGATTTCCCAGGAGGTGACCCGTCCCAAAACTCCTCTAGCTCAAGAACGCTTTTAATAATTAAACGAACATGTCCTAGGGGGAAACTCAATTGAGGATCGAAGTAATGTGAAATCCATGAAAACTAGATATCCAAATTTCAAATCCCCTGGGTTGTGACCCAGTTTACGGAGAGGAGGATAGGTCATAGCCCCTGGAGGTTTACTAGTAATTACATTTTAGCTAGGCTGTTGGGTTCCTTTGGGGTAAGAAAAAAAAAAAAAAAACAGTTAAACCAACCTAGATGCATCTTAACCTCAGATCTATGAAACACCAAGAGGAATCAAATTTCTTGAGGTGCAAACATTTCCTAAAGTTTTGCGCTCAAACATTTCCTCAAGAGATTTGATCCCTTTCAATTCTTTATAGACACGGGGTTAAGATGGATTTAGGTAGCCATTTATTATAGATTAAGAAGTCATGGAAATAAGAAAATGTCAAAACTGACTACAAAATATTATCTCAAATCCTTCTCTATTGATTGAATCCTTCTTTTATTGAGTTTTATTCATTGTCCAAATTCATGCCTACCTTCCCAACCTCCATTTCGGAAACACCACACATCTACCCTTACAAAATTGAGTTCTCTTCCTCCATCGATAAAGGAGTCACATGTTCTTTCTGTCAAATTCTCTTTTTGAGGATTTCCTACTTTCAACCATTTGAGAATCCTATAAATGTCATAGCATTTTAAACTAGTTTTAATACATATGAAAGAAATTCAACATTCATAGAATTCATCTCAAGGATCAAGAGACCCACATACATATTTGTCTCTCTATTTGTAAACTATACTATCATCCTCTCCTAAATCTTTGTTGAACTATGAACTAAATCCTACTGACCTAATAAGACAAAGGGATCCCTATTTCCTTGATGATCACAATAAATAATTGGAGGAATGTCTCATTAAAACTACAAGGAAAAGACCCTCTGGTGGATGTTTTTGAGGAACCACTTATAAAAATAGCCCCGATATCTATTTGTAGTAGAGGTCTCTAGGGCAGGTTTGTGGGTGGAGGTTTATGCAGATGTTTTATTTGTGTTGCGGTTCTCATCATAAACCACATCGGTGCATTCTAGACAAGACACACCAGTGCGTACTAAAAATTGGCACATCGAGACATTGTGCTCTCCATGCAAACCTGCTCGATGCATCTAAGTACTCTAGCGCACCAGTTCTCTACGTATATATAGGTTCGGTGCATCTCAATAATCTAGCGCACTTTAACGACATGTGGTGCACCATTGATAATATCACTCGGTGTGTCTCAAAAACCCACGCACTGAAACAGGGTTAAATAAAAGAACATTATCGGTTGTAAAAATGACATTTTTACTTCTTCAGTTCTCCAGACCTCTCAAGCACCGATGTGAGCTTGTCTTATGTGAGAAACCCTGCCATCGGTTCTCCCATTGCGCACATTATTGTCATCCATTGCCCATTGTGTGGAGTTCAAATTTTTGAAAACAATGGGGAAATTTGGTTGTTTCAATTCCTTATCAAATTTTCCTCCTCGACGCACAAATGTACGAGTAATCTACTTGTTTCTCAATAACTAAACCTTTTAGTAGATTAAATTTTGAAAATAGCTTAAAATTAACCATATGTATATGTATATGTATATGTATATGTATGTATGCATGTATGTATGTATGTATATTTATTTATTTATTTATATTTCATGGTGCATTCGAGCCATTCAGCTCACACCATTCGCAGTGCTTCCTATAAATTTATAGGCCGCACTGTGAACGGTGCTAACAGAAATTGCATCGTGTTCCAGTGTGGTACCGAAAAAACACACACCGTAACTAATTCAAAAAATAACAAGGCGGTGTGGTCATTTAATCGATAACACTGTTGACTATCTAATATTGTCGGGAGGGTGGTGCATTGACCAAACTAACTGCCCAGAGGCAGATAGTTAGGTTAGCACACCACCCACCTGACAACATTACAGTCATCGGTGCGGTCATTTATAGGACTGCACTGTTGACCATGTACTGCTGTTGGGTGGTACATTGACCAAACTATCCACCCTAGGGCAGATAGTTTCGTCAACTCACCGTAGGAAAATATTCCCTTCTTTGGTGGTGCGCGAACATTTTCCATGTGCACCGAGCGCGGTTCGTGATAAAAAAAGTACACGACTATTTTTTTGGGTGGACCGAATGTTTTATTTTTATTTTTCAAAAAAATTTATGTATATCTGTATATATATATGTGTGTGTGTGTGTAGATATATATATGTATATGTATATGTATATGTATATGTATATGTATATGTATATGTATATATATATATATATATATATATATATATATATATATATATATAAAAAAAAAGACTCTCTCTCTGTTAATAAAATGTATGTATTGTGTGAATATGTGAATCATTCATGACGTCAAAGGAAAGTCTCGGGAAACGACAGAAAATATGGAGGACGTTTGTCTTGATTCATCTATGGGAGGGCGCAGGTGGGGAGGACACAACTTTGGCCTTGTGCGACTTCTTCTGGTGGCTCCCTAGGAGGTGGGCCTCCTCTCAGGGTTCTATGGCGGGCTACATCCCTAAAAGACCATAGTGGGTTATTGAGATGACTCACTGATCTTCGGGTGGGATGCCCATCGACGGAAGCAGTTCCGTGCGGCAATGGGTCGCACCCACTAGGATTACACACATGTATTTCGTCTTGACATTTAGGAGGAGGATTTTCCCGGTTCCTGGGCTGTCCCGTCGGTGCTGTGAGGGAGTCCGGGTAGGCGTACTCACAGGGGCTCGTATGGATGTCATCGTTTGTGGGTGCAGGTGCGCGGTAGTCAGTTATGCATTGCTTCGTTTGATGCAAAGGAGGTGAGGTGCCTCTCACTACTGCTGGAGACCATTGCACACTATACCAGTGACGGGCAGTGCATTAGTTTCCCGCTTTTACTTTATGTTGATTCATTATTCTAGGAGCCACAACTTATGAGATGGTCTGTAATTTTTTGTGGTAGTTTTTTACAGAATTAGATAGATGTTGTTCTTAGGCGCATGGGAGGTTAACCTTCCCTTTTGCTTCAGATTTATTTTGCTTATTTTTGAAAGGTTTCCAGAGATGAGGCCTACTTTTGTTCAACATCCTCGTGGGCCGATGTTGCTTGTACGGATGCAGATGTGGCGCCAGATGATGCCCAAGAGGGGCCATTCTGAATTTCTCGCCAGGATATCTACTGATGCACTAGAGTTTCTAGTGAGTGTTGATGATCACTCATTCCTTTTGGTTTCATGTTCGTAAGTCGGTTTGGATTGGCGAGGGTGTACCAACATCCTCTTCACACACGATGAGCCACCAGATGTTAGAGGTAAAATTATCATTTTTTTTAAATTAATATAGTTTCATTTTATTGTCTTAATTAATTAAATAGAATTATCAAATTTATTCTAACAAGTTCTTTAACTTTCTTTATTAAATTTTTTACTGAAATTGTCTAATTATTGTTCTGTACTATATATTTTGTAGATATTGGGACATGATTCCACCTCGACCAAATGAACCATGTGTATATGTTGACGAGGAGATGGCAGAGGTGGAGGATCAGGGTGACAGACCTAATGTTGATTGGGTGCAAATACCTACGGGGGTGTGGCGTAGGCTGAACACTTGATTCAAGATGGAGTTGGGTGACCAACTGTGTTGAATCCTAGTTCATGAGGGAGTCCACTGAGATATGATCAGATAGATCTAGTTTGATCGTAGGCTCACACATCTCTAGAGAGGCATTCCCCATGATATCGTGACCCTCATGCGTCATATAGTTGGAGGCTCCAGAGCACTAGCGCGGGCTAGGAGGAGTAGGCATCATGGAGATGCATGACAGAGCAGCTCATCTGATGATCATGATAATGAAGAGAGTGATAATAATTATAGTACTCCACCTCCTTCTCCTTCATATCGCGCCAAATATCATGAGAAGCCAACATCCAGTCCTGATCAGTAGTCATCTTCTAAGGAGTCTGCACCATCTCACCAGACACCTATTCTGAGGTAGGCACAACCATTAACTGAGCAGGCACATGATCCTGAGCATGCAGGTCCATCTAAGCAGGCCGCACCATCCATTGAGAAGGATGTACCATCGATGACACATTAGCAGGAAGTTCCTAAGAACATTGCACCATTGAATGATCAGAAATCACCTCCAGAGTAGGCACATCATCTATCTAAGCATGAGGTTGCACCATCGACTGAGCAGGCCTCGACTAGTAATAGTATTGATGTAGTACCACTAGCTATTTGAAATTTATATGCAATTATATTATTAGGTGCCTGTACATGACATTATATATATATATATATATATATATATATATATATATATATATATATATATATATATATATAGTCCATGTATTTTATGTTCATGTTGATGTACTTAATTTACATGTTGGTGTTCATCATGATGTGTATATTGTTAAGTCCTGTTAGATATGTTCATTTATTGTGCTTGCAGATGGATGTGTATGTGATAGCAGTTATTTGACATGAGATGTATATTTGATGTTTTTGTTGTAATGTTGTTATACAATTCTTGCATTTTTTTGGATGATCATGATCACAATGATTAGATGTTGTTAGCAAATTTGAATGTGTATTTTAGAATATGATGTTTGTACAATTGTTATCATGATCGTGATGCTTATTTTTAATATTAAATCATGATATTTATTAAATATTATGTCTTGATTGTAATTGAAATTTTAATTTTAATTATATGTAAAATTGTAATTGTAATTGTATGTAAAATATTTCTAAAATTGTAATTGTAATTGTATGTATTGTCATCATTCAATTTTATTAAAATTGTAAGATTTGTAAATTTGTAAATTTATAAAATTCTAAAAATGTAATTGTATGTAAAATTGTAAAATTGTAATTGTAATTGTATGTGAAATTGTAAAATTGTAATTGTAATTTTAATTGTAATTGTATGTGAAATTGTAAAATTGTGAATTAATTGCCAATTTTGAACCATAACTACCGTAAGTAAAATGTATACCTTAAATATTCTTAAATTACCATAATTGTAAATTTGTAAATTTGTATGAATATAAATAATTGTAAAATAATATAAAATAATATGATTTTTTGTAACATAATAAAGTTTACAAAATAATGCAGATAAATTCATGTTTAGAATTATCATTATTTTATTATGATCTTACATACCAAAAATAACAGTATACATTTTCAAGATATCATTCACACACATTCAAAGCAATCAAGTAGTATTATTTTAGGAATTGACATAAAAAAAATAACTTCATACAATGCGCAATTTTTTTTGAGATCAAGATAATTGCAAATTATCAAGTGAAAAGATTTTAACATTAACACAATGAAAACCAATTAATTCAAAATACATATTATAATGTTTCGAAAAAAATAGCCTTAGTTATAAATTTAAGTCCTCTTCTTTATAAAAACCCATCTTAAAAAGTATAAATGATGAAATAACACATGTACCATATCACTCTTGGTTCTCATGATCACCCTCATGATTATCTTCCAGCTCCCTTGGCATGATAACACTATTGTTCTCGAAAATATGTTTTTATCTAGGTTCATGTCTCAATACGAACCACCAATACCTATCCAACACATTTGGGTAAAAAGACACCTGGTTGCAGTGTTTAAGGAAAACATAGGGCTCCTTAGCTTCATCCCACATCTTTCTAGAGTTGATACATATCATCCTACTATCGCGATCTTCCTTTACATTATTCCATCAAAGGTGTCCCACCACTTGCACCTAAAAATAACACATTGGAAAGAAGAGAAATCCACTTCAATGATCTCTTGTATCTTTCTGACGTAACCTACCATCCCTCATACTAGGTTTTGATCATGGTGGCTAGTTGGACTAGATTTATCGAACTCGACTTCCACTCCACAGTCTTGTGCCATGTGTCCATCATCGAAATTTTCTGTGCGTAAATGGTGTCCATATGCCCACATAGATGGGAACAAATTCACCTATAAAAAAATTAAAATATTATAGTGTCATGTGTCTTATAATAACCCAACTATTAAAATATGAAATATGGATGTTACGTTTCAAAGGTGCATTATTAAGTTTAAAATGTACATAAATATATTATTATTGAGTGGGTGCACCCAATCCCTATGTTTAGTGAATCCTTTTCAGCACATGGGTAACGACCGATTGCAGCACATTTCTCTTTGACTTGGTCAACAACACAATTGTTGGGCCATATAATTGCCATATTTTCTTTTGAAATGATCTAGATAATGCACACTTCTACCATTCAATTGTATGGATTTTTTCCTGTCACTATCTCATTTCATCCTCTTTTGTTCATACAATGCGACCCACAGTTGTGTCACTTTGTAATTGTAAAGAACGAATTTATTGATTCCTTCAAGTTCTACCTTTTCTGCTGAAATCAATCTGAAATATAGTACATATGAGATCAAAATATACATTATATTGAAGTTAAACTTGAATATTTTCTTTGTGTAAATTGGAAAAATTATAATTTGTTTACTCTTTATCAAGCGCCATTTTCCATTCATTTGGAGAAGCTCCCCTTCTCTTTTGTCTTTATCCATTTCATCGTCCCAAATCACTGCACGTGGTCTATTGTTGATCTGCTTGATGTACTCACTAGCTTAATAGAAATACTCGTACGAGATGTACCACTCTGCCAATACCCCTTGGGTTTTTCCCTTTGTCGAACAAAACCTTTCAATTTCTTCATGTACCTCTCACAGAATAACATCCAATGAAAAGAAACCAACTCAACTATTTCAACCTCATCTACTATGTGGATTAGAAGATGAACCTGCAAGTCCATGAAACTTTTCGATAGTTCCTTCTAAAACATAAAAAAAATCTCAACTATGTCTTGATGCCACCATGGAATGCTAGCCACATGAATCTCCTTTGACATGATCCAACGTAAAAAAGTAGATAATTTAGATATGGCACGTCCCGGGTCTTTGGGGAAGTCATGTTTCACACACCCACACATGAACAAAGTATAATGACACTGCAAAGTTATAAACACATGAAATAATTTACAAAATTAGTTATGTTTTATGACACCTACATGGGATAAAATTTATCAATATAACAAATAATAAAATCATGCTTTTTACATTATACGTATCTTATAAGATTCAAATGGTCATGCGATTTCAACCCCAAAAAATGGTCATCCACGGTGAAGCAACGTCATAGTGAAGACCCATATTAAGATGGCACCCTCACACCCATTATAACTTCCTTTCCCAAGGAAAGATCATCCTTTTTTTAAATACATGGGACATCACCTTCTTTGAAATACCAATTATAGGGATGAGTTGCCTCTGATCTCGTACTTTCTAATCGTCTGGGCCAATGTTTCTTTCTAGATTTTGAATTAATAACATCTTTCCTAACAGCCAATGTGTCACTTTGTTTTGATGATATGTGCCTCCATACATAAGAGGAAACATTTTAAATATATGCATGGGATTTAATAAGTGGGTAATATTAACATGCTCCTAATATGGGAGGTTATAAAACATAGATTTCCTTTTCACCCCAATAGGAAATTTTCGAACATAGGTGTTGAAGAATTCTGCATCATCAAACATAGGCTCCCCATTTGAATCAAAAATTTCTATAAACTCCATCTCCTTCTCTCTCTCATATTCTCTAAGCCATTCAGCTGGTGTGATTATTGGAGGCATTTGGGTTCTCTCTCATTAACCATTGAAAGCAGATGTTGCTCTTTTGTAAGGGTGTTCTTCTAGGAGGAATACCTTGGAGTAGTCATACACTGGCTTTCATAGGTCGTTGGACCATTTAGCTTTCAGAAAATGTCCACAAGATTTACATCCATAATACCCTTTTGTTACAAGAACTACGAAGTTATTATATACAATATGCATGGCACATTAAAGAATATGATGAAGGTCGGAACAATTACAACGAATTAAATAACTAATATGCGAAAGAATATGGTTATGTATATAAAAAAATCAATAACATGTAATTTACCAGAGAAAACTCCTAAGCCTGGATAATCATGTGTTGTGTAAGCACATATGCCATACAACGTAAAACACCTCTCTGCTGTGATGGGTCTTGATACATCGTATACATTTATTCCATCCCATAATTCCTTCAATTCATCTACCAATGGTTGTAAGTAGACATCCATATTCTTCACTTGTCTTCTACCAGGGACTATGAGAGCCAACATAAGATGTTCATTCTTCATGGAAAACCATCGGTGGATATTGTTATTGATCACTACTACAGGCCAAACATAATAGTTGGTATTTTGGAGGGCATATGGGTTGACGCCATCCATGGTTATGCTGAGTCGTAGACCTCATACTTCATCCTTGAGTTTTCCGGGCCACGTATCCTCTATATGCTTCATGGAAATTGAATCTATTGGGATTCACATAACTCCCAATTCACTTGTGTGTGAGGCATGTCATCCCTACAACATAGCTAATTATTTCATTATAGGCATCTGCCTCAATATCTTACAAGGAGGACCATGTGATTTACCCTTATTTATTTATTTACCATACCTATCATGCCAACATTTCAGACATATCTCTTTGTCTACATATTCTCCTCTATATAGAATACAATCATTTGGACATGCATGATATGATATGTACTCAACACCCAACATTTTCAATAATTTATTTACATCTTCGCATCTTCCTGGCAAGACATTATCACTCAGAAGAACCTTATCTTTGAATAACCTATAGTTGTTCATGGAAAATATTAATTTTACATTAATGCCAATATAATTATTAACCTTCATAAATTTGACCATTTGTAATGTTCATTATGTGATTATATTTCTGAAAATATAACGGAGCACTTGATGGTAAATTACCTCAAAATTTCCGAGAAACATGAATTCGACAAGGCAAACTTTGCTTTCAAATTGTAGAGTAACATTGTTGTTCACAACTGGGTAGAATTTCACTGACCACCGGGTCCAAAGAGAGGGCTGGTGGAAGCAAATTTAAGGCTTTTGAAAAAGGTATCAATGATGTGAGCATCATCCCCTAGCTAATCATCATTCTGGAATGCATCTAACAAAATTGTCTCCATATAAGTCGTATCCCTTAGGTAATCATCCATACCAACCTCTATTTGATTGTCACCATTGCCAGCTTGTGAAGAAATACTATTGTTGTAGTCATTCCTAATTGGTGAATCTCGACATAGTGGGATTTGAATAGGTGGTTGATTCAACCATTCTTGGTATCGTTCCTCTCCGAGTTTTTCTCTTAATTCAACCTTATCTCGATTTTACATTTTCATGGGGTGCAATGGAAGATGGTAGGTAGGTCACTCATCATCACTAGAATCCTAATAATTTCAAAAAATATATTTGAACATTATTATTACAAAATCGATGATATCAACGAGTTATAAGCACGTTGACAATGCATGATTAATTGGTTTGACATTGAAATAATTACATTAATATACCAATCAATTATTATTACCATCATTGTCCCAGGATTGTGGCTAGAAGATGCAATGTTACAATTGGTAGGGTGAAGCGGTTGTCCATTTTCATCTACCAAATGCGCCTTGTGGTATGTTGCTCCCGATAAGATTTTGCAACATTTTTGAGTTGTTTGAATATTTTTTGCATCTAAACTTGATTATGAATCTGCATGGACTTGAAAATTTTTATACATTAATTTTTTTTAACTGATTGACATGGATAAAAAAAATAAATTCAATTAGATAATGAGAATATAAATAGAATCCGAAGTAATTACGTCTGACGATGGAATTTGAGAAATATTATGGAACAAGTTGGACTTTGAAGAATTGTCCATTTGATATAATTATGATATTTTCTCCCTGCATTTGAGCAAACTCAAGAATAAATGTTGGTGTACTTACATGTTATCACTCCACCAGATTCCTAAGGCTGAAGAATGAATCCCAAGAGAGGTAACCACAGACCAAAATTTTGGCTTGGTAGCTAGCCCCAGCAAATTGGAGAGGGCTCTCTCCACAAGGTCATAGCCAAGAGGGCTTGAGGAAATATGGTTTTTAGGCTAGATATGGAGTGCAGGGGTTTGTTTTGATTTGATTTGGTTGGGTTTTATTGGATCAAGAAATTAGGTTAAGGGAGCTAGGTCATGGCAAGTGAGATAGGGTTGCAGGGATTAAATGGGGAAATATAGGCATAATGGTTACCACTTTAAATATGATTGTGATGAAATGGTTTTAGGACTGATGAGAATCTAGGAAGAGCATGGGAGATATATTCTTCCAAAACAGAGGAAAATGGAAAAATTATGAATTATTTCCCAAAACAGAGCATGAGCAAGCATGTGTTCTACCTATCAAATGGAAAGATCATACAATAGAGATGGAATGAACATCAATACAACACATTCCAACGTATGAAACTGAAGGAAATAAATTATAAACATCATACCACATGTATCCCAAAATATAGCTGCAACTCTTTTTTATTAACTGGCCAAAACTGAGTACAATAGTTCCTTAATCAACAAGCTAACATCCAAACTAATTCTAACCCTTGATAAGAGTGAATAAAAGGACTAAATATACTTAAAAACATCATTCACTCATCCTCAGGGGTCAAATCCATGAGGTGAGGAAGAGATCCAAAAAATACTGAACTGAAAGCTAAAGTGTAGGATGGTCCAAGTCACTCATTCCTAATTACATTCAAACTGATTCATTTTGACTCAATGATAACTTTTACCCAATGAAACTACCCCTAGGTGACTAATCCATAGAAAAAATACATTTACCATCATTATTAACATAGGTAAAAACATGATTT
This sequence comes from Pinus albicaulis, assembly GCA_034641835.2. Classification (NCBI taxonomy): domain Eukaryota; kingdom Viridiplantae; phylum Streptophyta; class Pinopsida; order Pinales; family Pinaceae; genus Pinus; species Pinus albicaulis. The sequence goes on along the minus strand of CM076574.1, from coordinate 74,224,319 downwards.
TCTAAAGTGGAGTCAACATTACAGAGAAATACCAAAAATATCATCAAAATGATCATTTGTGCCCTCTCTTTGTCATTAGGTCCCTAGTAGTGTCATTTGCGACCTCCATGTTCAGGGCCACTTTTGGCTGACTTTCGTGTGTCCAAATTAGTCACAATATGGCTTGTTGGAAAGCCCTTCTAATCTTCTTTCTGAATATGCCTCTAGTTTTGAAAATGAGGGTCATTTTCTCTATGAAAATGCTATTCTACCAAGACTCATATTTGCACAACGCCTAGGTCAAAACAGGGGCGGAAAGCTGATTTTTAGGTGGTTTTTTGACCTTTTCACTTGTCAAAATTGAAAACCAATGCTAGAAGCATCCTTTTTTTGGATTGAATTGGTCTTTATGAATCCAATGGTATCTTTATTTCCATCAAAAAGTGCCCCAATAATTTGCGTAGCACCTATGGCATTGTGCAAATGACCAATTTTTTGCTAAATGTCTCTCCAAAAAAACTCAAGAAATCCCAGATTTTGCAAAAAAGTTTGAAAATTATTCAAAATTTGTAGAATGGTGTATGACAATGTGGCTAGGCTTGGAGAAAAGCCTCAGCAAGTATTTCCAAGTTTTTCTTCTCTTCCATGGTCAAATCTTCAATTTTTGCATTAACTCTTTTGAGCTTGGCCATTGCAATTTTCTCCTTTAGTGCATGGTGTTTGACTTTCCTCCTCAATAGTGCATTGTATTTGTTAGCCTTTGCTAGCAACTTCTCCAAGTGATGATTGGCTTTATCAAGCCATGGCTCACTGTTTTCATTGATCATTATAGCAAGCTGCTCATTTAGAGTTAGTTGATCAGCATGATCAACCTCCCTTTGTCTTTGTAGAGCTAGAGCTCTTTTCGAACCTCTATTTCTAGGTTTCTTTCTTGGTGCTTGTTCCTCTTCATCATAAAGTAATCCATACTTTTCAAGTGTTTCATCTAGCATGGCTTTGGCCTTTTCTGCCTCCCTTTGAGCAGTGACATACTTGACCTTGTCAATGACCTATTTAGTATTCAATTGCTCATTCTAATGTTTAAAGAATTTTATGACATATATGGCCCTGTCAATATTATTTTGGATCTCCTTAATCTTGACATCCTTCCCTTTTATGGCTGCATTATTGATTTTTTAATTTTCATCCTCATCCACGTAAACAAGCTAAAATTATTGTTTTGTTTCATGAATATCCTCCTCATCATGACTGGCTGCCTCAATCACCTTTTCTTTTCCTTTTTCCACTTGCTTTGTTGTTGTAGAAGGCATGGAACCTTCCACTCTATGTGGAGAAAACACATGCATGTGGCCTCTCTGGTAGGTTTTTGGCAATGGCTTAACCTAAACCATACTAGCCCACCTAAGCTCAAGGTCCTAAATCCTACTAGGCCCAATGTCATGATGATATGGAGATGAATGAGGTGAAGGGGAGTGATCTAATGATGATGAGTGTGCTATGGGATGAGATGGAGGGATGGAAGTGGATGGCTAGGATGATGAGGGGACATTTTGTGCATGTTGAGTGAATGACTCTTTGAAAATATCATTGGCTATGAAGGTACTCCATGCAATGTTTAGTTGATTGAGATGATAGAGGATTATGATTTGAATGAGGGAATGATGAAAAAGACTTCTCATTTGCTATTAATACTCATTTTTCTAGGGAAATTTATGCCATCTTATCTATGCTCCGAAAAAAATATAATAGGGTATGTTAAGCATCATTACCCTAATGAAATGCATTAAGAGCTGAATGTGATAGGAATAAAGTCTTGAAAATATACCTTCACATGAATATTATTTCATGATTATATTCATCATCTATGCATATCTGTCAAGGAGGTGAGAAAAAGGAAATAACCTGTTTGTGTGATTTTGGTGTCTTGGTTTTAAGAAGAAGTCAAAGTCATGTTTCTTCAAATTACCTTTCTTGAACCACCTCTCCCCAGCATTTGAGATCCCGGTGGCAGCTGAAATGATAGTAGTTGATAGAATAAAAGTTACACCAGCTAATGTAACTTGGTTGTCATGGAGTCCGGATATGAAAAGCCTGGTCAGCATGGGATGGTGTTGAACCCTCTCGATTTTCTCACAAAAAGCATAACAACCAACATGTTTGAAGCATGTCATAGTCAATGGAGAAGCCAAGAGTTCCCTAGTGATGGTAGGTTCAAGTTTGAGTACTCTTCCCCCTTTATGTGGCCTCCTCACCTTTTTTTCCTCTCCTTCACTAAATGATGTGTTTTCTTCCTCTCCTGCCATGGTTTTTTTTTCAAAACCATAGGGAAGTGAATAGTGTGAAATATGTTTTCTAGGAATGTGGAATGGGAAATGGAAAATGAGGGAGATTTTAATAGGGATGTATGAAATGGGGGATGGAATAAGGAGTAATAGTAGGATAGATTTAGGATAGGGATTTAGGGATTGGAAACCTAGGTAGATGTAACACCTAGGGCTTAGGGTTTTGGGAGAAATGTTTAGGAAAATGGTATTTTACAAAACAGGGGTTTGGGAATGGGTTTTTATAATTGTAGTGAGGATGAAAAGGTGTGGGAGTGTGAAATTTTTGGCATTCAAAAGTGTAATGAGAATACTAGGGTTTAAAAAAAAATATTTCAAACACCAAATTGTACCCTAAACTTCACAATACTCAACATGTGCACTTGATGAAAATGTTTTTTAATGACATGAGCTCTTACTAATTTGTTGGAGGTGAATGAGTGGCTTGATGGAGCTTTGAAGATGATTGTTTTGACACTTTAAAACGTTTTTAGGGCTTCCTGGTCATTTATGCCATCTTTCAAGAATTTGCGCCCTCGACAGAGTATTTGCGCTCTTAACTCTGCATTTTCGCCCTTGCTTCACAGTTTTCTCGCTCGCTTCAACGTATTCACCCTCACTTCAGCGTTTGTGCCCTCGCTTCATCATTTACACCCTTGAATATGCATTTATGTCATCAATTGTGTATTTTCACCCTCGCTTCAGGATTTGTGCCCTCACTTCAGCATTTGCACCCTCAACTGTGCATTTGTGTCCTCAATTGTGCATTTGCACCGTTGTTTCAATGTTTGTGCCCTTTGCTTAGTTTTTCTTACCAATTTCGGCGAGAAAATCGAAATTTGGTCTCTTAGAATGCTTTCTTGATGTTTGGAGGAGACAAATGAATTTGAAAATATTTTGAGTCATAAATAATTAAGTGAGTTTGAATTTGGATTTGAAAAACCCACTTTTCTAATGTTTCATTTCACCTTTTTGAAATCATTGTTGATTACCCTTTTCCTTTTATTTTTTCTTCTTTGTAGGATGATGTTCTTGGAGTTTGATACTTTTAACTTTTACTATGTTTCTCTTCAATTTGGCATGTGAAGTTTCAGTTGGCAGCTTGAGATAGAATTTATTACATATTATGAGCATAAAATTAGATAAAAATTAAAAATAAATTATTGTTTTGAATAAAATTACATTTTGGTATGAAAATAATAATCTAAAAATAAAATTACAACTTTAAAAATGATATTTACATGTTGATAAATCCTCTACAGATAATTGAGAAAGTATTATTTGAGTCGCTCTCACACCTTTGCTGACCTTATTGAGATGGAATGGCATATTTATGAACCTTGAAAAATGAAACCTATTTGACCTAACTGAACCTTGGATGACCTGACTTTATGGTTGACTTTGACTAACATAATGACATAGTGAAATGAAATTTTAAGATTGTTTTATGCTCAGCAAGACATGAAAGTGGGTCAACAAATGTGAAATTTTGAGGGAGAGTGAGGTTTTATGACTAGGGATACCATAAGTGACTCAATTTTTTGCATGACCTAATGGAATGATAACAAATTTATGAGTGGGACCACTAAAATAAATATGAAAAGAGTGATTTTGATCACTGATGGAAGAATCCAAATTCTGACACTAGTATTGGCCTTGTTGGGGATGGAAGCTCCTTGGAGGTGTCAAGAACACTGTAAACTACCTAAAATGGGGACATTCCAATGGATTTTTTGTTGCTTACCCAATTTTCGCACAGTGCGTTAATTAGCTCCTTGTGTCGATTCTTCTTATTCGCCTCCAACATCTTTTTTATTATGCTCATCAAAGACTTGTTGCAGGACTCTGCCAATCCATTTCCCTATGAATATTATGTTGTATAATGAGCCAAATTAATGTTATATGTATCAAATAATTGTGCCATCTTATTTTATTTCAAGGTTGCGACATTATCTGTGATGATGTTTCTAGGAAAACCAAACCTAGACAAGATGCTAGTTTCTATAAACTATATTATAACTGAGTCTGTAGCTTGCCCGGTTGGGATTGCTTAGATCCACTTTGTGAATTAATGTGTGGCAGTAAATATCCATCTACGTTGAGAGGATGAGAGTGGATGTATTTCACCAATAAAATCTAAGCCTCACTGTTGGAAAGGAGCTTCAAATGAAATGGGTTGTAACGGTAAAGGAAGAAGTTTACATTTATCTTGGAAAATTTGGCATTCATGGCAGCTCATGACCGTCTTCTACAAATCTACAAACAATGTCACCCAATAGTAACCTACTCTCAGTAATTTATTGGCCATGGTCTTCCAGTATAAGTGACCTCCACAATCTCCTTTGTGGAAATCCTTCATCACTTCTTTGGACTCATCTTCAACCAAGCAATTGAAAAACACACCTACAGGATCCTTCCACTAGACTGCATTGTCTATTATGTAGTATTTTGAAGCCTTAATCTTCAAGGACCTACTTTTACTCTCTTTCATGCCTGGAGAGGGGTTCAAATGTTGAAAAGCATAAATGATATCGACATATCATGGATATGATGAAAAGATATCTAATACCTCATTAAAACTTACACCTTCTTCTTCATCGGATAGTGTTGATATGAGATTGATGTCAAGTTCTTGTTGATTTGACTCATCCTTGCCCTTTTATCAACTTGGTCGACTTGATGTCAAGGTCATACTCTAAGAGCACTGTTATCCATCTACTTCTCCTTCCTTCTGGACCTATCTTAATGAGTATTTATTTAACAACTGCTTTTGGAACATAGGCCAAAATATATGAGTGCAAAATATAAACACGAAAGTACTTAAGTGCTTTAACCAAAGCCAAGACCTCTTTCTCTATTATATTGTATTAGAGGGCTGAATCCCTTATTCTGCGACCGAAGAATTCTATTGGCATCTCTTTCCCATATTTTTTATGCATAAATACCACTGCCAAAATATGCTCAGAAGCAAAAGAAAATATAATGAAATCTAGTGAATAATCGGGACTTGTCAATACTGGAGCAACGGTCAAAGAAAATTTCACCAAGCTCAATGACTTACGCAAATTTTCAGACCATTTTACACCATTCTCCTTCTTCAGCATGCTATTTAATTCTCTAATATGATTTGCTAAGTTCCGAATGAACCTATGTAGGAAATTCATCCTACCGTTGAATGCTTGGACTTCATTCTTGTTATGAGGGAAATCAATTTGCTTTATTGCTTCAACTCTAGAAGGATCTATCTGGATCCCATATTTTTAGATGACGTGACCCAAAATATTTCCTTCTTCCATAGAAAATAAGCACTTCTTAGGGTTAAGAGATATCCCAAATTTTTTACATCGCTGGAACACAACTCTCAAATGGTGTAAATGCTCATCATATTAATTTGAATAAATAGTCAAATCATCTAAATAAACAACAAGGAAGAAATATTTCTCATTACCAAATGCTACATCCATGGAACATTGTAAACTAGCTCCTACGTTCTTCAAACCAAAAGGCATCTTAGCATATTTAAACGTACCCCATGGTCTAGTGAACATTGTCTTATCTTGATCATCCTCATGCACAAGGACCTAATTGTACCCTGAGTAGCCATATATCAATGACATCTTGGTTTCCCCTACAACTCTTTGAATTATGTCATCCATTTTGGGCCACTAGTAATTTTCTTTTAGGGACACTATGTTTAAATTTCTAAAATCTATACATAGTTGGATTTCACCAGTCTTCTTTTGCAATGGAACCAAATTGGACATCCAATCAAAAAATTTGATTGGAAAAATAATAACCTCCTTATAGAGCTTTTTTAATTCCTTCTCAGTGGATGAAAACAACTTTGGGTTCATTCTTCTAAGATTCTTCCTAAAAGGTTTTTGATCTAGCTTTATCGGGATGTTATGCTGAATGATATCTTTATCGTGCACCTTTAGATCTGAGTAATTCGAAAAAAATTGGTCAGAAAACTAAGTAAACAAATCAACATATTTATTCTTTACCTTGGGAGACAAAGACTTTAAAATCTTGATGAAATTTGGCTGATTCGATGTTCAAATATTAACATCTTCTACACCTTTTTCTATGGGGACCAAAGTAGGTTTTCTTGCCATGCCATTTTGATCAAATAATTCTTCCAAAGTTATAAGACCTTTTGGAATGTTCTTGTCGTTGATATGAATTATGTCAATCTAATCTGCCTTGATGACTTGTTCATCCTTGTCGTACACTTCTTCCATAGAAAAGTTCTCAAACTCACCTTCACTTTGAAGGAAATTATTCACCTGCCTATCGTCCCAAAATACTTTCCAAAATTTAAAGTTATCATGAATGGAAGACATGTGCCTTATATGAATCTATTTTTTTTTTTTGAAAACATTGTAGATATTAAATTACTTGTAGCAGTGGCTAATGAATCAACCATCAAATTTTGCAACCTTGGCACTACTTTAAGTGTGTATTACGAAAAAATTCTCAAAATGTCAAGTGATGCGTTCCTATATTGCCTCATCCTTGGGTGATTAGCTTGATACTAACCTTTGATTTGTTTAATTACCAGCGCTGAATCACTGTAGACTACAATTCTTCTAGCTCCCAATTTTTTCCATATTTTCAGACCGATAATGAGTGCCTCATATTCAGCCTCATTGTTCGTATAATCGAATGCTAGTTTGTAGGAACATAGTCTAACATTATTAGGGACTATATTTTGCTATTGAAATGGGCTACGGATCCATAAACAAATGTCGACCACGTCTTTGCCAACAACACCATCAAATTCCATGTTCCAAAGACCATCTTCTTCCACAAGCTGTTGAAACTCTTCATTCTCATTTGACACAATTTTCTGATCTGATTCTTTATGCTGTTATGAACTTTCATCTACCTTCTCTGATGGTTGTTCGGATATAGTAGGCATATTTTCTTTATATTTTTCTAACACTGTTCTAATGAAATATGAAACTTGAGGAACATCCTATATTTCTACTAATTGACAATCTACATCTTTTAGTATAGAATCATTGTAAAAAATGAAGGAATCTAAGTATGTATGTACAACGTTTATAGGATGATTATTAGGAATTTCTTTATTTGTGACCATGTATTTCATTTTAGTTTCACAGTATAGTTTTCTCATTTGACAAAGATAGGAATTATTACATAGGAAAATTCCAATTGCAATGTACCTCTCAATTTAGCCCCCCCAGGATCTTGATAACAACATACCGAAACATGGAGGAATATCAGCAACTACCACATCCATTAAGACATTTTTTGTTGGTATCTTCTCTAGGGATACAACTAGATCTTTGATTAAACCCAAACAATGGACACAACCAAAATCAAAAGAATATAAATCATGATATGGGTGGGTTATGTCAAGGCCAAGATTCTCCATGATGGCTTTGGGCGTGAGGTTGTGGGAGGCCCCAGAGTCTAACATACTATTTTGAAGGATGAATTGGTGGACTTTGAGACTCAAGTAAAATGAAGGGACCTCACTATCTTCAGACTGACCATCGATTGCGGGACCAAATATTAACTCGGGTTGATCATCCTCTATATTAACCATGTCAAATAAAGGGTCAAATTTCAAGGTTTTAATTACATGGGATTTATACTTATCAAATTTTATCAATTAAGTAAGAGGAATAGACACCTTCAACTTTGAAATTTTTTAATCTAAATTAAAAGGTATAGTTATGTCTACATCTTTTAATACAATATACATTTTCTCAACATGATCTCTCGGTGCAGCTTCTTTCCTTTGAATATCTCTTTCTTTGACAGGAGAAATTGTAGAAGGTTGATTGTTTCTGTTATGACTTGGAGCTAAAATATTTTTACCCTTATTTTTATTGGCATGAGAAGCTTTCTTTTGTGGTACTTCTTTCTGCTAAACAATCTTTTTCGGAGGTGGATTCATTGGAACATCATGACTCCTCAAGGAGTACTACCTTTGCTAGGAACTTGATGCATTCAAATATCCTCTCTCATAATCATTAAATTATACTTCTAACTCATGATAATTTTCCAATATGAAGTCTTTATCACTAGGTAAACTTGATTTTTCCACATATTCTTCATCTTCGGTTAGAAAGATGGGTTTACCATCAACTGTAAAAAGAAGGTTTTCCTCCACTGTTGGTTCTTCCTCTTCATCACTCTGAGCATAGTTTTGTTGTAGTGGTGTCATAATTTTCTGTTGTTGATGTGTTTCGGGAGCTAATGCTCTCTCTGCTTTATCCAGAATTGAGGTTACTGTTGCTGGCCTTGGAAGTTTGGATTTCTTATTTTTGGCTCTGTTTGTCTATCTGAAATATAAATTTTATTGGCCATTCTTTCCATGGTATGAAGCAAAGCATACAATTTAGTTTTAGATGAAGTGGAAGGTTCCTCTTTAATGGTAACTTTGTGTTCAATTTTTAGTTTTGAAGTTTTAATCAAGAGGTTGGCCTCAAAACTCACTGAATTTCAAATCATTTATTCTAGAGTAGTAGGATTTCTCTCTATCAATGAGTAGGCCATATCTAGATCAAAATCATTGAGATAACGCAAAAACATCAAACCAGGAGGTGGTTTCATTTCATTTTGGATGGATTTATAGATTCTGAGGTATCGGGAATTATAATCAGGAATAGATTCATTAGGATTATGCCTTAGTGAGACATACTCAGCAAGGATTTGTAAAGGGTTTTTCTTCTCATCCCACTTGGATAAGAAATCATCAGTTAGTTCAGCATAAGTCCTAATATAATTAGTTGCTAGGGCATGGAACCAAAATTTAACTTCACCACAAAAACTTTGTGTGATAATACGCATCTTGGCATCATCTGCATCTAACTCCTCAAGATCTATGAAGGTTGTGATTTTGGCCATATGCTAACAGGCAGTGATTTCAATGTTTTCATCGAGGAGAGGAAGGCTTTGGCCATATCCTTGTGGCGGAATAACAAGATTGTGAGGGATAACTTAAGGTCCAAAACGAGCCATAATTCTTGTTGAATGTGGTGGAGGGACAGGAGAAAAGGGTGGATTTTTATGATGAGGTCCTTGAGAGGGAAGTTGAGATGATGATGGGATGGATGATAAAATAGTAGCTATTTTGGAAACTTCAAGATTGTGAAGGGTTTCTTGTTGGTATTGAATGAGGGACTTTTCAATAGTATAACTTAGGGAGTTGGCTAAATTTTCTAGTTTCTAATATTCTTTCCAAATTTTTACATTAGTCTCATTTACAGCCTCAAAAAATAACGGATTTAACTATAATATCAAATTTTCAAGGACTATTGTATTCAATTCAGTCTTGGATTTGGTTCTAAACAGTGACAACTCAAAATTGGCATCAAAAACTAAATATTGAATGGCTACCAAATCAGAAGGTAATGAGAAGGATCATACCAAATCTCTAGGAGGAGAATCCAAAGCACTTGAATCCGGTTGAGATATTTTCTTCCTTAGGATTCTTTTAGGATCTTCGACAGGAGAAACCGCATCTACTATGAGGCACCGCAATTTTATCTACTTTATGAAACTCAATCTTATCATCCAAACATCATCCAAAGGACCAGTTTTTGATAAAATATTTTCGTACACCCATGGAAATTTTGTCTTTTCATTCCCCGACAATGGCACCAGAATTTTATCACTCTGCCAGATTCCCAAGGCTGAAGAAGGAATCCCAACAGAGGTAACCACATACCAAACTTTTGTCTTGGTAGCTAGCCCTACCAAACCGGAGAGGGCTCTCTCCCCAAGCTCACATCCAAGAGGGTTGGAGGAATTAGGGTTTTTACGCTAGATATGGAATGCAGGGGTTTGTTTTTATTTGATTTGGTTGGGTTTCACTGGATGAAGAAATTAGGTCAAGGGAGCTAGGTCAAGGAAAATGAGATAGGGTTGTAGGAATTCAATGGGGAAAGATGGGATAAGGGTTACCAATTTAAAGATTATTGTGATGAAATGGTTTTAGGACTAATGAGAAGCTAGGAAGATCATGGGACATTTCTTATTCCTAAACAAAGGAAAATGGAAAAATTATGAATTTTTTCCCAAAACAGAGCATGAGTAAGCATGTGTTCTACCTATCAACTTGAAAGAGATCATACAATATAAATGGAATGAAAATGAATACACCACATTCCAACATATGAAACTGAAGGAAAAAAATTATGAACATCATACCACATGTATCCCAAAAAATAGCTGCAACTCTTATTTATTAACTGGCGAAAACTGAGTGCAATAGTTCATTAATCAACAAGATAACATCCAAATTGATTCCAAACCTTGCTAAGAGTGAATAAAGGGACTAAATAGACACAAAAACATAATTCACTCATCCTCAGGGGTCAAATCCATGATGTGAGGAAGATATCCACAAAATACTGAACTGAAAGTTGAAGTGTAGGATGGTCCAAGTGACTCATTCCTAATTACATTCAAACTGATTCATTTTGACTCAATGATAACTTTTACCCAATGAATCTACCCTTGGGTAACTAATCCATAGCATAAATACGTTTACCATCATTGATTACATAGGTAAGAACATGATTTTCTAAATTGGAGTCAAAATTACAAAGAAAAAAAAAATATCAGCAAAATGGTCATTTGTTCCCTCCCTTTGTCATTTGCACCCTAATAGTGTCATTTGCACCCTCCATGTTCAAGGCCACTTTTGGCTGACTTGTAGGTGTCCAAATCAGGCCCAAGATGGCTTGTTGGAAAGCCCTTCCGGTCATCTTTCTGAATATCCATCCAATTTTGAAAATGAAGGTCATTTTCCCTCTCAAAATGTCATTCTCCCAAGACTGGTATTTGCACAGCGCCTAGGTCAAAATAGGGGTAGAAAGGTGATTTTTAGGTGTTTTTTTTTCTTTTCACCTGTCAAACTGAAAACCAAGGCTGGAAACATGGTTTTCTAGAATGAATTGGTATTTAGGAATCCAATGGTATCTTTCTTTCCCTGAAAAGGTCCCCCAATCATTTGCACAGCACCTAGGGCGTTGCACAAATGATTAATTTTCTGCTGAATGTCTGTCTAAAAAAACTCAGAAAATCCCAAATTTTGCAAAAAAATTTGAAAATGCCACCAAAATTGGTGGAATGGTTGATGATTATGTGGCTAGGCTTGGAGTGAAGCCTCAACAATTATGTCCAATTTTTTCTTCTCTTCCATGGTCAAATCTTCAATTTTTGCATTGTCTCTTTTGGGCTTCACCATTGCAATTTTCTCTTTTAGTGCATGGTGTTTTACTTTCCTCCTCAATAGGTCATTGCCTTTGTTAGCCTTTGCTAGCAGCTTCTCCAAGTGTTTTTTGGCTATATCAAGCCATGAATCCATGTTTTCACTGATCATCATAGCAAGCTCCTCATTTAGGGTTAGCTGATCAACAAGCTCAACCTCCCTTTATCTTTCTAGAGCTAGAGCTCTTTTTAGCCTTGTATTTCTAGGTGTATTTCTTGGTTCTTGTTCCTATTCATCATCAACTAAGCCATAATTTTCAAGTGTTTCATCTAGCATGGCTTTGGCCTTTTCTTCCTCCCTTTGAGCAGTGACGTACTTGACATCATCAATGACATGTTTAGTCTTCAATTTCTCATTCTCCCACTCAAGGAAGTTTATGACATATCTAGCCCTGTCAATATTAGCTTAGATATCCTTAATCTTGACATCCTTCCCTTTGATGGTTGCATTAGTTATTTTTTCATTTTCATCCTCATCCAGGTCAACAAGATGAAATTCTTGTTCAATTTCATGAAGATTCTCCTGACCATGACTGACTGCCTCATTCACCTTTTATTTGCCTTTGTCCACTTGCTTTTTTGTTGTAAAAGACATGGCCCCTTCCACTCTATGTGGAGAAAAAATTCATGTGGCCTCTCTGGTAGGTTTTTGGCAATGTCTCAACCTCAACCATACTATCCCACTTAGACTCAATGTCCACAATCCTGCTAGGTGACCCAATGTCATGATGAGATGGAGAGGAATGAGGTGATGAGAAATGATCTCATGATGATGAGTGTGCTATGGGATGATATGGAGGGATGGAAGTGGATGGCTAGGATGATGAAGGGACATTGTGTGCATGATGAGTTGATGGCTCATTGAAAATATCGTTGGCTATGAAGGTACTCCATGCAATATTTAGTTGATTGAGATGGTAGAGGACTAGGATTTTAATGAGGGAATGATGAAAAATACTTCTCATTTCTTGTTCGTACTCCTTCTTCTGGTCAATGTATGTCATCTTCTCTATGCTCCAGAAAATATAATAGGGTATGTTAAGCATCCTTACCCTAATGAAATGCATTAAGAGCTGGATGTGATAGGAATACAGTCTTGAAAATCTACCTTCACATGAAAATCATTTCATGATTATCTTCATCATCTGTGCATATCTGTCCAGGAGGAGATAAAAAGGAAAGAACCTCTTTGTCTGATTTTGGTGCCATGGTTTTAAGAAGAATTAAAAGTCATGTTTCTTCAAATTACCTTTCTTCAACCACTTCTCCCCAATATTTGGGATCTCGGTGGGAGCTAAAATGATAGTAGTTGATAGAGTAAAAGTGACACCAACAAAATTAACTTGGTTGTCATGGAGTCCGGATATGAAAATTCTGGTCAACATGGGATGGTGTTGAATCCTTTGAATTTTCTCACAAAAATCATAACAACCAACATGTTTTAAGTATGTCACAGTCAATGGAGAAGCCAAGAGTTCCCTAGTGCTTGTAGGTTCAATTCTGAGTACTCTCCCCCCTTTATGTGGCCTCCTCACCTTTGTTTCCTCTCCTTCACTGAATGTTGTGTTTTCTTCCTCTTGTGCCATGGTTTGTTTGTCAAAACCCTAAGGAAGTGAATAGTGTTAAATATGTTTTTTAGGAATTGAGAATGGGAAAGGGGAAATGAGGGAGATGTTACTAGGGATATATGAAATGGGGGAGGGAACAGGGAGTAGTAGTATGATAGATTTAGTATATGGATTTAGGGATTGGGAGCCTAGGTAGATGTAACACCTAGGGCTTATGGTTTTGGGAGAAAAGTTTAGGAAAAGGGGATTTTGCAAAATAGGGGTTTTGGAATGGGTTTTTATAATTGTAGGGAGGATGAAAAGGTGTTGGAGAGTGCAATTTTGGGCATTCAAAATTGTAATTAAAATACTAGGGTTTAAAAAAAAAATATTTCAAACACCAAATTGTACCCTAAAATTCACAATACTCAACATGTGTACTTGATGAAAATGTTTTTTAATGGCATGAGCTATTACTGATTTGTTGGAGGTCATTGAGTGGCTTGATGGAACTTTGAAAATGGTTGTTTTAACACTTGGACACGTTTATAGGGCTTCCTGGTCAATTGTGCCCTCAACTCTGCATTTGTGCCCTTTCTTTAACGTTTGCGCCCTCAACTCTGCATTTGCGCCCTCGCTTCAGTGTTTGTGCCCTTTGCTTAGTTTTTCTTACCAATTTCGGTCCGAAACTCAAAATTTGGTCTCTTAGAGTTCTTGCTTGACGTTTGGAGGAGACAAATTAATTTGAAAATATGTCAAGGAGTCATAAATACTTAAGTGAATTTGAATTTGGATTTGAAAAACCCACTTTTCTAATGTTTCATTTCACCTTTTTGAAAATATTGTTGATTACCCTTTTCCTTTGATTTTTTCTTCTTTGTAGGATGATGTTGGTGGATTTTGATACCTTTCACTTTGACTAACTTTCTCTTCAATTTGGAATCTGAAGTTTGAGTTGGCAACTTAGGATAGAACTTATTACATATTATGAGCATAAAATTACATAAAAATTAAAAATAAATTACATCTCTGTTATGAATAAAATTACATTTTAGTTTGAAAATCATACTCTAAAACTTAAATTACAACTTTAAAAATGATATTTACATGCTGATAATTCCTCTGCAGATAATTGAGAAAGTATTTTTTGAGTCACTCTCACACGTTTTCTAACCTTATTGAGATGAAATGGAATTTTATGAACCTTGAAAAATGAAACCTATTTGACATAATGAAACCTTGAATGACCCGACTTCATGGTTGACTTTGAATAACATAATGACATAGTGAAACAAGCTTTTAAGATTGTTTCATGCTCAGCAAGACATGAAGGTGGGTCAGCAAATGTGAAATTTTGAGGGAGAGTGAGGTTTTATGACTAGGGCTACCATGAGTGAATCAATTTTTTGCATGACCTAATGGAATGATAAAAAAAATTTGAGTGGGACCCCTAAAATGAATATGAAAAGAGTGATTTTGATCATTGATGGAAAAATGCAAATTCTCACACTAACAATACCCAAAAGTAATTCTGGTGCCTTAAAAATGAACTTATTGTTATCGGTGCTAATGTATAGTTAACCACACTGGTGCATTTTAGTTAGTGCACACCGGTGTGGTTTTATTAACTAATGCACCAGTTCGATTAGTTAACAAACGCACCGAATATCCACAAATAAAACAAGTGAAACTTTATTTTTTTAAAGTGAAAAAAGTGATAAATTGAAAAATGGGCGGAAAATTATTTTCGAAAATCTAATTTCATAAAATTTTTCTTAAAATAGTAAAAGATATTCATTATTTCATTATTTTTGAAAAAAAAATCAGGGAGGTATTTTCACGAGAGACATACCTAGAGAAAGAGAGCACGAGAGCCTGTTCAACAGCAAAATACTTTTGAACAATGGCACTATTGAGAGAATCCAAATTTCAAACATCTAGTGATTCGCACAAAAACCCTGTATTATAGTAAAATTGTTAAATTTTACTTTAATAATTTTTTTCTTTTTACAGTTTATGTTAGATTTAATACATGCATAGTAAAAATTTTAAAATTTGTTGTGCATTTTTAGAAGAAAAAAACAAAAAAGTATATTCTTACGTTAAACTCTTTCTTATTCTTGTTTCTGTGACTTCACAATTAGGGCTTTTCATTTTATATTTATAGGGTTTGTATTGTTATGTATATATGCATATGAAATCTAACCCACGTGACCACTTGCAGAGTCAGATCCCAATCCATGTTGGCCCTTGCATGATATTTTAAAAATAATATATTTTTTAATTGGCGTGGCCTATTTAAAATTGCGCACAAGTGTGTTATTGTAGTATAACGCATCGGGCGCACATTAACAAGAAAACACTGTTTGATAAAAAAAAAATATTAATTTATGTTTTTTTTAATCAGTGGACTGGTTAACATATAACGCAATGGGTCTCCTTGTTCACAAAGAGAACTGTATGGTGTTTCCACTGTATTGGTAGTGCGTCTATAAGAAACGATCGCACCATCTTTGGTGCGTACTTTTTGGATGGCACACCATTTTTTTTATTTTTTATTTTTATTTTTTTTACCCGAAAAGTATGTGATTTATTTATAAAATATATGTATGAATGTTATGGTAAAGGTTTTATATTGATAAAGAAATGGTTGGAAAGATATCAAGTAACAAAAATAGTGACAACACATTGAGAAAATAAAAAAATGTAAGCTCTTTGTAAATTATTGACAAAAATTATTATTTTGAACTATATGTAAGTTTAACTAATATTTGTTCTTTACTATGTATCATGTAGAGCCACAAAATGACGAAGCTCAATAAGATTATTTCTAATCAAAACTAGAAGAGTGTAAAAGCTTGATGGAAAAATTGCAGAAGGATGAATTAGGTGAATGAAAATACTATCAATCCAATATGAGTTTCTTTTTTAAATTTTCATTAAAATATACTTAAAATTATTAGATAATATTTTACAAATAATATATTAATTCACATATGTTTGATGTTCTATAGGGACCAACATCGAAGAAAAGGAATGTTGTTCTAAGAAAAGAAAATGAATAGAAAATGCAAATGAAAATGAATTTCTCCTTAACTCATTTGGAGTGGTGCTAGAGGTTAATGAAAGGGGGGGGGTTTTACAAAGCTTTGAGGAATCTAGCGGAATGAATGAATGAATTTTATTTCCACACACAATACAAAAATCGATCCAATGATTTAAACAACCAAAATTTATTTAAACTATAGGAGTTTCCATAGAATTGGTCAATGAGACATGTCAAAATTTTAATAGAAAAAATGTTTAACAAAAAAAAAGAATGAATGAAAAAGTCATATTCCTTTAAATTTATTTCTAGAATTATATATATATATTAATAGAAAGAAATCATTTATAAATATAACTTTTGTTATATTTACTTTCCATATATCAATATAAAAATTAAATAGTTTATTGTCATGTTACATTTTCAAGAAGATTATGAAAAGATCAAAGGATGATGGAGCTGATATCATAAATATGCCAGTTGGAATGGCCAAAAGGGTGTACAAGGAGATGGTCAAAGAAATGGGCATAATTGCATTGCACAAGGAACCATCTCATCTAAAACATGCTTCAAATGTAATATGCAATCATTGAATTTTTCAACTAGGTACAATAAATAAAAAATTTAGCATTAAATATTACTTTTCAATTATTTTCTTGCAGAAAGGAAAAGAAAATGGAACCCATTCAGCACATAAAACAAGACAACAAGGAAGAAAAGGGTTGATATCTATGTTTGTGAGTAATTTTTACTTCCTTATAACAACTTAACTAGATTTCATTTTTGTATGTTTTAAGTTTTTTAACAGCAATCATCATTGAATGTCTTCAAACATGTGCTAACATAAAAAGAAGAACCATCAGAAGAATTGATTGACATTGGGTTAAATATGGTTTTTCAGTATATGTTGGCATATTAGAAATTAATTATGGAATTTGTAAGCATCTATCTTAGTTTACTTAGCTTCATCTATAATTAATAGAACGAAAAAATATTTTATATTAAATATTTGATTTCTTATGGGGCATAAAACTTTCAGGAAACAAAGTATGGAACTATGCCAAAAAATGAATTGTTAAAATATGGCACAAAATTGGTTTTGAAAGAATGTGTATAGTTCATGAGTCAATTCTTGCTATGGTACATTTATTTTCAATTTACATCGATGTATATTATTTAATATTTCAATTTTCATTATTATCACCAATGTATATACACGCATTAGACTTTATTTTTATGTTTCTAGATGGAAGTTGAGGAAGAAGAAAACAATCAACATAGTGAATAAAACATTCCTCCAATTAACCAAAGTCATGGAAGTAGCTCGAGTAATGACACCAATTCCAGCAAAGAATGATGATCAATATGTTTGGATATCAAAGCAAGGCATTGTATTTTTTTAAATATTTTTCTGTGAATCAGAGATTTTTTTTAATTTAATGGACATAGTGTCCCAATCAAAAGACAAAGGTATGCCAATAACTGTCCCATTTTTTATGACAAAGAGTGTCTTATATATATATACAGAGAGAGAGAGAGACAGAGATGATTAAATATTATAATGAAGAGATGTGAAATATGATGATATGATGTAACAAATTAATCCAAAAATCACATTCAAATGCACTAATAAAAACTTAATTGATATGAATACTGTTATAATATATGTGTTGAATTTTTATGAATAATGAATTTTAAAAAAATCATAGTAATTGCACTGTCACGGGTAGATGTTTCTAAAAAATACAAAATGAACACTGGTGCGTTTCTATGACCTATGGCCACCATAAGAATACCCATACCAATTAGAACACTCGGTGTGCTTTATCGATAAATACCACCCAGACGGTCTAATATGTGTTGCATGCACTGGTACATTTTTCCTTTACCACACCAGTTCATTTTTATAACTTAACTGACTAGTGCAATGTAGCACCTAGATGGCCCATTGCAGTTTTACAACTTAAAGGCGCGGTGCATGCACCTTCCATCGGCCCAGTGCATCTTGCTTGATGACACGGATCGGGACTTTGTTAAATGCCTAAGGGTGTCCGAAATTTGTTTTCCATCTCGGTGCTTGGTATGTTTACTGTATCGGCATGTACATGGTAAAACGCACCAGTGCATTCATAACTGATGCACACACAGATGAGAAAAACATCCGTAACAACCTCTGGTCACCCAATTTTTTTTAATTGTGTTGAAATTTCGTTAGAAGTTCCACCAAAACCTCTGTTACTGAAAACATATGTTTTAGCAAATGTTTTTTTGAAAATTTTGGCCAATTTTATAACAATAAAAACCTCCTTTACAACCTCTACTAGAAATTCATTTCCTTGTAGTGTAAGCCTTACTAGCAACTAGAGATGCATTTTCCTTTTTAATTCTTGAACAACAACTCCTTTTTAGCGAAATCATGGGGTGTGTGTGTAGTTTTTTGGCTCAATCTATAGTGAAAGAGAAATTTTTCATATTCTATGTAATATCCTCAACCCACTGATGACTTATTCTAGCCACCAACTAAGGCTTAATTTTGTATATGTTACCTCCAGTAACCTAAATTCTAGAAAATTACCTTCTTCTAGAAAATTATGGCATGGTGAAATGCATATATAGATGCATGCTAACATAATACTTATGCATAAATGTATTTTAACACTAATATCATTCTTAAATTTTGTTTCATGTACATTTTAAGGACATATATGAATTATTGCAGCGTAAAAACTACATAACATAGAAAATATAACACTCAACTTTATCATTAGAGAAATTTTGGGGTCTCAAATGGGCCTCCTTAGGAATATTATGAAATAATAGTGGAAAATAATATTAAATTACCTCATCAATGTTTGGAGAGAAAAAAATACTTTCTAAACCCGTAATTTCGACTTATATCCCTATGATTTTACTCAAATTTTGAGCAGGAACACTATTTGGATGCAATATTTAATTTTTCATCCAGCGAGTACCCATGTTGCATACTTTCTATGGATCCTCCTACACGAAAAATACGAAATACATGAAAAAATCTGATATCACTTTTTTTCATGTATATCACATTTTTCGTGTCGTAGGGTCCATCAAAAGTAGTAATATGGGTACTCCTTGGATAAAAAATTAAATTTTTCATCCAACAAGTGCTTGTACTCAAAATTTGAGTAAAATTGTAGGAGATAAGTTGAAAATGCAAGTTGAAACAATAGATTTTTTATACCTTTTTACTCCAAAAACGATGAATCATCCCTCATTGTTGATATTATCATATTGAATCCTATTTTTTCTTATAAAGATGATTTTTGTTTTAAATTTTTGTGTCCATTTTTTACCTCAAAATTTCTGTAATGGTTTCACCAAATCGCTATAGACCTTTGACATTCCTCCTAGCCATGGACGAGGCTATTCATTTTCCCTCAACGATGAGTCACTCCTAAGTTGTGGCTTTGAATCCATGGGGCATTATCTCACTCAAATATTGGTAGATGTACAGTACCATAAATCGAATAAGGTACCAAAACCCAACAACCTCCAACCTATAGGCTCATATTCTCCATCAACATGTATCGAAGTAGTGCACACCCTTCTCTACTATTGCAATCCCTTGGGATGTTCCACTAACTCCAGGGAATATTACATAGCTAGACAAGGATTTTATTAGATTCCTATGTCTCTAGAAGTTTCTACTACCCTTCTAAGGTCTCTTGCTACCCAAAAAACCTTCATATCAAAACCTTACAACCTCCACGATGAGAGTAGCTAGATGGGAGTAGAAACGTGCTTGGAACATGGCCAAGATTTTGATGTGGCATTGTTACACAATATTTTGTCTCATTCCTCAGTTGTTATCCCAAGTGTCATATTTTGTGCTGCTCATGTCACAAATTTTGCAAAGACACCAAATTTTTATAAATTTGTTCATCCCAGACAACATGATTAAGATATCCCTGAAGACCTAAAAATCAATTCCTTGAAGTTTTTATGTAGAGTTGACTAGTTGATATACTGTGCCTATGCATTGTCAAGTCAAGCACTCCATTGATATAACCCCAGGTGCGCCTATGCTCAATGGACCAATCTATAGACGGTCTATTCTGTATAACAAAGAAATCAAGAGATAGATTCAGGAGCCCATGTAGAAAGGTCACATTTGGTTGAGTTCAATGCCATGTGGGAGCCTAATCATGTTGGCATAGAAGAAGGATGGTACTTGGAGACTTTTTGTTGACTATCGGGCGTTGAGAAAAATTAGTATCTGAAATAGCTACTCGATCCCACTGATTGATGAACTTATAGACTAACTCAAGGGGGAGAAATATTTTAGCATGATCGACTTGAAGTCCGAGTATCACCAGGTACCAATCAAACCCTCTGATGTGTGGAAGATTGCCTTAAAGTCCAAGGAGGGCCTTTTTGAATTCTTGGTCATGCCTTTCAGTTTGACGAATGCTCCAAAAAAATTCATTAGGCTAATGGATAGCATCTTGGGGCCATTCACCAACTCATTTGTAGTAGTGTGCTTGGATGAAATATTGATCTTTAGTCATACTTGGGAAGAGCACCTCCACTACATCCAAAAAGTCCTCCAAACACTGTGGAAACAAAATTTGTGTGCCAATTTGGAGAAGTGCAGTTTTGGAATTACCTAGGTTTAGTATCTAGGATACATTCTTGATGAGTGGCAGGTGCATGTGGATCCATCCAAGATCCAAGTCATTCGGGATTGGATAGCCCCAACCACTCTAGCAGAGCTCCGTAGCTTTCTAGGTCTTGCCATTTTATACCGCGGGTTCATGTTTGGATTATCTCATATCACTTGGCCCTTGAGTCAAGTCACCAAGGGAGAAGCGAAAAAAAAAATTATTTTGGGTTGAATCTCAAAAGAAGGAATTCGTAGATTTGAAATATCGTCTCTACTATGCACCAATTCTCACATTACCAGAGTTGAAACAACCATTTGAGATCAAGACAGATACCTCTGACTATTTTGTTGGGGAAATTCTTAGTCAATAGGGGCATCTAGTGGCATATCATAGTGAGACACTTTCTGAAACAGTCCGGAAGTATCCCACTTATGACAAAGAGATGTATTCCATTGTGCAAGCTTGCCGACAATGGAGACATTACATTTTGGGTAAAAAAATGGTAATCCACATAGACCACTGACCCCTGCAATTCATATAGGCACAAGGGAAGTTGCAGAATTATTTCCATCAGGATTGGTTCAGATGAACTGCAATAGTTCATTTTTAACATCAAGTACAATAAGGACAACAACAATAATTTTGTAGACTACCTCAGTCGACCACTAATCGTGCCACTAACCACCTTGCTTAACTCTTTTGGGAAAGAGACTTTTGATTGGCTTCTTCTCTACAAAAGCGATCTTGAATTCGAAAAAACATACAAGAGTCTCTTGGAGGGTAATAAAGTTCCATATTTTCACCTCGAGGATTCACTACTATGTCAAGAACAAATAATCATTCTTGGATACCATCTATGAGAGTTGGTTCTTAGCTAAATAGTGAGCTATGATCTTTCTTTTTCTTTCAGGGATATTATGTTTTAGGTGGTATTGAGCCCTAGTTTTTTCTTCGTGTTAAAGTTGTCTGTATGATATCTCTACTTCCTCTTGATGTGTATCTTCCATGTACTTTTGTATGTTGATGAAATGTTACTAAATTCTAATGTTGATTCTCTTTTTGTATGATGAAAATTATTGGCCATTGATGCCCCCATTACCATCACATGGCTATGAAAGAGAGTGTCATGAGTCATGTTATGGCAATATTATTCATGGGCAGCGTCTTCACGAGTCATGTTATTGCAGCCTTATTCATGGCAAGCATCTTGAAGACATTTTGATTACTAGTTAGATTCATTATCCAATTTATTTTTCCCATTTCGAGATAATGAAAATTGTAATTTTTTCTATGAAATTGGGATGTGCTCTTCTTGTAATTTTTCATAAAGAGTCACGATGTGCCATTCATTTTCTTATAGGAAAACAATTATCATTCATATTGATTTTTTTGTAACTTGGTTTAACTGATAAGTAGTTTCTCAAATGAAAGAATAATATATCCGTAAGGTGAGGATAAATAAAATTGTAGGTATTTGTTCAACTAATAAAAAAATATCTATAATGAGTATTTACCTAGACAAACTTCTTTCAAGACGTCTTATTTATCAAACCCACTATCTTGTCTCCATGGACGGTGATGATAAGATAAGTTGAATAATGTCCAACAAATTACATTATCTTATCTTATCTATTCCCCATAGTAGAATTCCTCTTGCACTTGAGAAGGAGTGAGACGAAACTAAATAAATGGTGTTCATATTGGATATACATAAGTATTCGCAATCATTTTATACCTTCACCCTATATTATACTTGGTAGTGAGGAAGATAAATATCAGGGATGATGGTTGGTGAATTAAGCACTTTATATGATAGAAATATTTAAATATGATAAGCCTATGACTACCTCAACCATCCATAACTTACACTTGTAGAAAATGATGAAATTAGTGACCATGTGATTAAAAATGTTAGTCACCACAACTTTTCCAAGTGAAATATTACGAAAAATGAGCAATCTTAAGTGACACAACTAAAAACAACTAGCATGAATGACTAGTTTAGCCCGGGGTTAAAATATACGACTAGATAATAAGTAATGAAATTAAAAATTACTAACATGAATTACTAATTTATTTTAGGAACAAAAATACGACTACTTAAAAATCACTACAATAATACAAATTAGTTATTTATGTTAGTCATTTTAATTGTGGTCGATGAATGACTACACAATAGGAACCCTATGAGACAATCACTCATGTCGTTGATGTAGTTCCCACACGACACAAACATTTGATGGTCTATCGTTGCCATAAAATATATCATGGTTTTCCTTGATACCCAACCTATAATAATGACTTGCATTCTATTGGAAAAGCCTGTAAGCAATGAAAGGATTATGTTCAAGCCTACTGTGACATGTTGCACTCACATGCTTATCTCAGTGTTGAGAATCATACTTTATTCACACTTTGTTTCATCCTATCCTTAAATTACCACCTTAAATGAATCCTTCAATTATATAAATTTGGGTGAAAATGTGAAGTTGGGTTACACTTTTTGCCCTTTTTTGACAAAAAACTTTCATTTTTTTCGATTCTTCAACTTTCTACAAACTATAACAATTTTTCTGTTTAGAATTTCATTTTGCGATAAAAATAAAAGTTGTCAAAAATTTTGTTAGCTTTCTATTAATTATCTTTTGAAATTTTTTTATGCATATATGATATGTCAAATCATCGTTTCTTTGAGTGTGTGTTTCTTAACAATCAAAGGATTCATAAGAAGTCATGTTAATACACAATGTTGTATTCGTTGAAAATTTGTGTTTTTTGAGAAAACAAAATGTGTTACAACAATATAGATAGAGTCTACTTCGGTTTTGTCTTATTTACAAAGCCAATGGACGCATATCGTAATTACTATAATTTTTTGAACTGGTCCAATATGAAAAAACTGCATATTTTTGATATGTTTCGCGATGCAACAAATTTCTTAACATATGAGTTATAAACTAAAAATATAAAAGCTACCCATTAGAGACGACGGACCAATGTAATGCCCCATAATTTTTTCAATTTTTTTTAAAATGTATTTTGGGAGATACATAATTTTGATTTCACTGAATCACAATGACCCTCAGAAATTGTTTGCACCCATTTTATTAGAAAATTAATTAAAATTAGTAAATGTTTATGAAATTCCATAAAAGTTATATTTCCTAAAAGTAGATTCAATTTTGAAAATGCTTGTCTTAGTTCCGACGGTTAATTCAAAATGATTCATGGAGTTTAATCAGTCCAAATTTGTAGAAATGTCAAGCTGCATAATTGGTGATGGGTTAGTTCGGACGAACTTGGATTAAAAGTTTGGCCGAACTATTTTTTGCGCCGAAGGCCCGTTAAGTCTAACGACTTAATAGTTCAGCCGAACTCTTAATCAAATTTCGGCCGAACGTTTAATCAAAGTTCGGCCAAACATTAATCTAATTTTCCTTTGGCCGGAAAATTTCGTAGCGCCCTTCCTAAAACACATTTCGCGCCAATATTAATTACTGCGAAATCATTCATAATTTTCACACATTTCACACATTTGATCTGATTTTATAAAAGTCTTGGTTTGGTTTTAAAGATTTTTCTTGGAGGTTTGGGTTTAAAGGAATTTCTTGGAGGTGGACTAATTTTGTAAAGAATTGTTTTGGGTTTAAAGACTTTTCTTGGAGGATATTTCTTGGAGATGGTTTGATTTTTCAAAAAAATATTTTGGGTTTCAGGAATTTCTTGGACGTACATTCAAAATACATTTCTTGGAGGTATGTGATACATTTTTTTGAATGTTTTTTGTTCATTTTTTTGTTTAAGTATGGATTTGCACTTAATTTCGAATTCTTGGAGATGGTATGATTTTGCAAAGAATGGTTTTGGGTTTAAAGACTTTTCTTAGAGGCGGCCTGATTTTGCAAAGAATTGTTTTGGGTTTAAGGAATTTTCTTGGATGTACATTCAAAGGACATTTCTTGGAGGTATGTAATATATTTTTTTGGATGTTTTTTATGCTTCATTTTTTTTGAAAGTATGGAGTTGGGCTTAATTTCGAAAATACATTTTCTAGAAGTATTTTTTGAAGTATTTTTTAAAGTGACATTTCTTTTTTTAATTTGGAGACATTTTTTCAAGTGACATTTTTTTAAAGTACATGTTTTGAATTGAAGTAAATATTTTGAGCTTCGTTTCATTTTTATAAGACATTTTTTTCTTGAATTTTTTAAAGTGAGTGTTTTGGATTGGAGTATGTATTTTTTGCAAAAAAATTAAAATGACTTTTTTTTAAATTAAATCTTTTGTGATGCTTTTTCTAATTGAGTTATTATCTAATTTTTTGAAGGAAATTTTTTGAACTTCATACTCTATTATCATGGGAAATCGAAGGACTTGTGCGAGAAAATAAGATTGAAAAAGAGACCCTGAGGAATGTAGAGAAGAGATGAGACAATCTCGCAAAAGAAAGATGGAAGCCCTCTCAAATAATGAAGGGTAAAATCAACCTCAAGTATAAATTGAAGTAGGTATGTAAATGTAAATATTATGATCTATTGATATATTTAAAATTTTCCTAGTGTAAAATGTGAAGCTTAATTTTTATTTGATGAACTAATTTGAATTTAAATATTTTTTTTAATGTAAACAGATAGAGATATTCCTCAAAACACTGATGATGAGATACAAAATTTCGAAAGAGAAAGTGAAAGAGATATTTTACCATTGATTGAAGATGGTGAAAATATTAAAAGAAATTCAAATGAAGAAATTGAATCACAAGGTATATATATATATATATATATATATATATATTGAACACATGCATGTATTATTGAAATTACACACACACACACACACACACACACACACACACACACATATATATACATATATATTGTTCATATGTAAACTTATTATGTCTACTATTTTTTCGAATATGTACAGATGAAATCAATGTCGATGATGAGATGTTAGAAAATGTTGACACTCACACAT
Organism: Pinus albicaulis; assembly: GCA_034641835.2. Classification (NCBI taxonomy): domain Eukaryota; kingdom Viridiplantae; phylum Streptophyta; class Pinopsida; order Pinales; family Pinaceae; genus Pinus; species Pinus albicaulis. Next base: position 74,198,557 of record CM076574.1, on the reverse strand, counting down.
ATGGAGATAAAAAACTTGACCATGTTATACGATATTGTGTTAACTGAATTTTTGAAAATTATTTCTTAAATGAGCAGGTGACAGTTCAAGCTCAAATGTTGAAAGTTCTCCTATCATTAAGGAAATTAAAAGAAGCTATGACACTACTAGGTATTTGAAAATCAACCAAAGATATAAAAAAATGAAGGAAGATGTGATACAAAATATAAGTAGTACTATAAATTCAATTAAGAGATCTAGAGAGAAAAATGTTTCAATTGTACATAGAGGAATACATATGGCAATGGTTTCATCAAGTACTAAAGAGAATCATTTGGTAACATCTATGGCACGAGCATTAGGAACCTCGTGAAAAAAATTTCACAAAAATCGAAAATTTCCGCTGCAAGTAGATGTAAATGATGAAATCGCTTGTTGGAGAGCTATTTGTAGGCAACCATACAAAGATAGACTTGGAGAAAATGTTAAGAAAATAATATATGAATATTTGAAGAACAATTCACATGTTTTTCCAACTGCAAGGCATGTGATGCGAAGAAGAATAGCACGAAATTAGTACAAAGAACATGCAAAATATTTCTTTGAAATCACTCAGATAGAGTTATTAAACAAGTTCAAAGAAGAGAATCGTCAAATTCATGTTTCAATCAGTTCTTTTGTTCAACAGAAACCATGGTATGTAAAACCTATCATCGTACGCGACACTTGTTTTTTCCATTATCATGTGGAATTTGAGTTATATTATGACATATTCCTCAATTTTGGTAGAAAATTATGGAAGGATTCACCTCCTCCTTCCACTATCCGTGATTTTATATCTCAAATTCCATGTGAAAGAGAGAGCGATGAAATATTTTACAAAAAGAAATGTGTTGGTGGTAAAATATGCGATGATTATGAAAATTTGACTAAATTTCAAAACAAATATCATACTGATATAAATGATCATTCATTTTCCAACATGAAAGTTAAATGGAAGAGATATGAATATATCGATACATCAATTCAAGGTGCAAATAGTGTTAAAAGAATTGAATTACTAGAAGACAAAATTTTTGTGATAGACTTTTTGAGAAAGTTTGAGGCATAAATTTACAAATACACCAAGAATTCCCATAGAGCTCGATGGAAAGACATGCAATTCAAAAAATCTCGTGAATTTTTTCCACCAGGGACCATTTTGTCAGTGATTGATTTCGCAGAAAACTACACATTTGTTCCACAAATAGAAATTCAAAGTGAATACTATCATTTTGACCAAGTCTCCATGCTCATCCATATTCTATATAGACATGTTTAACAAAACGTCGATCATATAGAAATCACGAGTGAAAATCGATAAAGAATATCACTTTTATATCAATGACGATCGTACACATGATACATATTTTGTATAACATTGTTTTGGAAAAATTTATTATTCCTTGAATAATCATGGAATAACATTCAATGAACATTGCATATGGTCAGACGGATGCGCAGGTCTTTTCAAATCTGCACGATCATTCTTTTGGTTGTGTTGTCTTCATAAGAAAACCTGCATTAAACATTGTTGGAATTTCTTTGAGACTGGCCATGGAAAAGGAGAACATGACAGTGTAGGAGCATGCAGAAAACGAGAACTTCGAAGATATGAAATGAACCCTTCTGCAAGCCGACTTGTGAACGCTAAAGAATTTTTTCAATGGTGCATCGCTGCTCTAAGACATGAGACTAACCCATCAAGGGAAGTGCGAAGGTACATTCAATTTAATTTTAATTGGAAATATAATTTTAAAAATTGTACATTTATCGTGCAATGATTATCTTTGATTGTATATTGATATCATATTTACAAATTCTTCTTTTAATTTTCCATATAAAGGTTTTTCTAGCATATTGGGATTGAAGACGTAGATAGATCAATTGGAAATGACGTTGAAACAATAAAAGGGACTCAAAAATTGCATTCAATTGAAACAAAGTCGTCCAGAAATGTGTTTGCATTGGATAAAAGAAAATATTCTTGTTTTTGTGATGTTTGTATAGACAACACAAAATCCAATGACGTTTGTGAAAACAAAATGTATGTAAAAGATTGGAAACATATAGAGCTAAATACAAAGGGAAAAATGTTTGTTGTAATGTTTGAATAAATGCAATCAGAGGAAACTACAATATCATCTGATGGTGATCGAGTTTCTGATCTTGTTAGAGAAGGTAACATTTGAATTTCTTTATAATGATTTAAAGATCTACAAATAATTTAAATATGTATAATTCTGTTAAGTTTTTTTTACTATGCAAGAGATGTTTTTGCTGTAATTGCACCTATTGACAATGATGAAAATGCTAAGTATTATTTTATGCATTGCACTGAATGAAAAATTAAATTAGTAGAAAAATATAATGATCACGGATTTCAATGTGACAGAGGATCTATTATACTGAAAGGTTATTTTTTCAGACAAACTAATCAAAGTGGGGAATTTTTTTTACTTTGAAAACTATGAACCTGATTCCATAAGTTGTCAATATAGTCACTTGGTGTGTGCAGCACACATAAAGTTGATAGAGGATCAATCAAAGAAAAAAACGAAAATTAAGAAATGGAAAATGTCAAAATCCGATCATGAACGGATTATTGAAGATGACATTCCATTGGAATTTTTTTGATTGAATTGCCCAAAAATTTATTCTCTTTCGATTAAATATGTTTTAGAACTTCTAGTATTCAACAAAAAATTGAGCAGCTTATGTTATTTGTGCAAGTGTTTTCACATGTACAAATTGTTTTGGTACATGCACGTGCTCTAGTATCAACTGAAAGTATCTTTTCTATACATGTGCATTGATGAAAAATGTTACATGTATTGGATATATATATGTGTGTGTGTGTGTGTGTGTGTGTGTGTGTGTGTGTTCTAGAATGCAATTAACTGGAACTAGGTTTTTTATGTGCATTGATGAAAAAATAGTTGGATTTTCTAGTAAAAAGTATCCACAATGTAAAGAAATCATCCGCGGTATACTTTTGTACGAAAATTCCTTTTAGACAAGAGAGTTGGAGCACTTTGACGAATTTTGGTGGGATTTGACCCACATCTCTATTCCTGATTGAAAATCTATTACAAAATTTGTTTGTCCAATGGTCGGATATGTTCAATGTGCATTGAAGAAAAATGTTACTTACATATTGGATGTATATGTTCTAGAATGAAATTAATTGTTCAAGTAGTTTTACTATGTGCATTGATGAAAAATGATTTAAATGTACTCAGTATATATGTTCTAGAATTCAATTTTAACTGAAAGTAGTTTTTCTATGTGTATTGATGAAAAATCGTATTGGATATATACACGAACTGAATGTGCCCAATTTTTATTGTGAGTTTTTCTGGTAAAAAGTATCGGTGCAATGTAAATAAATCATCCACAATATAGTTTTGTACGAAGATTTCTTCCAGACAAGAGACTCGAAGCACTTCTCCGACTTTTGGTGGGACTTGACTCACATCTCTATTCCTGATTGAAAATCTAGTCTGGTATACATCCAATGGTCGCCTTATGTTCTGTATTTCTAAGTCAATTAATTGAATGTCATCAATTTACCAAATTATAAATAAAGAGCTACCTATTTAGGTACGTAATGACGTGTTAGAATTGTAAACATATATATGCTATGTATTTCCAATCAAAATTAGGGATAATTTACATATATCTACTTCTTTAAACTCTTTTTCGAGTGAAGACTCAATTGATACATGGTTGGTCATTGAAAAGCTATGTTCTTCCTATTGATTTTCTCAAACAATTATACAGAATCAAAAAAGTCTTAAGATGCAAATACTTCAACCATCTTAAAACTGGTTTAAAACTTTGATTAAGTGAAAACGCAACAAGTCACGGTGTTACTATCTAAGCCAAATGTAGATTGAAACCATCCAAAACTTAGATCAAAACATTTAACATTATATCAAAACATTTAACATTTAACCTTAAATAAAAATTAAAGGGATTTACATATAACTACTTCTTTACTCTTTTTGATTAAATCAAAACAATACTTCACATGGGAGTCTTCCATCTAGGCCAAATCTAGATTGAAACCATCCAAAACTTAAATAAAAACATTTAACATGTTATATCTTGAAACATTTAACATTTAACATTAAATAAAAATTAAGGGGATTTACATATAGCTACTTTAAAGTTTTTGAATATATCAAAACAATACTTCAAATAGGAGTATCTTCCATCTAGGCCAAATGTAGATTGAAACCTTCCAAAACTTAGATCAAAACATAATTTTAACATTTAACATTAAATCAAAATTAAATGGATTTACATATAGAACTACTTCTTTACTCTTTTTTATTCAATCAAAACAATAATTCACATGGGAGTCTTCCATCTAGGCCAAATGTAGATTGAAACCATCCAAAACTTAGATCAAAACATTTAACATTATATCAAAAAATTTAACATTTAACATTAAATCAAAATTAAAGGATTTGCATATATACAACTATAATGAACATAATGTACATAGCGAGACCTGTCTCCTGGGTTGCCTAGTAGCCAACACCAGAGGGGGTCTGAATTAAAAAAACAGAAAAGGAGCTGCCCATAACTAGGAAAAAGCTAAAGAGGACTTGACATAAGGCTAGCTATCGATGTGTGTAGGAGGATTCTCCTCCACAATTGGACAATCGTAGTCCTCCGGATCATCATCTACTCCATTGGAGTGCTGGGAGGAGTTGTCGCTGCTTGCGCTATGGGAGGAGTTGTTGCTGCTTGTGCCATCATTGCTCGAGCTCGTCGAGCTGGATTTGACTGGAAGAGTTCCCTAATTCTTGGTGTCATGGGGAAAATGGGTTTGGATGGTGGACTTTCTCCACCACTTCCTAGAACTAGAAGCACCTTCATTTTGCGGCTCCTCCTGAAAAGAGATGGAAATGGTCGTCATAATTCGCAATCTGACAAAAGTGCTGGTGAAGTGAAATTATGCTTCATTTCATGCTGGAGGAGGGTGGCTACCTATGTCATGGATGGAAAGAGGAGGGCGAGAGCCAGCACTCCTGCCCCCTCCATTCCTACCCCCACCTCCCCTTCCGCAACGCATCTGTTGTCTACGCATGGGGTCTTCCATAGGCCAAATGTAGATTGAAACCATCAAAAAATTAGATCAAAACATTTAAAACATTCAACATTAAATAGAAATTAAAGGGATTTAAATTTAAAACATTTAACATTAAATCGAAATTAAATGGATTTACATTAAATGTAGATTAAAATGGTATCCAAAACTTATTTTTAAAAACATTTTGATTATATCACAACATTACTTCACATGATTAATGTACTTGAACCATCCAAAACTTGGGTTTTAATTTTTTTTTTATTATATCACAACATTACTTGACATGCCATCCAATTATAGTTCTATCCGATAAAAACATAAATAATATTATATCACATGTGCCAAATGTAGATTGAAACCATCCAAACCTTAAGTTTTAAAATATTTTTGATTATATATCGTGCAACATTACTTCACCATTCGTACCGTTATATTTTAACTATCAATAAAAATAATTGTATTATACATGTACCAAATGTAGATTGAAACCATCCAAAACTTAAGTTTAAAAAAAATTATTATAATAGATGCGACATTTCAAAACATTAAATATCACATGCCAAATGTAGATTGAAACCATCCAAAACTTGAGTTTTAAAAACTTTTTGATTATATCATACATAACATTACTTCACATGCCATGCCAATTATAGTTCAACTATCCAATAAAAACATTTAACATTATATCACATGCCAAATGTAGATTGAAACCATCCAAAACTTAACTTTTAATTTAACAAAAAATTGTAGATCACAACATTACTTCACATGCCAAATGTACTTCAAGCATCCAAAACTTAAGTTTTAAAAACAAAACAAATTATAACACATCATTACATAACATGCCAAATGTAGTTCAGAAGCAAAACATTAATTTATAGATGACAACATTACTAGTAGTTCAACTATCCAAAACTTAAATGTTTTAAAAACCAAACAAATTATATAACAACATTACTTCACATTCACATGCCAAAAGTACTAAAACCATCCAAAACTTAACACGGAACAAAGTCTTACCAGAGGTGAGCCGATTTTGTAAATAAAAAAGTATGATCTACCAAATGCTCGGGTGTATCAAGTTATATATATATATATATATATATATATATATATATATATATATATATATATATATATATATATATATATATATATATATATATATATATGACAGTGCATCTAGATAATATATAAAAAAAGAAAATTTAAGACTATCTAAATCTTGAAATCAAATCTACAAATCATGTCCATCAAATAGAGATGGATCTAGCATCTTTCCTATCAGGGTCTCAATCCGCGCACTATCATGTGAAGCATGGGAAACCTACATACACAATGCACATGTACTTGAACATTAAAATTTGATGTTTTAAAAATGAGTGAGAATATATATAGAACTTCATGTAAAAAAAAAATATAAGAAAAATATCATGCAATACCTCATGAGGTTCCCTCTCCATTTGATGAACAAGTTCCACCCCCATAGGAACATCTGCAACGGTAAACTGTACAATATACATGTACAGTTATATATATATATATTAAAAAATTTCAAATGAAAATGCACGTGTACATATATAAACTTATTTTCAATAATATTAAAAAAAAATTAGACAACTTGTTCAAATGGTTGAAATGGTGTGGATGTTCCTATCTCCGTCGCTAGAGTCCGTGGATTAAAGAAATCTTCTATAGAAACCTAAAATTCAAAATTTTAAAAGTATAAAATAACTCAAGATCAAGATCTCAATTTATAATAAAACTTAAATAAACTTCAATTTATAAATTTTAACTAAATTATATATATAACAAAAAAAATGAATACTTCTACAGGTGAATTTGGGACATCTCCTAAGAGAGACTCCAAAAGAAAATATCCAAGAACCTAAAATTCAAAAAATTTAAAATAACTCAAGATATAGATATATATATCTCAATTTTTAATGGAACTTTTTCGGGTGGAATATATATATAACTTAAACATAAATTTTAAAAGTGAAAAATTGTCCATACTTGTTGTGGATGTGGCACATCTCCTAAGGAAGTAGAAGGTACATCTCCCAAGGAAGAAGAAGGTACCGCCATCCCAAAAACATCGGACGGAATCGGAATCTGTTAAAACATTTTATCATTATATATACATACATGTACATGTGTGCACAATTATTTATTTTAAAATATCACTTAAAAAACACTAACATTTGCCAACATATCTTGATGGTGAGACCCATCTGCATTGTTTGAACCAGAGGTCCCGAACGTGATATTAACATTTTCGTCATGCATCATGCGTGACAACTACAAATGGTGTTTTAACATATAATGATACATTTATGTTAGATTAATGTACATACAAATAAATGTATACATGTACATACACATGTATTTATTACAAATTGTACACATGTATATGTATCTTAAAATAATTTCAAACCCTAAGGTCATTAACACATACCATTCTCGTGCCCTCTTCCTCATCAAGAATTAGGTCTTGAAAACCATTGCGAAATTTTTTTGCATATATTCGGAGATATTCAACACTCATGTTGTCAGTCTCTTCATCTATACAATACACAAAATTGGCACGTGCATTTTCATGTGCTCTTTGTTGATTTAAACAAACATTGACTCCACCCAATCCGCTGTAAATATTGTCGATCATGAAATCCCTTGCTTCTCGATTTATTTGAGAAGTCACATCCATCTCTGACCGCAGAGTTTCGACCCGAAAAGGTCGACTCACCAATGGCGGCTCAGGGCGAGGCAACTCCACATCTCACTTAGCACCCTTACAGTCATACAATCGAACTTTCCCTGGACCAAAAAATTTGGACAGAAGGTCATTGTATTTGGGTTTCATACCCAAAAAAAATTCTGTGTAAAACAATTGTGTGAAATAAACAGAACCTCGTCATTCCATGGGAGCCTTCCATAGGCCGCAAGGTTCCTATCATAAAAATAGTGAGCTATATTTGGGTGCTTGAAATATTGTACCTTCAACATTTTTCTTTTTGGCACTTCCTTGAAATTAAACATTGACTTTGCCATATCTTTTGTAGCTCTTTGTTTTACATCCTCCCATTTATCTGGACCCATTACTGTTTCCTTTCTCTTTCTCATCACTTCTAAAAATGTATCAGTCATTGGCCCAAGAGTTTTTTACACATTTACAATTTTTCCTAATGAATGTGTAACTATTTCGAGGCTTTATCGACTCTCAACAGGTAGATTCAAAGACTCGAGATCTCTCTGCAATTTTGCATGAAAATTTTCACACCTTTGGAAGGTGCATTACACCATGTTTGTTTCCCATGGTATATCAGAAATGCCAGCCTGATAAGTTGTGCTATGTAGAGAACCTTATTCTCGAATATAGCACTCTGCCTTGTGTCTATTTTGACCAATATTTGAATTTTCTGCCTCTGCATCAATATATATAAATTTTCATATATTAGAAAAAACACATGTAAAAAAATTTGTACAAATTAAATGAAAAAAATATTGAAATTGATGGCAACCTTGATGTGGTTGGTTAGCATCTTCTCGACCATGAAACTGTTGAGACCCAAAACAACCTTGCTAAGAACTAGACCCAGAACGACCCTGCTGAGAACCAGCACCACCATCCGTTGATTGGCTTTCGGGGGAATAAATATCACCCCCTTCACGCAACTTGCTACCACTCATAGATGGCCCTCTAAGGGGCTTTGAACCACCACCAACCTCTCGAGATGAGAGAGAAGCTTCATAAACAAATACGAATTTATAATCAATTGAAAAATACATTCATGTGTACATATAAATACATGTACATATTCATTGATTAAATTGCGTAAACCATACCACGACTGGGTGAACCATGGGCACGCTCCATGGATGGAGTAGTTAGCTCCTAAAAATTAAAAAATGAAACTTATTAACAACTATTTTAACTCAAAAATTTAATAAAAAATCAATTCCATATGTACACACATGTATGGAGATTTAATATTATATTTAAATACCGTGAACATCCCCCAATCCTTGAACCCCCATATTGGATTCGATTGATCTTCGTCGTTCATCCTCCATGATATATATATCTATTGGTGGACATTTACACAAAATAGATTTCAGAAAATCAATTTGTAATTTAGTGTACACAAATTATGTAGAACACAACTTTCAAAGAAATAATTGATGTGTGAAACTCAATTTAAGCAAAAAAGAAATTATAAAAATGATAAGTTCACCAAATTGCGCTTTACATGGTGGGAGAAAACTTGGTATAAAATTGAAAAAAACACATGGTCATTAAAAAAGAAGTGAAACTGCATTTAAACAAACTCCATTTAAACAAAAATTTGTTGAAGTCCCCGCATTTTAATTTTATAAAAATGTGAAGTTCACCACTTGTTGCAAATGTGAAGTTCACCAAGTTGCGCTTTACATGGTGTGGTGGAAGCACACTTGGTATATAATTGAAAAAAACACATGGTCATTAAAAAAGACACATTTATAAGTACACAACACAAACATATCCAAGATATGTTACAATGTCCATCAATAAATTGTGAAGGAGAGCGTCTCAACACTAATTCATCTTTGAGAGATGAATCTTGAATTTTTGAAGAAGAGCATCTCAAAACCAATTCATCTTTGAGAGATGAATCTTGCATTGGCATTGCTCTGTATAATTCTAATTCATCTTTGATAGATGAATCATGAATTGGCATTGCCCCATGCAATAGATCAACAGACACCTTATTGACATTTGTACAATGCCTTATACTAAAAAATTGAAATTCGCTAACAATATTGTTTTCTATTCCATGTAGTTCTTTTAGCCTCCGCTTTTTAACTTGGCACACGCCATTCATTTGGTTGCGCACAAGTTTAGAATTGGTGAAAACTACAATTGCATTTGATCCATACTTCATCGCTGTTCCCAAGCCTTCTGTCAATCCAATATAATATGCCTCGCTGTTTGTTTTTCTTCGCGGTATATTCATTTTCCTTTGGACAACTTTGCTTGTCACAATATTGGAAAGCACATATGTAATCACTGCTTTCCCTGGATTGGGATAGCAAGAAACGTCTATGCATAGTTTCAATTTTTCAACCATATTTAATGGTTTTCTTATCCATGAAAAAAACAAATTCAATAAAAATTTATATATATATATATATATATATATATATATATATATATATGTCTATGTATATATATATATATATATATATATATATATATATATATATTAAATCGACATTTATTGCAAATGCATGAGAAAAATGACACAAGATAATGAGGTAAATGACATGTGCATTGTTTATCTTAAAATTTGACTTAAAAAGTTTATGGTAGAGTTCACATCTAAAATTAATGGGAGGAAGCCTTTAGTTTGTGGGAGAAATGACACATGTACACAGTTTACCTTAAAGTGGTTGTGTTTTATAGATATTGGAGGAAGGGAGAAATGACACATGTACACAGTTCACCTTAAAGTGGTTGTGTTTTATTGATATTAAAATGAAGAACTTCTATTTAGATCCATTCCAGAGATTGACTGTAGGGGCATTTACTAGATATGTCACCTTTCATAAAAGATGAGATTCAGAGGCTACCTGGCCCTTTACATACTTTGCCTATAGAACTTGTAGAAGTAAACACTACCTATCCCAATTTTACCATGTGAAGGGTGTAGAGGACCCGTGGAATCACTCAAGGTTGTATTATTAAAACTTTGGTTTAATGATCTTCAACCTTTGGTTGTAGATCCTTCAACCTTTGGTTGTACTTTGAAGGTCCTTGACCTTCATCCTTCAACCGGAGGTTGTAGATCCTTAATGGCCCTATAAGGGCATAGGGTCCCATACATATGGTTATATGGCCCTATGAGGGCATGGGGTCCCATCATATGGGTGATATGGCCTGATATGATTGATAATAATCAGATCATATCATCGCATTAATTAACTGCAAGGACCTTGAATGGCCCTATGAGGGCATAGGCTCCCATCAGTAATGGGAGGGCCTTCCATGACATGATGAAGGACCTTATAGACCCCCTTAAGGGGGCATAGAGGCTTATTATCCTAATGGTTGGGTGGACCATAGGATCTCTAAGTGTAGCTATAAGGAGGCAATAAGGCCTTCAATGATATGCTAATGGCCCCTCTTCTCTGCGGGGGTGTGCTACACAGAGTCCACTTACCTCCTGAGGGCTGGGCCGTTGAGACCAGTGACCTAACTTGAGGGCATCGCCAACTGTTAAAACGATGGTGACCTCCTGAGGGGCATATCCTACTGGATAACTGACCTAACTTGAGGGGTGGAATCAATAGGCTTTTTCCTGAGAGGGAAATAGAGGACCGTTTAAGGCACGTTGGAGGCATTGATGGCAACGTTACCTCCTGAGGGCATCACTGGAATGGACTCTACAAGATATTAAGGTAAATCTATATATCTATTAAGTGTTTCAATAGAAGTGTAATAATAATTTCAAAAATAAAATATTCTACTTCCTTCAATCACTATTTACATATCATCATAAAGTGCCACTTCCTCACACAATAAGTCTTTGAGAAAATAATGAAGATGGAATACATACCCACAAAGCCTCTTGTTAGAGAAGCATTTGAATATGTGAGAAACAAATTAGGAATAGTTCTTGTAAATTATCTTGTTAGAGAACCATTTGAACATGTGAGAAACAAATTAGGGATAGTTCTTGTAAATTATTGTCACTTATTTGACTTCAAAAAAAGAGCCTATGAAATTGAGTGAAATATCTATGTGGTAGAGTACACAATATCTAAGGGGGAGAATACAATATATTTGACTTCAAAATAAGAGCCTATGAAATTGAGTTCAATATCTATGTGGGAGAGTACACAATATCTAAGGGGGAGAATAGATATAAGGAAGGAATAGAAAGAGTAACAAAAAGCATATGATTGTGTCAATAATTTGAAGTAGTCAAGAAACATAACAAAGGACCATCAAAATTGAGTGCAATATATATATGATCAAGTGTCAATAATTTGAAGTAAAGAAAGATAACAAAGGACCATCAAAATTGAGTGCAATATCTATATGATTGTGTCAATAATTTGATAATTTGAAGTAGTCAAGAAAGATAACAAAGGACCATCATCAAATTCAAATTGAAAGATCAAGTAGTCTTCTTCATCAAGAATTTAAGCATTAACTAGGTTCATCATTTAGAGGGTTAATTTTTTAATGAAAAAATTTATGAATAATATGGAATGAATCATTCTTCATTATGATAAATATTGTATTTAAATGACATTTTATCTATGAATAAAAAAGAAAATTGGATCATCTCTTCATATATATATATATGTGTGTGTGTAAGAGAGAAATAAAAATCAAAGGCAATTCCACCAAGCCTAAAGGAGCATGTCCTAATACATTAAATTATGTCCTAATACAATGAATTATTTTTGTGTTCTAGAAGCATTAATCATGAAGATTCATGGGATCCACATTTTGACCATACTATTTTCAAGTTAAAGGAGCATGTCCTAATACATTATTATGTTTGGTTTCTAGAAGCATTAATCATGACTTTTCTTTGAGATCCACATTTCCATCATACTATTTGCAAGTTCACATTTCCATCATGTTATTTGCAAGTTCTATATGAAGATATGTATTCTAATAACTATACAGTCTAGCTCCTATAACATATAACATCCTTTGATAGTATGAGCAAATATTCAAAAAACAAACATGCCTCCCAGCAGAGTTCCACCTGTTCATCAAGGTAAGCAACATAATATCGGAAGTGAAACAATGACACCACTAAACATATGGGAATTTAGATATTAAATTCACATTTATTCCAAATGACATGTGCATGGTTTATCTAAAATTTTGACTTAAAAATTTTATGGTAGAATTCACATCTAAAATTAATGGGAGGAAGCCTTTAGTTTGTGGGAGAAATGGCGTGCATGTAAATAGTTTACCTTAAAGTGGTTGTGTTTTATGGATATTAAAATGAAGAACTTCTATTTAGATTTATTCCAGAGATTGATTGTAGGGGAATTTAATAGATATGTCCCCTTCCATAAAAGATGAGATCCAGAGGCTACCTGGACCTTTACAGACTCAGACTATAAAACTTATAAGTTAAGAAATTTACATTGACAAATTTACTTGTGAGAAATTTACATTGACAACATATAGAGATTCAACTAGGTTTGTGAAAATTACAGGTGGACAATGTATAATTCTACTTAGAAGAGTATTTGGTTTAATGGTTAAGCAAGAAAGAGTCGTTACTTCTTCTATCTAGAGTAGAAGTGGAATACATAGTAGTTACTTCTTTCTAAGTGTTTTGGATGAATTGGGCTCTACAAGATATTAAGGTAAATTTATTTTTGAGTGAGTAGAAGTGGAATGTACATAGTAGTTACTTCTTTTTCAGTGTTTTGGATGAAATGGGCTCTACAAGATATTCAGGTAACTTTCTTTTTGAGTGAGTAGAAGTGGAATGTACATAGTAGTTACTTCTTTTTGAGTGTTTTGGATGAAATTGGCTCTACAAGATATTAAGGTAAGGTAAATCTCTTTTTGAGTGTTTTGGATGAAATGGGCTCTACAATATATTAGGGTGAGGTAAATTTATTTGAGTGTTTTGGATGAAATGGGCTCTACTAGATATTAAGGTAAATCTATATATCTATTAAGTGTTTCAATAGAAGTGTAATAATAATTTAAAAAATAAAATATTCTACTTCCTTCAATCACTATTTACATATCATCATAAAGTACCACTTCCTCACACAACAATTCTTTGAGAAAATAGTGAAGATGGAATACATAACCACAAAGTGTCTTGTTAGAGAAGCATTTTAATATATATGTGAGAAAAAAATTAAGAATAGTTCTTGTAAATTATCTTGATAAAGAACCATTTGAACATGTGAGAAACAAATTAGGGATAGTTCTTGTAAATTATTGTCACTTATTTGACTTCAAAAAAAGAGCCTATGAAATTGAGTGCAATATCTATGTGGGAGAGTGCACAATATCTAAGGGGGAGAATAGAGTATATTTGACTTCAAAAGAAGAGCCTATGAAATTGAGTGAAATATCTATGTAGGAGAGTACATAATATATAAGGGGGAGAATAAATACAAGGAAGGAATAAAAAGAGTAACAAAAAGCATATGATTGTGTCAATAATTTGAAGTAATCAAGAAAGATAACAAAGGACCATTAAAATTGAGTGCAATATCTATATGATAGAGTGTCAATAATTTGAAGTAGTCAAGAAAGATAACAAAGGACCATCAAAATTGAGTGCAATATCTATATGATATCTACATGATCAAGTGTCAATAATTTGAAGTACAAAAAGATAACAAAGGACCATCAAAATTGAGTGCAATGTCTATATGATTGTGTCAATAATTTGATAATTTGAAGTAGTCAAGAAAGATAACAAGGGACCATCAAAATTGAGTGCAATATCTATGTGGGAGAGTACACAATATATAAGGGGGAGAATACAATATAAGGAAGGAATAAAAAGAGTAACAAGAAGCATATGATTGTGTTAATAATTTTAAGTAGTCAAAAAAGATAACAAAGGACCATCATCAAATTCAAATTGAAAGATCAAGTAGTCTTCCTCATGAAGAATAAGCATTAACTAGGTTTATCATTTAAAGGGTTCATTTTTTAATGAGAAAATTTATGAATAATATGGAATGAATCATTGTACATTATGATAAGTATTGTATTTAAATGACATTTTATCTATGAATAAAATAGAAAATGGGATCATCTCTTCATGTGTGTGTGTGTGTGTGTGTGTGTGTGTGTGTAAGAGAGAAGTAAAAGGAAAAGGTAATTCCACCAAGCCTAAAGGAGCATGTCCTAATACAGTAAATTATGTCCTAATACATTAAATTATGTTTGGTTTTTAGAAGCATTAATCATAAAGAGTCATGAGATCCACATTTCGACAATAATATTTGCAAGTTAAAGGAGCATGTCCTAATACATTATTATGTTTGGTTTCTAGAATCATTTATCATGAAGAGTCATGAGATCCACATTTCCATCATACTATTTGCAAGTTCACATTTCCATCATGCTATTTGCAAGTTCTATATGAATATATCTAGTCTAGTAACTAATTAGAAAGTTGTGATGTCCTAATAAATTATTATGTTTGGTTTCCATCATACTATTTGCAAGTTCTATATGAAGATATGTAGTCTAATAACTATATATTCTAGCCCATATAACATATAACAGCATTTGATAGTATTAGAAAAGAGTAAAAAAACAGAGAGGCCTCCCAGCAGTGTTCCACCTGTTCATCAAGGTAGGCAACATAATATCGAAAGTGGAACAGTGACACCACTTAACATATGTGAATTTAGAATGATTTGAACTCTTTTTTCAAAGGAGAAAAATCCCTATTTCATATATTGATAAAAATTCATATACAAAATCCTCTCGATATACCCATAACAGGTTATCAAGTATAAAAGATCATATTCTGTCTCATACAGAAATACATTATAGCAGTATAAAAGACAATATATATTCACATATAAAAGAAAATATGTAGTCACATTACAGAAATACATTATAGTAGTATAAAATACAATATGTAGGACAACATTACAAAAGATCAGATTCTGTCTCATACAGAAATACATTACAACAGTATAAAAGAAAATATGTAGTCACATTACAGCAGTAGATCATTCTAGTTCAATCATTCCAGCGTTGAGGAATTGAGAGAAGGCTCAGTAACGACATAAGCTTAACAGTGGTGGTAAACTTCCATGCACAAGGTGAGAATCAGCTAGAGTGGATGAAATTGATGGATCCACAGGTACAGTAACAACTGCAACAACCGAATGCATTTCATACTACCCGAAATTCAACATACACCTTACAGCTAAAGGTAATGAAATTTAAAGTGTAAGAAGAGTGCACAACAGTCCAGTGAGGGTTCTGCTAGTAAGGTGGTAGCCACCAAGTGGTAGAGAACTGGAAGAGGAGACAGAGAAGCAGCTGTTCCCTGGAACTTGTGATTCAAGAGAGGTCACAAAGTGGTTATTTTTTCAACAGTGCCCTCAAATATGTGGGACTAACTTAGGCATCCAACATAAATTCAGGAGAGAAAGGGTGTCGTGTAGTGCTCACGAGGCCTATCAAGCTATCACTTATTGTTGGGGTTATAATGGGTCCTGCCACCTTAGTTTGGTTATTCATGCTCTACATATCCCATATCCATAATTGTATGAAAGCTAGTCCTATTCCACTACCCTTCCTCGTGTAGGCAAGCACTCGAGAAAGAAAGTCATGAGGCAATATCAAAGCATTAGTCACGGGCTTCAGAAAACACATTCACCAGCTGGATTTACCAACTCTAAAGATGAAAATAATGAGTGTTTTACAAGTAGGACCAACCTTTATGGACAACGAAATGCTACCTTGAAGCTATTTCATTTCATTGATTACCTAAGCAGTAAAGAAGATCCCTGAATCCACTAAATGGGGTTTGGCACTTTCAACTTGCCTTCCTCGTGTAGGCAAGCACTCAAGAAAGAAAGTCATAAAAAAATATCAAAGAATTAGTCATAGGCTTCAAATAGCACATTCACTACCTAGATTTACCAGCTCTAAAGATGAAAATAATGAGTGTTTTGCAAGCAGGACCCAACCTTTATGGAAAATGAAATGCTCTCTTGAAGCTATTTCATTTCATTGATTACCTAAGCAGTAAAGAAGATCCCTGAATCCACTAAATGGGGTCTAGCACTTTCAACTTGCCTTTCTCTTGCCATAGTGCAGAACATAGAGATCCATTTATATAGGATATATACATAAGATACTGCATTTCTACGTAGCAGGGCACCAACTATAGTAATGGGGTTAACAGCTGAGGTCTAAACCTCTTAAATGAATTTTCTATCACTAAGACAGTTAAGAAAGAATATCTTGAGGATAATTTACCATTGAAAATTCCACCCACCATAAAGAAAATAATCAAAGCTACAGGGAAGATCCTCCGAGGTAAAATCAAAAATAGGAGAGTTACCCGATAGTTCGCTCACTTGAGGTCGCTGAAGATAATCACCAACAGAGCGGACGGAAGTAGCCCCAAACCAGCAGCAGCGCCGCAACAGATCACCAAATAGAACAAAAACATAAAATCATGCGAATAAACAGTGAAACAAAGACACTTAAAAAAACACAAACAAAAAATTGCGCGAAGAAACAGTGAAACACAGACGCGAGAAACAAATGAGCTTCGCATGTGATATATTTATAAGTAGTTCGGCCGAACTATTTTAAGAGTAAAAGTTCGGCCAAACTTTTAGTTCAGCCGAAATTTTGTTGCTGGTTTTCCCATCTCTGGCAAAAATTTTGTTTTCCCACGCCTTTGGTGTGTCATCAAACTAAACGGAAGAACGACTTCGGTTGAACTTTCTCATAACTTTCGGCCGAACTACTCAATAATTCGGGCGAACTATTGCCGAAAAAAAATTTCCGCCCTCGATTCTCACAAAAGTTTAAACCAGCTTCACATATCCGCCCCTTACGAGGATGGTTGTTTGAAACCTCCTCTATATTTCTGTAATAATCTATTTTATAAAATAGTAAGTTTAGTATTTAAACCCCTATCATGCATTTAGAAAAGGGTCCATAAATTTGTCAAAAACATTTGCAAAGAATGCGCCATTGTAAGGTTGTGAGTTCTTTGATGAATTAATGGAACACATCTATTATCTTTTGACAATTAAAGCTATTTAACTGATGTTGCGTTATTGTACTCTTTAAAATGCTTGAAAGTGAGAAGGAGAAGATCAATTACTATCAGTTTACATGATTAGAACTTCGTACATATGGTACTTCTTGTTGATCAGCGGTTGTCATTGATGTCAACCCAAGCAGCAGAAGGGGCTAACCCATTATTTAATGGGAATTTTGACCTACCAAATTAATATATTCTGGCTCAATAATGGATTTTGTGGTTTCTAATTGTCGAGATGTTTCCGTTGATATATGGCACGCCATGTAATTCTTCACGGTTTGAGAGATATTCATGTTTGAAGTTTGTACCCGAGTTAGTGGGCTAAAAACCCATGCGGTTGGGGCATGGGTCATTGAAAAGTCATAATTAATATTTTTTAAGCTCCTAAAATACCTCCCACATTCACTTGTTGAAGCCCCTCTCAACTTAGCATTCATATATATTGTGATCTTCATTTCCTCCTTAGGCAAGGAATTCGGCCAACTGAAACAGGTCATCGTGGAATTTTTTCTCTAACTTTTTTTCTACGAAGGCTCAGAAGTTGAAATATTTATGAGGCGAAGCCGAAATCCTAAGGAAGCTGCAGAAAAAATTTCAAATCAAGTTGCACAATATTTTTGGAGATATGATCTGTGGAAGTAAGGGTTTTTGCAGGCTCCTAAAATTCATCTCAAAGAAGTGACCTTGGTAAAATTGTCATAACTCTCTCTCTGATTATCGGATTGGAATTCTATAAAAAGTGACAGATAGTTCATGTTCTATAGTTTTCTCTCTATAAATTTCACAGGAAAATGAAGAAACAGTGACACGTGGCATGCCATACAAGTGCGCTCTGCTGAAACAATCCATAATTAGGGAAATGTGATAAAATGGGTATACATCTCTCTTGAAGACTGCAAATTTGGTCAAATCTGTGGCATTGGAAATATGACTCTGAGGAATACTACAGGACCAAAAATTAGATATTGAAGATCTCAAATAACATAGATATACCAAATTCAATATCGAGCTACTAGAAGGAAAAAAGAAAAAGCTAGATCATGTGTTGTCAAGGGTTGCAAAGGACTAGAATTTCTACGGCAGAAAAGAAAAGCAAGGTGCAGTAGAGGGTAGCATGAAAGGAGTAGCATCCAAGGTGCATAACAGCAACAAGAAGTTCAACATATGAAGTCTTCAAGTGGGCAGCACTGCATACAATCATTGTAAAGGTATCATTGTACCTATTCATTGTAAATACATTATTGTAAAAATTGTACTAGTATCTATCTTCCAAGGGTTGAAGAGGTAGCGTTGGGAGGTCTAGGATCATCATTAGGTGTTTGTGTCAAAGTTTGGGTTATGGTCTAGTATATATTCTTCTTCTACATCATTTTATATCATTGTAAAGTTGACCATTTTCCCTGGTACGGGATTCCATTCTTCTTTTATTCTTCTATAGGGTGGTAGGGTGTTGTTAGGGTGAGTTGTAGCTCATTGGGTGTTGGGGCATCCGTTCAGTTGAATACTGAAGAATCTCGGGCATTGGAGCGTCCATCCAGTGGGAGCTGGAGAAGAATGCTTTTCTATATTCTAGGAAGTTGGAGCTTTATTTTCAATTGGAGTTGAAAAGAATTATTAGAAAAGAATTAGGTGGTTTTTGTCCTGAAGTGGGTTTCCACCTTAAAAACTGTGTGCATTTGTGTTCCTCTTGTTTGCTGCTATCATTATAAAAACACTGATAATAATTGAAGATTAACTAATGCTCTAATTGAAAGAAATACTGATTCACCCCCCCCCCCTTAGTATTTCCAACACTTCTATTCACTTCTATTAAGTCTTGCTTTATAGATTGATAGTCATATTTTTCTTGCATTATATTTTTGAAACATTATTATAGATGAATGTTACATGCACTTTTGTTCTAATATTTGTCTGTAATTTCTTATTGAATATATAATCACATATATGAATGTGATATATTTTTCACAATTCTTCTAATCAAATTATTTTGTTAGAAGAATCATCTTACATAATTTTCATCTCTTTAAACTATTAAATTATCTATATTACTAATAGTTGAAGGATATCTCTTTATATCGCATAAAGGAATAAAAACCCCAGGTATATAATAGAATAGATAATTTAGTTAAATTCATATTTTATATTAAAAACATTTTCCATTTGCATGTTGTATAATCAAAACACACCCTCAAAATCATAATGATCAGGAAACTGGTCCCATTATATCTAGTCGGAGCCACTACACCAAACAGAAAAGGAATTGCTTTAAGGTTCGGACCTGGTGATTTTCACCCATGTTTCGGTAGCAGAATTTTGAGACCTCAAAATTCTTGCACTAGAAGGAGGGCCTTGTGAATGGTAAAAATATATGATAAAACCTCAAGCTCAATCTAACAGTCTCTCTCCCTCTAGATCCCCATCAACTTCCAGAAAATTATCTAGATCCTCATCTATAAAATTTGAAGTTGATCATCCTTCTCCTAAGTCTCCTAGTGATACTCAGCCCATACGATCTCCTAATTCTCATCAATCTTCCTTGAAAGTTTATTATTTGATAGAAAATTTAGAGAGAGTATCCATTTCTACTGAAAAGCCTGAATCTTCTCACATATCAGATATTTGATACAACCTCGAAGAATATTAACTCGATGAGAAACTCAAAAGATAGGAGTCTTCCTTTTGAATTTCTCATCGATAGTACTCGAAAGAGACTAAAGAGGACTCAACCAGAGTCCATCTCCAGCGAGATATTATCCCATTCACCTCCATTACCTCCACTCACTTACACAACTTCCATTCCAACAGTCATTGTTAATTTGACTAGTTAAAGTACTCAAACTATTATCCCTTCAACTAGTTCTAACACTCAGCCTGCCTCTTCTTCAACTCAAACTCAATCTAATGGCAGGAAATCCATGGAACAATCCAGGGAATATAAATATGCCCACTTCTCGTCATGCTCTACCAAAATCACCTGAAATATGGTTACCTAAATTTAATCCTGATGATCGTCTTCCGACAAAAGAACACATTCACAATTTTATGCTATATGTCAATCTAAATGGAGTTGTTGAAGAGGATTGTGTTGTAATATTATTTCCATGTAATATAAAAGGATCTGTAGGATCCTGGTATTTTTCACTGCCTTCCCAATCTATAACTAGCTGGACTATGTTCGAAGAACGATTTCTAGCTAAGTTTGGGGATGACAGGACCACTTCCATGCTCATCAATGATTTATCAAATATAAAAGCTAATACGAGGGAGAAAATAAAATATTTCAATAAAATATTTAATAAATTACTCAATAAAATTCTCGCTACATGAGTTCCTGGTGCAGAAGTTCAAATTTAGTGTTATATTTCATCTCTTCCATCCAATATAGTTATTTTTGTTGATAGAGAAAATTGTTAACACTTGCAGAAAACATGAAAGAATCTTTATCTGTAGAGAAACACATAACCGCTCTTGAGAAAAATAATTCTCAAGAAGATCGAAAATCAAAGAAGGTATCTTTCAAAGATAATTCTAAAAATAAGATGCCCAAAGACCCTCTTGATGTAGAAGGTCTTCAATTTTTTTTGAAAACTATGACAAACGTGATGGTAGATATCAAGAAACAAGTCATTAAAAATTCTAAAAATACTTTCAGAAACTTCAATAAAGGTCAATATTCTAATACTCAACATCCAAATATCATATCTAATGTTGAATATGATCAAGATATAGAGGAATAGAAAACAGAGGAAGAAGAAGATGATGATGAAGAAGAAGTTGAACTTAATGGAATGTAGGATTTCATCTTACCAAATGACAAACAAGTCGAAGCATTACTTGTGAGTACAAGGAGAAGAAATACCACTGGAGTAACACATCCAAATCAACAGAAAAATATTTCTACTCCTGCTAAGGATAAATTAGTAAGAAAAAAGTATACTTCAAAGGCTACACAAATAAGTCTCGTTACTTCAGATACTCCACCTACATCTAAGACAATGGTAGTCTCAGACACTATTGAATATAATGTAGTTGAATATATGAGGAAAATCAAGCCCAAAATTTAAATTCACGAGATTACTAAATTAAATAAACAACAAAAAATCTTACTTAGAGACTTAAATGTGGTTCCTACATCAACCTTAGCTGCTCCAGTAATAGTACAAGCTACGGATGAAATGGGTAAGCCACCTTCTCATTATACTAAAATAAATGCTACAAACTTGATTATGATAGGTGATCGATCCATCTCTCATACTCCTCCATTTATCTTAACCTATGTGATCTATAATAAAAACATCCATAATTGTTTAATAGACTTAGGGGCTTCCTCCAATATAATGTCGAAATCAGTCTCTCCTAAGTTGAACATAACTCCTCAGAGTTCCCCCGTTCATATAGTACAACTTGATAGAACCAGAGTAAAGGTGGTAGGAGAAATAAATTTTGTTTCCATCAGATTGTCATCAAATCCAAAAGTCAATTAAATAATTTATATACTGGTGGCTGATATTCCTGAATTTTATGTCATAGTCTTAACCTAAGACTGGTATTAAAAAATACATGAATATTTTATAATAGACTGGTCTCATATGTGGCTACCATATAATCAAAAGCCAAATCAAATTTGGGTAGATCATGAAAATTTCATGAAGCATACGGTCATTGATATTGAAGGAGTAAATGAACTAGTAGCATTCAATAATAACATTATTGGAAACTACTCAGCAGGGTTGTTTTTTGGAAATTTCAATGCTAAACCATCACCTTTCTTTGATAATGAAATTGTTTCTTAGATTGAGAATTTTTCCCAGACAGATAGTTCCAAGTGTATAAATTTTGTAGATAAAGTACTAGTTAACTCTTTATTTTAGAGTCTTTATTTTGATGGTTCTAAATCAGAAGATGGTGCAGGCACTTGCTGCATTTTAGTAAACCTGAAAGGAGAAAAAACCATGTTAGCCTGCAGACTAGAATTCGATTGTACAAACAATATATCTGAATATGAAGCATTAGTCCAAAGTTTGTACAAATATATTGATCTTAATATCAAATATTTGAAAGTATTTGGAGATTCATAAATCATTTTTAGACAGGTAAATACCATTCATTGTAATTGTGGACATTTAAAGCATTATCAATCATTGGTCCAAGAATTAACCAATCATTTCTTAGCCTTTAACATTTCTTTTGTACCTAGGATGTAGAATGCTAGTACAGACCTATTGGGTATCGTAGCTCAAAGTTAATTCCATCTCAAGAATTTAGTCCCCATATATTTTCTATTGAATTAATTTTTAGGCCATCTGTTCTCGATAATATTACCAATTGGAGAGTATTAAATAATGATTCAGACATTATAGATTTCTTAACATCTAAAGGATCTTATGATAGTCAAATTTTGGATGAAAATGAATGTGACATTCAGATTAAAGAAGAACAAGATGAAAATCCTATTCCTAAATCTATTGTCAAGTTAGAAGATCTATATGATCTGAAATATAGGTTTAACATACTTAATAACTCAAAAATTCAAAGCTCTATCGTAAGGTTTGAGCTAGTAAATCTAGGAAATGACAAAAAACCTCAAAATGCCAATCTAGATCTTGGTCTATCTTCTGAAGAAATATTATCATTCATCATATTGTTTAGAATGTACAAAACTGTATTTGCTTGGGATTATATTGATCTTAAAACATTTGACACTTTTGTGATTCAACACACAATTCCTATGATCTCAGAAGAAAAACCTATACAGTAGAAATTGAGGAAGATTAATCCAAATCTAGAAAATAAAATAAAAATTGAACTGAAAAAACTCCACAAGGAAAAAATCATCTTTCCAGTCAAGCATTCAAAATGGGTATCAAATTTGGTACCTATTAGGAATAAGAATGGCGATATTAGAAATTTTATTGATTTGAGGAATTTAAACAAAGCATGTCAGAAGGACAAATTTCCATTGCCAACCATGGGACAAGTACTATAAGCAGTTGGTAGTTCATAACTTATGTCTTTTCTATATGGATTCTCACGATATAACCAAATCCTAGTATATCCAAATTACAGACTAAATACTACATTCAGGACTAAGTGGGGAACTTACACCTATGAAAAGATGCCATTTGGATTAATTAAGGCAGGTGAAACTTTCAGAGAGCTATGGACACAACCTTTAGGGGGCTCATAAATGAATTAGTGGTTATATATTTAGATGACATTACATTATTTTCTAAACAAGTAACCAATCATGTGAATGGCCTAAATCAAGTCTTCAAACGATGTAAAAGGTATGGAATCTAATTAAACCCAAAGAAATCATTCTTTTCATTAGATGAAGGAAAAATTTTAGGATTAATAGTGTCAGAAAGAGGTATATATATTGATCCTGAAAGAATTGAAGAGATTAAAAGAATTCCTTTCACTCATAACAAGAAAGCTATGCAGTCATTTCTTGGGCAAATTAATTTTGTTAAAAGGTTTGTCCCTAATTTTTCACAAATAGTTTTACCATTACAGAACATGATTAAGAAAAATTCAGTCTTTAAATGGGGACATAATGAAAGAGAAGTATTTGATTTGATTAAACAATCCATTATCAATGCTCCATCGTTGACTACACCCAATTTTCTTTGTCCTTTTAATTTATATACTTTTTTATCAGATACATCATACGTTGTTGTTTTAATACAACTTAATGACCAAAAAATTGAAGCACCAATATCATTTTTCATTTCTAATTTTCAAGGTGCGGAAATAAATTATTCATCCGTTGAAAAGAAATAATTTTCTATGTTCAAGGCTATAAAGCATTTTAGGCCATTTCTCCTAAAAATTCACACCAAAATCATAGTTCCATTCTCTGCAGTGAGACAATTATTAATTCAAAGAGAATTAGGAGAGAAAAGGGCTAACTTGGTTACCGCCTTATAAGAATATGATGTAGAAATTAGACCCTCTAAAATTGTTAGAGGTGAAGTTTTTTGCAGAATGCTTATAGGAGCATCCCATCTATCATCAGAAGAAGATTCATGTAACAATGTGAAAATATCAGAGGTAAGCCTCAATGATGAATAATCTCAATATGTTGATATCAATATCTATTTGGAAAATGGATATGCTCCTACCCAACTGAGTTACAAAACAAAACGCCCTTTGAGATTAAAGGAAAAGAAATATGAATTAATCAATGATGTATTTTTTAGGATAAATTTTGATTATGTACTATTAAGATGCTTAGAAAAATATGAAGTAGAGTAAGTGTTGCAGGAACTCTGTGACGGACCAGCTAGAGGACATTTTGGAGGAAATATGACAACATGAAAAATCTTGCATGCAGGTTACTAATGGATTACTCCTTTCAAATATGCTCATGAATATACAAGAAAATGCAAAGTGTGTCAAAGTTCATCTAGAAGAAAAAGGAAGCCACCATTCCCATTATAGCGAGTCAATATCAAACAACCATTTGAGCAATGGGGATTAGATATAATTGGTGAGATTGTTCCTAACTCTTCCCAACAACATAGATATATTCTCACAACTACATATTATTTTACTAAATGGGTGGAAGAAATTTCAATAAAGGTAGCCAAATCTTAGAATATTATTGATTTCAGTGAGTAATATACCATAACTAGGTTTGGCTTACCTACTGGTTTAATGTTTGACAATGCATCTTACTTCTCAGTAGCTACTATGATGGAATTTGCAATCAAAAGAGATTTTAAACTTAAGTATTATGAAAATTATTACCCGCAAGGAAATGGTTTAGTAGAATCTAGAAAATAGAATTTGATTAGAATAGTTAAAAAAAATGTTGATCAAAACCAACAAAATTGGCACAAGTCAATAATATTTTCACTTTGGGTAGATCGAATAACTTAGAAAGATTCTATTGACACTTCTCCATTCAATATTGTATATGGAAAAGAAGCTATACTTCCTACCAATGTAGTTATTCCCTCTCCTCCCTTAGTACAATTTATTGATGAATCTCCTTCTTCTTCTTTACAACTTAGACAATGTCAAATTCTTAAGTTAGAAGAAGAAAGAGAAAAAAGCTAAGCATACTCATGCACATCATCAACAGATAGTAGACGCCTCATTTGATTCAACCTCTGTTACTCCAAAAAACTTTAAAATTGGTGATCTAGTATTGAAATGGGACAAATCGCATGAGGAGAAATGTAAACACACAAAGTTTCAAAAAATTTGGCTAGGTCCATTTCAAATAATTGAAGAAATAGGTCCATCAACATTCTTATTGCAAGATCTATTAGGCAAAAGAGATTCTTTGCTCGTTAATGGGTAGATTTTGAAAAAACACTTTTCATAGGAAGAAACCCCTTCTATTCCCTATATATTAGTGTTCTTTTAATATCTTTAGGAAAATAAAAGTTGCTTAGTATAAATTTTTGGCTTTTCAAAATAAAATCTAAGATGATCCTTTTTTATTTATCGCTTATAGAAATAAAAAGTGTTAATGAAATAATCGAAAGATTTGAAAAGTCAAATAGATTCTATTTTTACAAAAAGATGTAATTTCATTGACGTTATTTATTCTCTCATGAACTCTCATCCTTATATAGCATGATTATTCTGTTATATTTAAGAAAAGAATATTTAACATAGTAAAGAATATTTTCGAGTAAAGCAATCTAAAACTCAACATTATCATCCAGAATCGTCAAAAGGGAAAATGATTCACCCCATCTAGAAAACTTATTGATTTTTGAAAGAAATTCTAAAATAATATAACTAGAGAAATCTTAAAAGATAATGAGTCTCATCACGAGCTTTCTTACCATGATCATAGGGAAATAGTTGAACTCACATTACCAATACTGCCTACCAAACTAGCGCAATGACTTGAGATTATATCAAGAGGACAAGGGGTCTCATCAATTACAAATAGTGAATGGTATTATCATTATTTGGTTACCAAGCCAAGACAATGGATTTTAGGTAAATAAAATATGTTACAAAAAATAAAAAGTTTCTACAAAAAAGATCAATTCTATAAAGTAAGAATTTATTTTTGGAAATTGTAAGAAACATTGGATGGGACAATGAATCATTGTTGGGTAAAAGGTAACCCTACTAAAAGATTAAATTGCCTATTAGAACAGAGGCTTTACCTGTGATAAAAGAGTAAATATTTATAAAGCTGATCTGTAAGAGCCACCTACTTTATATTTTTGAACTAAATGAAGACTGGTACATATTCTCATACTTATATATTTAAAAGAGGAATTGTTATGAATTTTAATTAAGAGAAATTTCGTTGCTTAGTAAGATATTATTCGTTTGAAATGCATTCCTGCAACTATTTTTGTTTCAAAAAAGTTTTATAAATTTCAAAACATTAGTCAGAGATAGTTGATTCTCCCGAGTGAATCATCAATTGTTGTGCTATACAACACCCCTCTTTAGAAATAAATAAGAAATTTATTTTTATCTTTAAAACAAAAAAAACTTTAGGAAATAAAGATTTCTTTAAGTTTTTTCACTTTATTCCTTAGTGCACATCGCAAACTACATAACTTACAACCAAAAAGACTTGAAATATACTAATTCACTCGAGCTGTGAAACAGGCTAAGCCTTTTCTGAAGATATATTTAAAATCTTGCAAACGCTTCAATCACCGTTATAATTTGTTCAACACATCACACATCATTTTAATGATCAAACTCATAAATAATTTTGGTATAAGTCACAAGTGTGCGAACCCAACGAGTAAAAGAAAGTAATGAACATAAATCTCTAAAGGCCCATAAAGTGAAACCACTTGATTTATTGAATGCACACTTCACATTTCACACGACTTAACCGAAAACAAGTTTATTTACCGCATAAGAATTGCGATGTGCGATTTGCGGGGATCACATTTCACAGAATTTATGGGTAAGACATTGCAAACAATAAAATCTATATGTTGCGATATGTGAACAAATGGCATTTAATTACTCAAGCATGCACAATAAATTATGTCATATCAATCCGAGATCCGAGGTCCAATGTCTTAAATTGATTGATAGTTATTTCATGTAAAGATGTAGAAGACTTGATTTGAAATGATTAAACAATGTTTAATAGAGTAAAATTTTGATATAAACGACGGATTTTTCTCTCCGTTCCATTTATTTTGAATGTTTTCCCTTTTTCATTGAAATCAGGAAACCTCTTGAAGGAGTGAAGAAGATTGAAATTTACAAGAAAGGAAAAGAGATTGTTCAAAATTTCGTCTACTGAAGACTTAGACATGTCTCCCCTATTTTCAGATACCACCTACAACAAGGATTGCAGAATTTCATCATGGAAGGAAATGTATAAACATTTCGAGGATGAAAATCTGAGGGTGATAACAAAAGTCTCTACAATAGGCACATCAGTTTCTTCAGATGCGACATTCTTCGACGTTGCATTTTCGTTAGTCCACAAGGTAGCTGCAAGGCCAAAAATTCTCCCTTATACAAACATGGTTAAGTGGGTAATTGACGACTTAAACATAGAAGACAAAACATACAAATATTCAAAAGGCAAGAATATTGGGTCATTCAGGGCAGAATATTTACAGGCAATGTACCATAAACCCTCCCCACAGCAAAAATATGACGAGCCTTTTATGAAAAGCTTTAGAACAGAGCACCCATAGCTCATGAAAGTCATAAAATAATGGAAGGAAGACCAGGGAAAACTGAAGCGAGATAAACTCGGTGTGTACCCAATTTCCCAGATTCCTTCCCCTTACTATTATGCTGCTGGTATATTATGTAGAATGTTTTCAAAGCTTGATACCACTAGGTTTTCAGTAGATTGGGTTCCTTTAATTGATGCAATCATCAATTTCTTAATTCTAAGTTGGGAAAACATCTTATCTAACAATTTAGCTAAACACATCATGGAGTATAGGAATAAAAGGAGTATTTCATCTAGAGAAATACCTCCCTTTTATATGAGCATCTATGTCATGGATGCAATCTTCATTTCTTGTAGTTTTCCTACAATGTGATGGAAATGGACTACCCAATACCCTACCCCAATCCATATTTACAGTAGAGCCCTTTGGGATTCAGACTTACATCTGCATTTCTACAAAATTTTCCATGGAGTCATGTTACCTATGAACCAAATAATAGTCAATGAGAAAGCCCCTAGGGCTTCCAAAGAAGTTGGTACTGATATTCTTTCAGTGTATAGATTGTTTGTAGAGGATAATTTTACATATGTCAGAGTATTTTTGAGTTATGCTTCTCCCCATGCCCTACCATATTATGTTCCTGATAAGCTACTTGCCAAAGAGATAGCCTACCATCTTGTTAATGGTATTACTAAACAACTGAAAGATGCTAAGAATGTCGTATGGCCTAATTTCCCTTTGTAGTGCGGTACTTTTGCACTTTTTGATATTGGCCATGCCTACAAGGAGGTTTCGAAGATTAATCTAATAAATTTTGTAGTAATGCCAAAGAAGATGTATGATCCAAATGATGTAATTAAAAACTACATGGCAAAGCTCAAAATGAAGCCTTTTATAAAGGAAATAGATGGATTTGATGATCTCTTCCAAGCTATGGAAAATTTTTCATATATAATCAAATTTGCATCTAGTCAACTCAACTCAGATTTTTTGGAAGCTTTCCAAACATAAAGAAAGAAAATACTGGAGAGAATTCCTCTTGACTTGCTAACTACTGAATATGTCAATAGACCTACTCCAAGTATCATCTTGGATAATGAAGTAAAAGACATGTCTAAGGATGAATCAGGTCAATCAGAGCATCAATCTCAAAATTTGAATCATTCTAAAAATGGATCTGAATTGAGAAAGGATAGCCTAGAAAAGATAATTGATCAAGTAATCCAAGAGATAGAGATGTAGGAGGAAATAGAAAGTAATGGAATGTTAAGTTCCTATATTAATAGTGTAGTCCCTTATTGTTTTAGTGTAGCCCCACTTATTGTTATTGTTGTACCCCTGTAACCCCCATGTTGTTATTATTGTGTCCTTACATTATTATTGTTAGGTCGGCTAGGATTACATTGTGGCCCCACTAAGATTATATTGTGGCCCCATGGACTCCTATATATAGAAGGAGGTTTTGTTCATTTGTATCATCCAAGATTTGTTCATTTATGTAATGTATTAGAGGTTTCCCCCTCGCAGAGGCTCATTTATAAGGCATTGATATCTCTTTTCTTCTCTTTTTGGAGCTGGTTACACAACATTTGGTATCAGAGCTTTGGATTCTAGGGTTTCGCTGCTCCAAACTGGTCATCGTGGCATTGTCGATATACCTTTTTTTCTACGAAGGTTCAGAAGCTGAAATTTTTAGGGTGCGAAGCCGAAATCCTCAGGAAGCATTTCTAAAAATTTCAAAGCTTGGTTCGCAATATTTGCGGAGTTATGATCTGTGGAAGTTAGGTCTTTTTTCAGGCTGCTAAACAGGTCATCGTGGAATTTGCAGTAAAACTTTTTTTCTACGAAGGTTCAGAATATGAAATTCGTATGGTGCAAAGCTGAAATCCTAACGAAAATCATCAAAACATTTTAGAGCTTCGTTTGCAATATTTTTGGAGATATGATCTGTGGAAGGTAGTGTTTTTTCAGGCTCCTGAATTTCATCTAAAAAAGGTGATTGTGGAAAAATTTCAATAACTCTCTCTCTGAGCATCAGATTGGAGTGCTGTAAAAATTGGTCACAAGTACACTGGCTGTAGTTTTTTAAATATCAATTTCAGAGACAAAGGAAGAAATAGTGACACGCGGCAAGTCGTACAAGTTCGCTCTACTAAACCAGTCCATAATTAGGTCATTGTGGGAGATTGGACACAACTTTGTCTTGGAGAATCCAAATCAAGTAAGACCTGTGGCATTCAAAATGGAATTCATAGGGCTACTTTAGTGCTGAATTTCAGATATTTAAAAGCCACAATCATAGAGATAATACAATTTCAATATCGAGCTCCTCAAAGCCAGTAAAAGGTGTGTATTGTTTTTCCCGAATTGCATAAATCTTGTTTGAAAAATCAGTTTGAAGTGATTCCTAGGGCCTATTGAGCATATATTTCAGTATTTCGTTCTGAAATGCCTCATAAAAATAATTCAACACCCATTAAGCCCTCAGAAATCTATACTATGATGCATGAAGTGGAAGAATTGCAGTATGAGATATCAAAATTATGGTACCAAGTGCAACAAATTTCGATCTTATGAAGAGCAACCGAAGAGGACATAGATGGTTTAAAAGAAGAAATGGAGGCTAAGTTGGATGGTTTGAAGGATAAAATAATAGCTAATATGGATGATAAATTAGTGGAATATGACATCGAGCATCAACAACAAGTTCTCCAACTCTCAAAGGATAACCTAACTTTGGTGCAGAATCTAATGAAACAACAGGAATATCAACATCACATCGAAAGAAGTTCTGAAGCAGTCACAAAAACAAGAACTCGACAAGTATGATCAATTTCAGAGTATCTCAGCAAGTGGAAGAACTTTCCTGTAGAAGATTCCACATGGGAGGATGAGAATTTTATAGAGAAGCATCAAGAAATAATCAAGCGTTGAGGACAACACTTGTTGAAGGAGAGGGGCATGTTAAGTCCCTATATTAATAGTGTAGTCCCTTATTATGTTAGTGTAGCCCCACTTATTGTTATTGTTGTACCCCTGTAACCCCCATATTGTTATTATTGTGTCCTTACATTATTATTGTTAGGTCGGCTAGGATTACATTGTTGCCCCACTAGGATTATATTGTGGCCCCATGGACTCCTATATATAGAAGGAGGTTTTGTTCATTTGTATCATCTAAGATTTTTTCATTTATGTAATGTATTGGAGGTTTCCCCCTCGAAGTGGCTTATTTCTAAGGCGTTGATATCTCTTTTCTTCTATTTTTGAAGCTGGTTACACAACATGGAACAAGGCCAACTTCTCAAGAATTTCATCACATTCATGATACACTTGATTAGTCAGAAAAGTCCCAAATTAAGAATTTGAGTAGTGAATGTGATGATTTTTCTGAAGCAATAAAACCTCCTAAAACAAATCCCAATGTTGATCAAGCTACTAGTTTCTAGACACCTGAACATTCCCATAAGATAGTGGAAATTGTTAATCCACTACGACAAGTTCCAGATACTCATGATCGAGAGATCATATTGGCCTACCCTACAGAACAAATAGTTTTACAACTTGAAAAAATTCATTCGCTATATATCTTCTACAGCCCTAGTCATAAGGCCGTAGTCAAGAGAAATAAAAGGAGAAGAATTGATGAAACAGTCTCAAACATCACAAATGAATCTGTTGACGTTTTTTGGAAGGATCCCTTAGCTAATCCTACTGAACATTTAGCTAAATTATCACAGTTTGTAGGGGCATATGCTACTGCCACTGACGATAAAGCTACTAAGGTTAAAATTTTGCTTAAGCAGAGGGAAGAAAAAACACAAGAACTAGAGAGATTGTTAGATAAAGAAAAATCTAACTCTTGCGATAAAATGAAGGCGAAGATGGCCCAGTTTCAAAAGGATTTCTATAGTATTAAACTACAACATCAAACAGAAATAACTGAGAAGCAAGCACAACTGCTAGAATGACAAGGTTACAAATCCAACCAAAATTAGAGAAATTCATAAAAGAAGCATTGGATGTAAATGCTAAGTTCAAGAAACAACAGGAAGCGTTTTTCCAACAAAATCCTGTTATTGACTCTTATTGTGACTCAAATGAAATACTGATCCAGCAAGTGGCTATCCAGAAACTTGAATGTGAGAAGCTCGAGAAGAAAATCAATGAACACATTCAATGGAAAAAGGCAGACTCAGGAAAGGAACCTAATCTACCCCAGCTAGATAAGTTTCACAAGGAGATCTTATTCAAATATTGGGAAGCACAAATAAAGCAGGCAGAGAAATCAGCGACGAAAAAATTAATATTATCTAAGGAAATTATTGAATCTGTATGTGAACAATTGGTGAAAGAGGAACTGATTAAAGAGTACACATCTGAAGTGTTCTCAGAATTAAAATAGCTAGAGACATGATGGAAGGAAAAGGCAGAAACACAAGATGAAATAATTAAAAAGGTACAAATAAGTTTGATCAAGAAAATTATTTGAATTTTTTGATCCTGCAGTCTATAACAGATTCAACAAGAATATCACAGCGAGTACTATTAAACGTAGTATTCAAGGGACAAGTCAGATCGAAGATTTCATAGCCAACTTAGCTCAAGCCCATGCTTGATATTTTTCAACTTCGAGAGGAAATCCACAAGAAAGGGCGGAATTCATAAATCACATTGTTACTTTAATTTCCTAGATTGTTGTTTAAGTTAGTCTTACGAGGATGGTTGTTTGAAACCTTCTCTATATTTTTGTAATAACCTATTTTATAACATAGTTAGTTTAGTATTTAAACCCCTCTCATGCATTTAGAGAAGGGTCCAGAAATTTGACAAAAACATATGAAAATAATGAACTATTGTAGTTTGTGAGTGCTTTAATGAATTAATGGAACACGTGTTATCTTTTGACAATTAAAGTTGTTTAACTAATGTTGCACTAATGTACTATTTAAATTTCTTGAATGTGAGGATCAGATCAATTATTGTTAGTTTACATGAGTAGAACTTCGTACATATGCTACTTCTATTCACTTGTATTAAGTCTTGCTTCATAGATTGACAATCATTTTTTTATTTCATTATATATTTTAAATGTTATTATAGATGAATGTTACATGCACTTTTGTTCTAATATTTTTCTGTAATTTCTTATTGAATATATAATCACATATATGAATGCGATATATTTTTCACAATTATTCTAATCAAGCTATTTTTTTAGAATAATCATCTTACATAATTTTCATCTCTTTCAACTATTAAATGATCTATATTAATAATAGTTGAAGGATATCTCTTTAGAACGCATAAAGGAAGAAACGCCTCGAATATATAGTAGAATAGATAATTTAGTTAAATGCATATGTTAGATTAAAATAATTTTCCATTTGCATGTTGTATAATGAAAACACACCCTCAAAATCATCCTTATTAGGAAATTGGTCTCATTATATCTAGTCGGAGCCACTACACTAAACGGAAAAGGAGATTCTTTAAGGTCTGGACTGGGTGGTTTTCCCCCATGTTTCGGCAGTGGAATTCTGAGGCCTCAACAAGACTATAGTACTTTGGCGATAATTTATTATCCTTATCTTGCTTGAGGGACATTCGTTTGTATGGTTGTAGATGTAAATATACCCAGACTCCTACATCAAAACTTCTCTCACTGTGACATTGATTCTCCTGTTGTTTCGTTCGATTTTGTGCCAAATTTAGGTTATATTTTAAGAGTTGGAGAACTTCTTGTTGGTGATTAATGTGATATTCCATTCCTTGAACCTTATAATTTTCTCTTAAATATGATGTGATGGACGGTGGATGATATCCATAAAGTGCCATAAATGGGGTCATTTTTGATGTAGTATGGAAGGAAGTGTTATACCACAATTTAGCCAGAGGTAAAATACTTGACCCATTGTGTTTTTTTTATCAGATACAAAAAAACGAAGCTATCTTTCCAATCATTTGTTTACTATTTTATTTTGACCATCGGATTGAGGATGATAAGATGAGATATAAGGTAGTTGAGTACCCAAAAAAGAAAATAATTTCGTCCAAAAATTTCCAATAAAAATGGGATCTTTGTCACTTACCATAATCTTTGGGTTTCCATTTAGCTTTTGAATTTTTTCCATAAATGAAATAGCAATTGTACTTGGTTTAAATGGATGAGATAATGCACAAAAGTGCACATACTTGGTATGCCTATCAACTACCACCATGATGACACTCTTCCCTTCAAACTTAGGTAAACATGTGATAAAATCCATTGAAATATCCTCCCAACTTTGACTTGAAATGGACAAAATTTGTAGAAGACATGGGGTCTTAATTGTCTCAACTTTATTTTGTTGGCAAATAAAATATTCCGCCACAAAATTTTGAATATCAGATTTAAGGCCATCCCAAAAAAAATTATTTCTTCACCCTATGGTATGTTTTTACAAATCTTGAGTGTGCTCCTAAAGGAGAAGTGTGAAATTCCAAAATATTATTTTGTTTTAGTTGGGAATTCTTACAAATATATAAGTGATCTTTGTACCATAAGGAATCATTTTTCCAAATAAATGTATCATATGTACGAGGATCTTTCTGCAACTTTTGAATGATTTTCCACACCTCTTCGTCCTTCTTCCATTCATCCCTCGCTTTGGTTATCTAATCTGGTTCGATAATAGGAATGGCACAAATAAATGCTTCCACCTCTTCATCCTTTATTGAGAGTGCATATGCAACAACATTTAGCTTCCCTTTTTTGTAGATTATTTCAAAGTCATAACCCAACATATTTGTGACCCATTTTTGCTACTCTTCTGAAGATATTCTTTGTTCCAAAAAGCGTTTAAGACTATCGTGATCAATTTTTACCTTGAAGTGTCTTCCCATTAGGTAAGGTCACCATTTATTTAGTGCATGTAGTATTGCAAACATTTGCTTCTCATAAATATCTTTCTGTAAATATTTTCCTTTGATTGGATGACTTTCAAAATCAATTGGTCTTCCTTCTTACATTAAAAAAACACCAATTCCATTTCCTGAGGCATCACATTCCACGATAAAGGTTTTTGTGAATTTTGGCATAGCTAAGACCGGTGCTAGGCATGTTTCCTCTTTAAGATGTTCAAAGGCCTTCTTTGCGTCAAGAGTCCATGAAAATGCATATTTCTTCAATAATATTGTTAGAGGTGCTGCTATTATCCTATAATTCTTAACACACTTGCAATAATAGGTTGTTAACCCTAGAAATCCTCACAACCACTTTATGGTTGAGGGTATTTTCCATTCCTTAATGGCTTTAATTTTTTTAGGGTCTACCTTAACACCCTCGTGAGGTACAATATGACCCAGATATTCCACCTCTCGTACTCCAAAGAAACATTTGGAGGTTTTTGCATATAGTTGTTTCTCCTCCAATAATTTAAGCACCTTATCAACATGTTGAGCATGATCCTTCCAAGACCTGCTATATATTTGTATATCATCAAAAAATACAAACACAAATTTTCTATGGAAGGGTTTTAAAATGGAATTCATCAACCGTTGAAGCGTAGAAGGTAAATTGGCAAGGCGAAATGGCATAACCAAAAATTCATAATGACCCTCATGAGTTCAAAAAAAAAATTTCAGAATATCTTCCTCTTCATTCTAATTTAATGATATCCTGAACAAATGTCCAACTTTGTAAAATAAATTTCTCCATGTAATTCATCTAATAATTCATCAATCACAGGAATGGGAAATTTATCTTTAATAGTGAGCTTATTAATCTCCCTATAGTCCGGACACATGCACTATGATCCATCCTTCTTGTGCACCAATACTACTAGATGAGAGAAAGAACTTTGAATAGGTTAAATTACACCAACCTCTAACATTTCTGCAATCATATATTCAATTTTGCTCTTTTGGACATAAGGATATCTGTAAGGCCAAATGTTTGGAGGAAAATTTCCTGGAATAAAATGAATTTCATGATCATGATCACAAATAGGTGGGTGTACTTTGGGAGTTTCAAACACCTTGGAATGATTGTCCAAGACTTTTTGGAGATATGGAGAAATAGATGATTTTGATGTTGGAACTTCTAGTGAGCATAATTGTGCAATTATGCCTCATTTTTATTTCTTCAGAAGATTTTTCAGGACATTAGAGCTTATTATCTTTATTGGCTTCCCTGTGATACCCCGTAATTAAACTTCCTTTCCTTCTGAAAAAAATGTAAGAAAAGTTCTTGAAAATTAAAAGCATCATCCCCAAATATTGTAACTATTGTACTCCTAGTACAACAACACCACCTCCCATTGGAATGGAAATAATTGGACTATTCAATAAATATTCCCCCATGGTTAGCTTGATAATATGGAATTTTCCAGAGAAATTTATAGTTCCTCCATTTGCAGCCATCACTTGACATTTTGGTGCTAGGTATAGGAAGCAATTCAATTCCTTGTCTACCTTACAATGACTAAAATTATGGGTACTACCCAAATCAATCAACACTATCACCTTTTCCTTCTTGATATGTCCTTCTATCTTGAGAGTTTGAGTGGTAATTCCTACCAATGCATTACACAGTATCGTCAAACTCATTTCTTCTTATTCTAGGGTTGGTTCCTGGTGTATATCCTCTTCCTTTGAAGTTTCTTGTTCATTTCCTTCCTCCTCTTCACAATCTATGTAAAATAATTTCTTCTCTACACAGTTATGACCTTTAGTGTATTTTCTATCACAATTGTAGCAAAGCCCTTTTGCTTTTTTTTCTTCCAATTGCTGTGGTGTCAACCTTCTAGGTTGTGGAATTCTAGGAGTAGCAACAGTTTCATATTTATAGATGTGAGTGGTAGGCCTACTTGTCGCCATAATTTTACATTCAATTTTTCTTGCCAACGTGAATGACTTCTCCAATGAACTAGGTTCCCAAAGGTGAACCTCATGTTGTATGTCTTCCTTCAAAGTCCCTATGAAAAAATCAATCTTGTGTTGCTCTAGAATATAAATTACCCTTACATTCAATTTTTGGAAGTCCTCAATGTGTTCCACCACTGAACCCTTTTGTTTGAGATTTATCAATTGGCTAAAGAAGGTGTTTCTCTTTGTATCCTCATAATGTGCTATCATTTCCTCTGTAAAATTTGACCAAGTGACAATTTTTTTACAGGAGCAAAGCCATCGATACTACACAAATGTATTTTTTCTAAATGTAAAGTTGCAATGCGTACGTTTTGTGTCTTTTGCACATTTTTCAGATCAAAATATTGCTCCATTTGTAGTATCCATGTTGCAAGATCCTTGCCATAAAAATTTCTCATATCCATCTTTGGAATATGGTGGTTCTTCCAACCAACATTAGAGTTTATGAAACCATGGTTAACATTTATTTTGTTCTCATCATGAGTTTCCTCTACTATATTTTCGCCATTAGGAAACATTTCTTATGACAACTTTGTCAAACCATCCAAGTCTAACTTTAGATCATTTTTCATGTTCTCCATGTTTTCTTTCATTTTTTCATCGATCTTAGCTTACATATCATCCATCTTAGCTTCCATGCTGTTGGGTATGTGTTATACTATTTCCACGACTAGTCCCACGTGTTGTACGTTGCGCCGGGCACAGCAGGGGGGTTACAGGGGGGCGGCGGCCCCCCCTGTCGGGGTCCGGGGCAGTGCCCAAAAATTTCTTTTTTTTTGGTGTGCGGACCCACTCATACGCGGACCCACCCATGTTTTGTCCATGATTTTTCACATGGTTTTGGGGTACGATGGTTTTCGGCCCCTGGTATTTTGTAGATCTGGTCAAGGGAACTACAGTTATGTTCTAATGCAGGGTTAATGGATTCGGGTTTATGAATGGTTTGGTATGTATATATATGTGTTGTAACACTAAAATAACTATAATGAAAAATCAAGTTGTTCGTCCCGACTTGGGATCCAGGGGAAAATCTCTGTGTTTATCTATTTTATGTTTTATGCTCTCGCTGTTGTTTATTTTCTGTTATAAGATTCGTGTGTAGATAATTTATGCTCAAGGTTTAAACCTACATTTGGTATCAAAGCTGTTTCGGCTTCAAGGGGACACCTTTGCCGCTAAGGGTTTTTTTCTTAGGCGTGAGGTAGACCATGTTCAGAGGGAGATCTGCAGGATCGATTCTTGCGGTGAAAGAAGATTGCGAGTGGCTAAAAGATAGAGATCGAGAAACTTAATGGTCAGAGTTTTGAGTTGTGGAAGCTCAAGATGGAGGATATGCTGGTGGATGAATATCAGTGGATCGTAGTAAATCCAGGTACTAAACCAATGGCAATGTCAGATGAAGATTGGAAGAAACTGGATCGGAACGTTAAGAGTACAATACAGTTGTGTGTCTCAGATTCAGTATTGTTGAATGTATCTGGGGAAGCTACGGCAAAGAATTTATGGGAAAAACTTGGGACTTTGTACCAATCTAAGTCTCTGCTAAATAAGTTGTTCCTGCGGAAAAAGCTATATAACCTGAGGATGAAGGATGGAGACTCAGTGATAGAGCATCTAAATGCCTTCAATACTGTGGTAAGTCAGCTGTCATCTGTTGATATTAAAATCTCAGATGAAGATAAGTGCATCAGTTTGTTGTGCTCTCTACCAGACTCATGGGACAGTCTGGTTATTGCAATAGGTATCAATACAACTACCTTGAATTTTGATAACATTGTCTCAGCCTTGCTATCGGAGGAAATGAGACGGAGAAATATGGAGGGTCAAAATGGAGATGCCTTATCTGTACGAGGAAGGTCCCAAAATAGAAACAAGAATAAGGTTTCGAGTGGGAGATCTAAACGTCCTGGAAAGTTTGTAAAGGTTGTTGGAAATGCAGAAAGGAAGGACACTACAAAAAGGACTGCAGATCTAAAGCTCCTGAGAAAGGAAAGGGATTTGATTATGCTCCTTCTGCAGAGGCAAAAACCACCTTGGATGAATTTGGGGATGTGTATTTGGCTTCTTATTCAAATACACATGTAGATCATGAGTCATGGTTGATTGAATCGGGTGCATCCTTTCACTTCACTCCCCATAGGGAGTGGTTCTGTGAGTATGAGAAATATGATGGTGGCAATGTATTCCTAGGGGATGATAGGAAGGCCAGAATCGTTGGATGTGGAAAAGTAAAGCTGAAGCTGCAAGGTGGAAGGATTAGAACACTTCGTGGTGTTTTTCATATTCCTCCATTGGCTAGAAATCTAATTTTTGTAAGAAAGATGGATGATGCAGTTGTAAAAATAATGTTTGAGAAAGATGCCTGCAAGATGGTTCAGGGAGCACTGGCATTAACGTGGGGAGTTCGGATTGGAAATTTGTACAAGCTACAAGGTAGCACTATTATTGATGGGTGTAACAGTTCTCTGGTTCTTGAAAGTGGAGTGGAAAGCCTCGCT
Organism: Pinus albicaulis; assembly: GCA_034641835.2. Lineage (NCBI taxonomy): Eukaryota > Viridiplantae > Streptophyta > Pinopsida > Pinales > Pinaceae > Pinus > Pinus albicaulis. Next base: position 74,158,587 of record CM076574.1, on the reverse strand, counting down.
ATCTCTGGAGAAAAGAAGATGCTATGGCATCAAAGGCTTGGACATATTGGAGAGAAGGGCCTTCAGATACTGCATAGAAATGGTATGGTAGAAGGTATGTCTAATTTCTCTCTGGATTTCGATTTCTGTGAACATTGTGTATATGGGAAGCAGAATCAAGTGAGTTTTCCTTCGGGTGCTAAGAGAGCGAACAAGATATTAGAACTTGTGCATAATGATGTTTTTGGACCTATGTAAGTTCCATCACTGGGAAAGTCTGTGTACTATGTTTCATTCATAGATGACTTCTCAAGGAATACATGGATATATTTCTTGAAGAATAAATATGAAGTCTTCGACAAATTTAAAGAATTTAAGGCTCTGGTAGAAAACTAGACAGAGAAGAAGATAAAGGCGTTGAGGACCGATAATGGTGTGGAGTTCTACAAGAAGTAATTTGAAGAGTTCTGTAAGAAGTGTGGTATAGCATGACAAAAGACTACTCCATACACACCTCAAAAAAATGGAGTTGTAGAAAGAATGACTAGAACGCTGATGGAAAAGGCAAGAAGCATGCCCAGTTGTACCATGTTAGGACAAGAATTCTGGGCAGAGGTAGTGGAGACTGCATGTTACATAGTTAACAGATCACCTTCATCAGCGTTGGAGGATAAGACTCCACATGAGGTATGGACTGGTAAGAAACCATCTCTTTCACATTTAAGGGTATTTGGATGTGATGCATATGTACATGTTCCAAAGGAGAAAAGGACCAAGTTGGATAATAAGTCTGAAAGGTGCATCTTTATTGGGTATAAGGATGGTTTAAAGGGTTACAAGCTTTGGAACCCAGAAACAAGGAAGGTTGTGTACAACCGAGATGTGATGTTTAAAGAGGATAAAGATGTTATTACACATGAAGTCCTACCAAAAGAACCTGAGAAGAGAGAGTTTGAGCTGAAGGAGGATGAATCAAACTCTACAACGGAAAAAGAATCAGAAGAGGAAGAGCCACAAACTCCATCTGTGAGAAGATCAGTTCAGGAAAGAAGGCAACCAGAAAGGTATAGTCCATCTTCTTTCTGTTCATGTTTTTATTTAACTATAACTGATGATGATCCCAGAACTATCAGGGAGGCTGTAGATTTAGAGGATGAAAACTCTGGAAGGAGGCCATGGTTGATGAAATGGCATCCTTGCATAAAAATGAGGCATGGGATTTGGTGGAGTTGCCGGCTGGAAGGAAGCCCATCAGGAGAAAATTGGTGTTTAAGAAGAATATGAATGTAGAAGACAAGGTGGAGAAATACAAAGCTCAGATGGTAGCAAAAGGTTATTCCCAGGTGCCGGGAATTGATTTTGGTGATATTTTTTCTCCTGTTGCTAAAGTTACTTCTATTAGATTACCTTTATCTGTTGTTGCTGCATTTTATTTTGAGATAGAACGGATGGATGTGAAGATAGCATGTTTTCACGAGGATCTAGAATAGGAGTCCTACATGAAGCAGCCTAAAGGCTTTATGGTGAAGGGTAAGAAAGAACTGGTATGCAGGTTGAAGAAGTCTCTTTATGGGTTAAAACAGTCACCAAGGATGTGGTATCAGAAATTTGATACCTATATATGGTGACTTGGATTCACCAGAAGCAAGGAGGATCACTATGTTTATTTTAAATTAATTGGTGACCGTGTTATTTATTTGGTCTTGTATGTGGATGATATGTTGTGGATTGGAAATGACAAAGAAATTATCCAATATTTGAAGACCCAACTATTCTCCAAATTCAACATGAAGGATCTTGGTGTTGCAAACTATATTTTGGGCATGGAAATTAAGAGAGATCGGGCAAAGAGGAAGCTCTGGTTAAACCAGAGGAAGTATGTCGAGACTATATTGCAGAGGTTCAATATGCAGGATAGTAAACCAGTGAATGTTCCTATTCTGTGGGTGTGGTGTCACAATGAACGGTGTCCCAAGACACAAGAAGAAGAGGATATGTCTCGTGTTCCAACTCATCTGTAGTGGTATGCTTTGATGTATGCAATGGTTGCACTATACCGGACATTACATGCGGTCGATGTTAGCGAGTTTATGTGAAACCCGGCTAAGAAACATTGAATAGTAGTGAAGTGGGTTTCAGGATATTTACGTGGCACTAGTGATTATGGCTTGTGCTACCGGGGAAAGTTAATGTTGAAAGAATGTTGGACATTCATTTTTTTTTTTATACGGACTGAGCTAGAGATATGGACTGAGAATATCTCGATGGGTATGTGTTTATCCTGTTTGGCATGATCATTGGATGAGTAAAAGACAGTATCTAGTGGCTCTTTCAACTATAGAGGCAGAATACATGGCAGCCACTCATGCAAGCAAGGAAGCAGTTTGGTTGTAGAGATTGTGTTCAAGTATGGGGTTGGTACAACAAGCTATAAGGATAGACAGTGACAGCCAAAGTACAATTTTCTTGGCTAAGAACCCTACTTATCATTCAAAAACAAAGCACATTGATGTTTAATATCACTTTGTTAGAGATATGGTTTAGGCTAAAAGGGTGTTGCTGGTAAAGTTGGACACTCTGAAGAATGTTGTAGATGCATTGATGAATTCTGTGAGCACTCAGAAGTTCTCTTGGTGTAGAGAAACAATGGGTATTGAAGAATTGGCCCAATGACTAAGCTCTCCAGTGGCCCCCTGTGGAAAGAAAACAGCAAGTGGGAGAATGTTGGGTATTTGTTATATTCTTTCCACGACTAGCCCCACGCGTAGTAGGGGGGTCATAGGGGGGGCGGCAACCCCCCATGTCAGGGTCTGGGGCAGTGCCCCGGAAAAATTTTCTTTGGTGGAAGACCCACTCATAGGCAGACCCGCCCATGTTTTGTGCATGATTTTTCACATGGTTTTGGGGTACGATGGTTTTTGGCCCCTGGTATTTTGTAGATCCGGTCAAGGGAACTACGGTTATGTTCTAATCCAGGGTTAATGGATTGGGGTTTACGTATGCTTCGAAATGTATATATATATGTGTTGTAACACTAAAAGGAATATAATGAAAAATCAAGCTGGTCGTCCCAATTTGGGATCCAGGGGAAAATCTCTGTGTTTATCTATTTTATGTTTTTATGCTCTTGCTATTGTTTATTTTCTGTTATAAGATTCATGTGTAGATAATTTATGTTCAGGGTTAAAACCTACACATGCCAGCTTCCATGATACCCATCTTAGTTTCCATGACATTCTTCAAACCATCCATCTTAGCTCCCACACCTTTCTTCAAACCATCCATCTTAGATTCCACACCTTTCTTCAAAACTTCCATTTCATTTTTTTTTCTCTTTGTGAGAGGTAAATTTGGCACACTTGCTCTTGTAATTTTGATATGTCATGTTGCACTTCTTCGTCTTCATGAGTCATAGTAGAGCATTCTAAAGGCTTAATGGGTTTTGAATTCTTTCTAAGGGGGATTTTAGAATCCAATACTGATATATATTCTTCAATATTCCCTTGGAATCAATTCGAACTGATTTTTCAAACAAGACATATGAAATTCAAAAACAAATACACGCCTTTTTCTTGCTTCTTCAGGAGATTGATATTGAAACTGAATTATGTTTGTGATTTTGGATATTTACTATGTGAAATTCAGTCCTATAGTAGCCCTCTAAATATTATTTCAAATGCCACAGGTCAGACCTGATTTGTAATCTATAAGGAAAATTTATGCCCAAGCTCCCATAATGACCTAATTATGGACTAGTTCAGTAGAGCAAACTTGTACAGTGTGGCACGTGTCACTGTTTCCTCCTTCAGCTCTGAAATTTATACACTAGAAACCAAATTCTATTTACTTATGGACACTCTTTACAAAATTCAAATTCGATGCTCAGAGAGAGAGATTTATGATGATTTTCCCACAGTCTCCTCTTTGAGATGAAATTCGGGAGCCTTAAAAAACCCTAACTTCCACATATCATATCTCTGAAAATATTTCGAACCAAGATCTAAAATATTTACAGGAAGTTCCTCCCAATTTCATCTTCTCATGATAAATACTTCCACTTTTAACCTTCGTAGAAAAAAGTTAAAGCGAAATTTCCACAATGACTGATTTGGAGCAGCAAAACCTTAGAATCCAAAGCTATGATACCAAAGTTATGAAACCAGCTCCAAAAGTAGAATAAAAGAGATATCAACACCTTAGAAATAAGACACTTCGAGGTGGAAACCTCGTTTACATTACATAAATGAAAAATTCTGGGGTGATACAAATGAAAAAACCTCCTTCTATATATAGGAGTCCATGGGGTCACAATATAATCCTAGCTGACCTAACAATAATAATTTAGGGGCACAATAATAACAATATGGGGGTTACAGGGGTACAACAATAACAATAATAGGGCTACACTAATAACAATAAGGTACTACACTAGTAATATAGGGACCTAACATGGTTCTATTTTTCATATTGAAGACGACATTGAGCCCTAGAAGGATGTCCTAATAAGCCTAAGCTAGACTATTATTTGAGGCTGCAACGCTTCAAGTATTGCACAAGGACTTCTAAGGGAGGTTCAAACCTAGACAACCCTAATTTGAACTCATATTTTGGATAGTGATAGCGTCAACCCTCAAGAAAAGAATTGAAGTTTTAAATTAGTGTGAGTAGTATTATATGATGTGGAGAAGACTATTAAGGTGTATGTGTGGTCTGCCCAGCAAATTTGTGATTGGGAATGAATTTTAAGGATATGTACAATCATCTTGAAGAAGAAATGTGGTTGTGAGTTGTTGGTTAGTTTTTTTCCCTATGTTAGTGATTTGATGAGGAAAATTCACATTTAGAGGGTTGAATTTTTGGGCCTAAGATCAGTGACTTTGTAGCAACATAGAGCATTGTAAGAAGGATGATTATTGAAGCTAATGCATGAAAGGACTTTGGAGTAGTATAAGATATTGCTAATAGCTGAGGGAAGAGGTATTGGAGTAACATATTCTCTAGAAATACAGGTGTAAAAAGATCTTCTAGGTGTTCAAGACAAGTGGACTAAAATGGATATTGTAAGAACTTATTCAACAAATAAGTCAAGTCTATTCTTATTCCTGGGAAGATTTATAATCATCTATTGTTGATATCAAGCTCTAATATTCCTTGTAGCATGGCTAATTGTAAGGCTCATGATCCTTGGTACACGGGCGCTAATTTTTTTGTACTAAAGTTGTAATACAAGAAATTTTTGGTTTGCATAAATTTCTTGTGTACTTCAATGATTAAGTGTTGCTACATTTCCATTGTGCAACTTGGTGTTGTGAAAATTTAATGTGCTTGTAATCATGTTTTAGGCATAGACCTGATTCTGAAGTGCGAAAGAAAAAACGACACCAACACGACCCTCAACCATCCTCCTGGGGCATGAAGTTCTTGTTAGAGGCATGTCATTAATTGCCGAACATGTCTCCATCTCGCGGCCTCCTATACAACATAACACTTTACCCAAACTCTGAGGCAAGGTACATGAAACATTCACATATTCTAATGAGGAATTATCAATCTCTCGACTCTTTTTATTGTATCCATATTATTGCATAACTATTTTTCAAACAAACAGGGTTGGATGTGAACCATCTTAACAATTTACAATGATATACCTGCCCCTCGGGATCTATTATTTATGTGACCATAAGATAGTTTCCTTCGCGACACTAACCATTATCCAAGCTCGCAAGGCGTGATGATGTGGCTTCTAGTGGAACCATGAGGCCCCTAGAACCCTACAAAACTTCAATCCTCAATAAATTTTGATCCCCAAGGTGTTTTTGAAGCTGACAAGCATTTTTAGAAAGGTTTTCATAGGGTTATACAACTAACCGCTATGCATCTGCTTCTAAACATTTCACTTGTTGACACAATGTCTTCAAATTTTATGCTATAATACACATCAAACTCCCCCTAAACTTGTATTGTTGAAATTAATCACTAGATGATGAAATCAATGACACTGCCTCGCTCAACACCATGGTTAAGTCACTTAATGTCTCGTCCCTTTCACTAGTGAAATTATTAAATACCCTAAATAAAGCCAAATTCTTAAACATAAATTTACAGCTAACTTGTGTGTGTGTGTGTGTGTATATATATATATATATATATATATATATATATATATATATATATATATATATATATATAAGTAAAAATAATTTATTTTAACTTTATTTGTATAAATAGTTTATTTTATTAATATTAAAAATTTTCATTTATTTTTAATTGTCATAATCTTATTCTCAAATTATAAATATTAGTGTTACTCAACTTCCTTGCAAATAAATAATGATATTACTATACTGTATTTTTTAAAGACTAATAGTTGGATCCATGGTACTCTAAAGACTATGGGTTAGCTAGAGAGAGAAAATATTTTAAAGTGGAAGATGTCTAAGGAATTGGAGATTTGAAAAAATTAAGGCGATTAAAAAAAAAATTGTTTGTATTGATTTGAGTTGAGTGGGTACAGGGAAGAATAATTTAGTAGAAATTTTACAAAGTATGCAATTCATTTATGTTAATTTGATTTTAGCGGGGAAGAAATGAGAGTTTTGTTGATAAAAAAAACTATCATATTATGAGGTTTTCTAATTTTGTGAATTAGAGAAAGAGTGGAAAAAATAAAAATGTTAATAGATTTACAATAAGATCAGTTTGGTGAATCTTATTTGAAAGTGGATGATAATGATGACGTTGTCTTACTAATAGTAGAGAAAGAGCACACACATGCTTATGAATCTTACTATGCACAACCACAAGTGGATCATGATTGTGAAGAATTTGAAAAAGAAGTAGAGAAGGAGCACATAGATGCTTATGAATCCCACTATGCACAACCACCAGTGGATGAATATTTGGTGAATCAAGAAACATAATTTGTTGATGACATTGATGCTACCATTGCTGCAGTAAATGGTTTGCTCGATCATGTTGATTTCAAGTTTGATAAAAAAATAATTAGTTAATGATAAATAGTAGCATATAATCTAACATAAACATATTATTGATTATATTAAAAAATAAATGCTTAATTTCACTTGAAGAATAAAAACCAAAAAATAATTTATTTATTTTTAATAATTTATTACAAATTTAACTTCATTGCTCCCAAATAAATCTATCCAAAAGAAATATAAATATGAATTTTCCATAGTTAAAAAATTAATATTTTAATAATTATTTTTTAAAAGATAAATATATAAATATTTTTATCTTTAAAAAATTAAAAATAAATACACTTCTATGTTGTTAACATTTAAATTCTTTTTTAATTACTACTATCATCTATTTTTTTATCCATTTTATCCCTCTTATTATAATTGTGTATCATGTTGTCATTTACTTATTATTATTAAATATTATAATTTAATTATTTATATAATTTAAATAAATAAAAAGAAAAAATTTATATATTTATTTATTTTATTAAAATTTAGAAAAAAAATTATTATATTATTTTTTAATTATAAATATTAGTTTTACATAGTTTATCTAAAGGATGTGATTCAAAATTCAAATCTTTCTAGATCAAGCCAACAAAAAAAAACATTATCAATATAGGTTAAGAAAAATGTGATACTATCAAAATTCGTTGTCTCTTAGAAAATATGAGTTAGAAAGGAAAACAAAATCTTATAAATGAATGATGATGATGGAGTTGAAAATTTAGAAAAAAAAAAAAAGAGAGAGAGAAATTAAAAGATGGTGATGGAGCTGAAAAGTTGGAAATAAAGAAAAATTTGAAAATTAAAAGATGATGATGGAGTTTAAAAGTTGGATATAAAACAAATTTTGCAAATAGAAATGTAATGATATATTTTAAATGTCGGAAAGAAAGAAAATTTTGGAAATTGAAAGATGGTGATGGAGTTAAAAAGTTAGAAGGGTTATGGAAAATACAAAGGAAAGAGATCAAAGATGTACATATTGATGAATTGCATTGGGTATAGGGAAATACAAATTAGTGGAAATTGAAAAATGGTGATGGAGTTGAAAAGTTGGAAGGGTTAAGGAAAACAAAAAATAAAGAGATAAACAATGTACATATTGACTTGATTTGAGTGGAATATAGAGAAAAACAAATTATAATTTTATTTTATTTAATAATCCAATTCAAAACATGTAAAGTGTTTGAACGACTTTTGTAAAGTGTTTGAACGACTTCACGCAAGTAAAATTAAAAAAAATAAGAAATTTTATCAATAAAAAAATATTTCCATATTATGAGGTTCAAGTTTTTCATAAAATTATAATATTAGTGTTACACAACTTCTCTACATAGATAAAAAAACAAATTATGATATTATTATACTCTATTTTTTAAAGACTATTAGTTGGATCCATGGTCCTTTCAAGAGACAAAGAAAAACTTGTAAAGTGGAAAATGCCGATGGAGTTGGAGAGTTGAAAAAATTAAGGAGATTTTAAAAAAAAATAGAGAGAATAAAATGGTTGTATTGATTTGAGTTGAGTGGGTGTTGGGAAGAAAAACTAAGTATAAATTTTATTTAATAGAGAGAAAACCTAATATATTACAATGCATGCAAATTATTTATATATTACAATGCATGAAAATTATTTATGTTAACTTGATTTTAGTGGGGGAGAAATGGGAATTTTGTTGATAAAGAAATTATGATGTTCTCGTGCCCTTTTTCGCTTTGTAAATTAGGGATAAAAGGTGGAAAAATAAAGATTTTAATAGATTTATAAAAAATATTGAAAGAGAAATGTTTATTTTCATTAAAATAATATAAGTTAGAAAATAGGTATAGAATTTTTTTAATAATTTGTTAAAAAATTCTTCAAACCAAAAAATAATTTAAAAAATGTTTCAATAATTTATTCAAAATTTAACTTTATTCCTTACTAATAGTTTTATCACTCTACCTCAAAGAATCTAGTTTTATCACTCTATCTTAAAGAATCTACGAAAATGAATATAAATATAATTTTTCCATTAATTAAAACATTCCTCTTTTAATATTTTTTTTTCATTAATATTTTTAGGGAATATATATATATATTATATTTTTTCATATCAATTTTATTCATATTATTATAATATTATTCTATATCATTTATTTATTGTTATTAAATATTTTAATTTAATTATTTATATAATTTAGAAAATATTTTAAATTCTATTTCACATAGTTATTTATTTTATTAAAATCTAGAATACTTTTTTTTTATATTATTTTTTAATTACATACATTAATATTACATCATTTATCTATATTTCTTAATTGGTGATTGTCGTGTTATGAAGTATTATGTAAATAATGTCATTCAAAGTTCAAATTTATGTTGGCCAAGTCAATAAAAAAAGCCTCAACCATATAAATTAAAAAAATGCCATATTATCAAAGTTGCTCGTCTCTTAGACGCTATGAGTTAGAAAGAGAAAAACAAATCTTAGAAAATGAATGATGATGATGGAGTTAAAAAGTTAGACTAAAAAAAATAAAATTGGAAATTTGAAAGATGGTATGGACTTGAAAAGTTGGAAAGAAAACAAATTTTGGAAATCGAGAGAAAATGATGAAGTTTAAAAGTTGGACAGAAAACAAATTTTTGAAATTGAAAGATTGTGATGGAGTTGAAAAGTTGGAAGGGTTATGGAAAATATAAATGAAAGAGATAAAATATCTACATATTAACAAGTTCACTGGGGTATAGGGGAAAATAATGAGTGGTATATTATAAAATTTCTTTGTCCCTTAGAGACTATGAGTTGGAAAGAGAAAAAAAATCTCCAAAAGTGAAATATGGTGATGAAGTTGAAAATTTCGAAAGAAAACAAATTTGGAAATTGAAAAATGGTGATGGAGTTTAAAATTTGGAAGGGTTAAGATAAATACAAAGGAAATAGATCAAAGATGTAGATATTGGTTTGAGTTGTGTGGCGATAGGGGCAAAAAAATTAGATGTTTTTTGTTGAATAATGTAGTTCAAAGTATGTGAGGTATTTTTATTGAATTGACCCCAGTGGGGATAAGAAATAGGGAAGTTTTGTCAATAAAGAAGATACTTCCATATTATGAGGTTCAATTTTTTTTTAAACTTTGTGAGTTGGAGAGAGAGAAAAATAAATACTTGGAAATATGTGACATTATTACAAAGATATATGATGGAGTCCACTTGGGGAATAAAGGGAAAATAAAAAAATAAGTGTGATTTTCTTCAATAATTGGTTAGAAACTTGGCTTTATTGGTTGGTATTAGTTCACTTCTATAATCTTACTTTACAGGGATTTTCATTTGAGAAATTAAAATTAAATGAAATAAATGTTGCAATTATTTTTTATTTCCATAAACACTAGGAAAAATTTATTAAGTAAAAAAATTGTAGTTGAGGCTAAGGGTACAAAGAGGCCTCCGCTTATTAGAGAAAGTTGAAGAATTTCGTTGTAAGAGTTCTATCATTTTCCAAAAGTAGAAGCAATTGGAAAAACAAAATTCTAAAAGAGTTTACCAAAAGTAAATTGTTAAGTGTCTCATGAATTAAACTTCATACTACACATTCATTAGATATCATTTTTGGGATTCAAATGCGTTAGGTAATTCATTCATATATAACCACATTCATATTTACGTGTCTCATTTATATTCTAGATATTCTAGATTTGGTTAATTTACTAAAATGTAATTTGGTTAATTTAGTAAAATATAATTTTTAAAAGATATAATTTTAAATTAAAACATTATAATGTTAAATGATAAAAACTTTATTATTATTATTTTAATTCTATATAATTATTTAAATAAATTTTTTAATATATAAATTATAATTTAAATATTTTTTTATTTGTTATATTTAAAAATAAATAAATTAAACCAACAAAAAAAACTTCAATTATGGGAAATTTTATTTTTGTATTCAAACAAATTAACTGGTGGAATTCCATATAGTTTAGGTCAATTAAAATCTCTCTGTATACTTTACATCTATAATAATAGTTTTGGGGAGTATTCCTAACAATATAAATAGTTTAGTTTCACTTCAAGAATTAGACTATCACAAAACAAATTAGAGGGATCCATTCCTATTGAAGGAATTTATAATTGGACCTATTTAATTTTTTTCTATGCTTCTTCCAACAACTTTTCTCAGACTTTTACTTCATCATTAGTCAATTGCACCGAGCGTTTTGTACTAAATTTGAGACACAACGGGTTTATAGGTGAACTTCCTCCATACCTAGCAATGTTTTGTGGCTTGCAAGTTTTAAATGTTGGTTATAATAACCTCCATGGAAATATTCCTCAGTGGATTACAAGTCTCAACAAGTTTTTTATGTTGAATTTATCCAAAAATAAATTTAGTGGAGAAATACCATTTGATTGTGGTAAACGAAATGGATTTGCAATAAATAAATCTTCGCAAGGGTTAAGTATGAATATGAAATGGAAACATACATAAAATGGATTGAATATATTATGCCATATGTGTTGAGATTCAAGAAGATGACGAGCTTAGTGAGAAGAGTCGCCTTCACTAAGTGGGCTTCCAGGCTATTTTTGGCGCAAGTCTATTTTTAGACTATGTCTACTTTTAGACATGGTGATCATATTTCAGAAGTTGCAGGATGTTATTTGTGGATGGTTGATCAAGTTGGAAAAACAAATGAAATTCTTTTGTTAGAATGTTGAGCAAAGTATATTTATAGATCATCGATCTAAATATAGATCCATGTCGATTATTATTAGCTCTTAATAATAATCTGACAATAAACAACAACTTATTCTCTTGGAGCACTTTGTTTCAGTGCACAGATGTGGAAAATCAGTGGATTGAGGGAATTACGCAATTCCCAAGGGTTTAATTGAGTTCATGCATGGAGGACTCAGTTAGAACTCAAGTGGCAGAGTTATGATAGAGTTGGAAGAGTAGTTCATGGAGTTGTATTCATTTTATCTCAGTTAGACTCAGTTGAGCTAGTTGTATCTAGTCTAACTAAATGATACACTAGTGAAAGTGGAGTGAATTAATTATTTGATCAATTCCCAAATAATAACTCGTTAATCAACTGAACAATACAGCGGTTAACTAGAGTGCATGTCAGTTCCAGTGGAGACCCAGTGGAGAGATAGGTGAAAGGGAAAGATGGACTATCTGTTGTGACTATAGTGATGCATTGATTACATCACACAAAAATTGGAGATGCCAATGAGGATTGCACAGTCAAGGCAAGGGTAATTTGAATTCATTCAGACCTATTCTTCAGTAGGGATTTTTAAATGGAGGCAGGCTAGTAGGAGGGCAAAAATCAGGGCATCGATTTTCAGATTTTTCCTGATTAGTGTGTGACGATTGATTGTACTGATAGCTTGATGTACTAAGCTTTGTATGAGATTTTTACATGATATCCATGATACATAATATATTATAGTTTGGGTTTTCAGCTTCAGGCTTTCCCGTTAAACAACTGTGTTATGTGCGATTGTTCTTATTTATTCTTCACATGTGTGTGCAACTAATTTTCCGCAAAAGATTAACAGTGGAATGATTCTGTATTTTGCAAGAAGTTAAATATTGTGAGATTAGGGGAATATGGATGAATACATTCTTAGTGTATACTAATTTCTACATGATATGAGAGCATTGTTAATTATTGAAGATTGCAATTGTGAAGAATTGGTGAGTTTCTGCTGGTGGACAATTCGAATTTGCTCGAGAAGATTCTTGGTGTGGAAGTTGAGTATACATTGAAATGGCTTTCAATGGGTTGCGATTGGAGTATGCCATTGATGGGAGTTCGAATTACATAGCCTGGAAGGACAGGATGTAGGCAGTGCTGGAGGATAATGGACTGAAGGAGTTCATCGATAGCGATGTTCCTAAGCTGGGATCTATCAATTCTGCATTACTTGACGCATGGCAAAAGAGACAGCAAAGACAAGAAGAATTTTGTTGGAAGGTGTGAAGGACCATATTGTGTCTAGGCTTCATGGGAAAGCACTCCATTCTCAATGTGGAAGGATTTGACATATTTTTTCCAAAGCAGAAGTGACCAGAGGAAGTCGGTGCTTAAAGAAAATCTCAGAAAAATAAAAATGGAGAAGGGTGACAGTATTCCAAAATACCTCACTAAGTTTGTCCACTGCAAGGATGAACTCAAAAGTGCGGGGGTTACTGTTGATGATGAATAATTGGTGAGCTTGGATCTCCTTGGACTTCCAAACAGTTGGCATAGCTATGAATACTCTATAAATGGACGGGAGAAACTCCAAGGATGGGAGCGACTTTGGTCAGATCTTGTGCAGGAGGAGATAAGGCAGGGTACCAGGCATGGATCTTCGTCGAAGAATGAATATGAAGAGAATTTTTCTTTGGTTGCAAAAGTAAGGAAAGGAAAGGGGAAGAAATATCCTTCAAAATCTCAAGCTAAAGGCAAGAAGCAGGATTTGTCAAAAGTGAAGTGCTTTCACTGTCACGAACATGGGCACTTCGCCACTAACTGTCCACAGAAGAATAATGACAAGAAGGATGCTCGAGTTACAACTTTAGAGGCCTTAGCATCACAATTTCAACTTGATTTCTCCTTGATCGCATGCTTGGTTTCAAGTGCTTTGGGATTGGTGTGGTATCTTGATAGTGGTGTGTCCTTCCATATCACGAGAGATAAATAGTTGTTTAGAAACTTGGAGGAGAAGGACATCCAGATGCATATAGAGATGGGCGACAATGGTCGATATAGTGCGACTGGCATTGGGACCATTACCTTTGAGAGGGATTCTGGTAATCCATTCTTGTTAAAATATGTTATGCATGTTCCAGGTCTGAAGAAGAACTTGGTCTTGGAAATGCTGGAAGACAAAGGTTATGATGTTGTTTTCAGTGAGGGAAAAGCCTTCCTTAGACATAAAAAAATGGTTCAAACCAAGAATATATGGGTTCAAATTAAGAATCTATACAAGATAGAGGTAGATGGTTATGTTACAATGGTGGGAAAAGAAAAAGAAGTGGTGAGCCGGGATGAGGGAGAATTATGGCACAGGATATTGGACCATATTCACCATGAGCTTTGAAGATTTTGCAGCATATTTACATTGGACTTCCAAAGGGTACTCTTGTGTAGTCAGATCAGTGCAAGGGATGTACTATGGGTAAGTTTGTGAAGACCACCTTTCACGAGAAGGAGAACCATGCTTCAGTGATCCAAGAGAGAATTCACATAGACATGTGAGGACCTTTCTTGGTTGCTTCAACAGAAAAACACAAGTATTATGTTATATTTGTTGATGAATATTCTCATAGATGCTAGATATTCTTCATGAAGAAGAATAGTGAAACATTCTCAAAGTTATATGAGGTCAAAGCATCGGTAGAGAAGGAGTCGGGGAAGCAAGTGAAAGCTCTACGGAGCGATAATGGTGGTGAATATATCTCAGGCGAATTCAAAGACTTTTGTAGAAAAGAAGGAATTCAAAGAGAACTCATAACACCTCATAACCCACAGTAGAATGGGGTCACTAAGAGGAAGAACAGAATGATTGTGGGTGTTGCATGAGTGATGTTGCATGACCAGGGCCTACCAATGCACTTGTGGGCGGAATCATGTAACACTGTGGTTTATGTGCAAAACCATTGTCCTCATAGAGTACTTGGCATGAGTACACCTGAAGAAGATTTTACTGGTAAGAAGCTTTATATTTCTCATTTGAAGATTCTTGGCTCATATGTTTACATTCATGTGACTAAGGATGCTAGGAAGAAGTTGGAGCCGACTGTGGAAGTTTGGATATTTTTGGGGTACACAGAAACACCCCATAATTATCGTGTGTATTTTTGAAACATTCAGATGACTATGGTGCAACGAGATATAAAATCCAATGAGGTGAAAGCCATGAATTTGTCACTTGAGAGGGAGTTACACTTGCATGCAGAGGAGGAACTTCTTGTTTCCAAGGATGAGCCTCTAGATGTGGATCAGCCATGGGAGGAGATTCATGGAGTGGAGGAGTCCACTCATGCATAATAAAACATTAGATAAGGCAGAAAGCATACCACAGAAGCTGAGATACTGAAGGTCGATGTGGCACAGAATGTAGGAGTCCCTACATCACAATGCAGACAAAGACCTAACTGTTATACTGGATACATGGCTATTATGAGCAAGTGTATCATGACAGAGCCATCTCCTTTTGAATAAGAAATGTAGGAGCCCACATGGGTAGATTCCATGGTGGAGAATTATGACTCCTTTTTCAGAAATAGTGCTTGGGAGATTGTTCCAAGGCCAGTGGGAAAATCAGTTGTAGGATCAAGATGGATCTACAAGGTAAAGAAAGCTGCTGATGGGAGCGTCGAGAAGTATAAGGAAATATTTATTGCTCGAGGCTAATCACAGATCGAGGGGACTGACTATGACGAAACCTTTGCACCTGTCGCACAGTATTCTTCCATAAGAACCATCCTTTCTCTCTCAGCACAGATGGGTTGGCACATTCATCAAATGGATGTGAAGACTGCATTCCTTAATGGGATCACTAAAGAAGAGGTTTACATTGAGCATCCTTAAGGATTTGAGATCTTCAGCAGTGACTCGCATGTGTGGAGGCTCAAAAGTGCGTTGTATGGGCTGAAACAAGCACCACGTGCTTGATACACTTAGATCGACAGCTATTTCACTAGACTTGGCTTCACCACGAGTGAGGCGGATGCAAACCTGTACCAAATTTTGGTGGAGGGTAAGCTTTTAATTGTTGCTCTTTATCTTTATGATTTAATACTAACGGGTGATGAGCAGTTGATACACTCATGCAAGGTAGATCTTGCAAAGGAGTTTGAGATGAAGGATTTGGGCCTTCTTCATTATTTCCTTGGATTGGAAATATGGCAGCGGTTAGGTGAACTGTTTGTGTCTCAAGGAAAGTATGCTTAGGAGATACTGGAGAATTTTCACATGCAGGGTTGCAAGCCTATCGACACTCCTCTTCTAGGAAATTGGAGGAAAGAGGATGTTACATCATCAAAGGTAGTGGATGCCACTGTTTATCGACAGTTGGTGGGTTTTCTCATGTATTTAATTAATATAAGACCGAACATATGCTATGCGGTGAACCAACTTTCACAAGCGATGGTTAAGCCTACCAAGCTCTTTTGGACGGCAAGAAATCATGTCCTAAGATATCTCAGGGGCACATCTGAGTCTGTTTTATGGTACAGATAGACGAATGAGGTGAAGTTGCATGGTTCACGGATGCAAATTGGGCAGGAAGCCTAACAGACAGAAAGAGCACATTAGGAGGGATTTTTAGTATTGGATCTATGGAAGTTTCTTGGTACAGAAGGAAAAAAATATCTGTGGCACTCAGTTCAGTGGAAGACAAATACATGGCAGCAAGTCAAGATACATGTGAGGCTATATGGATGACGAAGATCCTAGCTAGTTTGTTCAGTTCACATTTATATCCCACAGTGATACATTGTGATAATCAGAGTCGCATTAAACTCCTAAGTAATCCTCTCTTTCACGACAGATCTAAACATATTGATATCCGGTATCATCATATCAGAGATTGTGTGCAGCAGAAGATCATGTTGCTTCATTACATTCCTACAGAGGATCAGGATGCAGATATTCTTATGAAGGCGCTCACCAGGAGAAAATTTGAATACCATAGAGGCAGGATCGGGGTGAAGGATAATCCCTTTCTTTTTGAGAGGGAGTGTTGAGATTCTAAAAGATGACGAGCTTAGTGAAAAGAGTCGCCTTCACTAAGTGGACACGAAGGTTATTTTGGCGCAAGTCTATTTTTAGACATGGTGATCATATTTCAGAAGTTGCAGGATGCTATTTGTGGATGGTTGATCAAGTTGGAAAAATATATGAAATTATATTTTTAGAATATTGGGTGAAGTCTATTTATATATTGTTGATCTAAAAATAAATGCATGTCGATTATTATTAGTTCTTAATAATAATCTGACAATAAAAAGCAACTTATTGTCTTGGAGCACTTTGTTTCAGTTCACAGATGTGGAAAATCAGTGGACTGAGGGAATTATGCAATTCCCAAAGGTTTACTAGAGTTCATTATGGAGGACTCAGTTAGAAATTAAGTGGCAGAGTTATGAAAAAGTTGGAAGAGTAGTTCATGGAGTTGTATTCAGTTTAACTTAGTTAGACTCAGTTGAGCTAGTTGTATCTAGTCTAACTGAATGATGCACTAGTGAGAGTGGAGTGAATTAATTAGTTAATTAATTCACAAATAATAACTCATTAGTCAACTAAACAATACAACAGTTAACTATAGTGCATGTCTATTCCAGTGGAGACCCAGTGGAGAGATAGGTGAAAGGGCAAGATGGACTATCTGTTGTGACTATAGTGATGCATTGATTGCATCACACACACATTAGAGATGCCAATGAGGATTGTGCAGTCAAGGAAACGGTAATTTGAATTCATTTAGAGCTATTCTTCAGCAGGGATTGCGCAGTGGAGGCCGGCTAGTAGGAGGGAAAAAATCAGTGCATGGATTTGCAGATTTTTCCTAATTAGTGTGTAACGATTGATTGTACTGATAGCTTGATGTACTAAAAATTATATGATATTGTTACATGATCTCCATGATACATAGTATATTATTGTTTGGGTTTTCAGCTTCAGGCTTTCCCATTAAACAATTGTGTTATGTGTGATTGTTTTTATTTATGCTTCACATGTGTGTACAATTAATTTTCCGCAAAAGATTAACAGTGGAATGATTCTGTATTTTGCAAGAAGTTAAATATTGTGAGATCAGGGGAATATGGATGTATGCATGCTTAGTGTATACTAATTTCTACAATTTGTGTGGCAAACTGACAAGATATTTTAATTGTCTATGAATAATGTTACATGCAAAACCCCTCCAAGCATAACAAGTATGAATAGCTTGCGGTTGTTGAATTTATCTTGGAACCATTTGGAATGGAAAATACCTGCAGGTCTTGGTGACATATCTACTCTAGAAGATTTGAACCTGGACAAAAATACATTACATGGAGAAATTCCTAAAGAACTTTCTAAATTGTCAAAATTGGCTTCTCTAAATTTTTCATCTAATAACCTGTGTGGGCCAATCACAACAGGGACACAATTTTACACTTTTACTGTGACTTCATTTCAGGATAATAAATTCTTATGTGGCCTTGCTCTACCACCATGTAAGAAAAATGAAAATTCAAATAAAAAAATGGCTAGAGAAAGTGGTAGTGGCAGTCATGTTAAAACAAGATGGCTGAGCTATGTAAATGAAGAAATATCTTTGACGACATCAGGGATTGGAATGAGGATTGGATTTTTGGGAGTTGTTTCTAGGTTCTTTTCTTGGGACAGAGCAAGGTTTTAGGTAATGGGGTTATTTCCCAACAACACACAAAAACCAGTGTTGAACCTCTAATTAAACTGAGAGGGGGGGTGAATCAGTTTAATACATTCCTGATCTTTTAAAACTTTTCATTAAACTTATTTACACCTTCATTTCAAACTCAATTTGATGTGAGAGTAATTTTAGAATGTAATAAAAAAGTATTAGTTTAATAGAGAAGTAGACTTAATATGAGAGCAGCAGGTATTAAGAAAATGATACATATCAGATCAATACATAAATATCATGCACAGAGACACCAGATATAAGTGGAAACCCATAAAGGGAGAAAACCACATCTTATTATTGTTGTGATGCAAAGGCAAGCTCCAACTCCCTCTCACCACTGTTTTTCTGCAGGCACCAACCTACACGAGGCTCCTACCTCAATTCTGCAAGTTACAATTTGCAAGGAAGCACCAACTCCCTTCAGTTTTCTGCAGGCACCAACCTACAGGAGGCTCCAACCTCAGTCAGCTACAACTAACAGCTATCAAGCTGCAACTTGATAGGGAAGCTCCAACTTCCTCATTTTCTAAAACTGAATGTTTGCTGATTTACCTCAGATATCAGCTCTGTTCTGTACCTTCTCTTAATCTTCTCTGCCTTCTATATTCTGCATTCTCTCTATATATGCTCTCTCCCTTGCTCTCAAAAACTCACTCTGCATATCAAGATGATATTATTTATAGATTTCCTCACATGACTGTTTGTATTCTGCTTGGAATTCGAAATGGAAAGTCATGTCTCTTTGCCTTCTTCCTTCTCACTCCTTTTATCAGCTTACTCAGAAATTATGACTGTAGGTGTCAATTTTAACATTACAGTGGGAGTTTGTTTTCTCTCGAAGACTTGCCAATGCATCACAAACAATAAAAACAATTAAAATATTTACATTCTTATTACAAAGTGAACTCTAGCTCAACTCATTTAGTCTTTTGAATCGATGCACATTTGTCTTTTCTTTGGCTGTCTTTGTCCTTTTTGTGACTATGTTTTATCTCCTCTCGGCTCTATTTTCTTTTCTATCCTCTGTGGGGGTGTAACAGCTGCATACGTGTAACTCTGCCTTTTAAATAAATGAAATGCAATTGTTGACTTTTTAAATCAGGGCAATTTCAACCCTTTTCATGCCACGAGTGTCTTGTTGATGTGGAAGTTCCGCAAGCGGAATGAATATAGATCACAGTCGCTGTATATTAATAATCGCCCTCCCATTAAGCCGAGGCCCGAGGGTTCACAACCCATGTGGCATATTTTAATTCAACTACAATCGTGCTTTACATATATCTAACAACAATCCTTTTATATATAAACAATCGCCCTCCACCTTAAGCCTTTGGTCTTATTTTACAATCCAATGAGTCGAATCACAACCACTAATATATGAAAGGGTCAGGCCCCACATCTCCGTCGGCGAATCGGTGGTGTCAAACGAAAACTTGTGATTGCGATTAATCAAACGGACGCGATGAACACATAAAACATGTCTCATAGCGCAATCGGGTCCGAAATTTGAACAAATGCAATCGGGGCGCATAATGGAAAAGTTCCGATTGCGATCAGAACATGGATGCGATTTGCACATATTAACTGCTGCATATAACAGGATCGGGTCCGCCACTTCAATCGCAAAATTTTACAAAAGACTTGCGATCAATCGGAAAGTTTCGATTGCGATTAAGATCCCGGACACGATTGAACTGATTAACTCCATCGTATAATGCCATCGGTTCCGCCCCTTGATCGGAGCATATTACAAAAGACTTGCGATCAATCGGAAAGTTTCGATTGCGCTTAAGATCCTGGACGTGATTGAACCGATTAACTCCATCGTATAACGCCATCAGGTCCGCCACTTGATCGGAGCATATTACAAAAGACTTGCGATCAATCGGAAAGTTCCGATTGCGATTAAGATCCCGGACACGATTGAACCAATTAACTCCATCGTATAACGCCATCGGGTCCGCCACTTGATCGGAGCATATTACAAAAGACTTGCGATTGAACCTTTTCTCCGATTGCGATTGGGTGAGGGGTCCCACCTTATAAGCCATTTCGTTTTGATAGAACCTTTGGTTATATAGATATAAAGCACTCTGCTTGTATATAACTGATATATATGTTTATATATATATTTTGCTGCTGGAGTGAAGTGATTCCCGGAATAATGTTTGTGTTGTATTATATATATAACGCCGGTTGGAGTGTGCGATTCCCGGAATATGGTTCTGTATTATATGCATTGCCTTGCCGCTGGATATGAATTTTGTAACGGCTCTCTGCCTCTGTCACTTAGTCTATGCCTCTGCCTCTGCTGCTTTTGTCGCTCTGCCTCTGTCTCTACCTTTCGATAACGGTTCTTCACTGTGCTTCTATGACTGTTACATTTTGACTTTCTTCTTGCTACCTCTATTGCTTTCGATGTGCCTCTTTTGCCTTCCTCTTCTTCAGCGCTGCCTCTTTTGCCTGAGTGCTGCCTCCTTTGCCTGAGTGCTGCCTCCTTTGCCATCAATGACAATATTTCCAACAGTCTCCCCCTTTGGCATTGATGGCATTCCACTTTCTCTGTTTTCTTTCTCTTTCTCTTGTTGCTTGCTCTTCATGTTTGCCTGCTCTTCCTCCTGTTGTTTGTTCTTCCTCCCCCTTTGACATCAATGGAAAAGGACGACGTCTCATCTCTCCGTATGAGCTCTGTCGTTGCATTTCGTTTCTCTGAGTTACGTTTAGGTCCTCTTCTGGTGAAATTGTACTATGATTCTCCAGAGTGATGTATGAAGCTTGTTGAGAGAACACTTTGGTATAGTGAGTCGATATGTGTTTTATAGCTGTGATTCATTTTTAGTGCCTGTAATATGTGCTAGATTGCAGACAGAGATGATGCATTTTACGATTGAAAGGTTCTTGTTGCTTCTGAATGATGATAATATTGATAATGATGATAATACTGATAATGATGATCCTGTGGACTTGTTTTATGCTTATCTTGTTGGCTGTTCTCCCCCTAGAATGATATCTTCATTTTGTTCTCCCCCTGAGACTGTACTTTCTCTTCATATTAGAGAATAGTATCTACAGATACTACCCCTAGTTTGTCTCTCAAGTATTCGAATGGTTCTCTGGCAAGTGGTTTGGTAAATATATCTGCTATTTGTTCTTTCGTTGATACATAGTCCAGTTTAACTATCTTCTGAGCCACTTGTTCTTGGAGAAAATGATACTTGATTGGTATATGTTTAGTTTTTGAATGAAGCATAGGATTTTTAGATATACTTATAGCACTTTTATTATCACATTTGATTGAGATAGGTTCATTAATGCTTACCTTCATGTCTTGAAGAGTTTGCTTCATCCACATGACTTGTGTACAACATGTTGTTGCTGCTATATATTCTGCTTCAACAGTAGACAAAGATATGGATGTTTGTTTCTTGCTTAGCCATGCCACCAGACTTTCTCCTAGATAGAATGCACCTCCACTTGTACTCTTCCTATCATCCACACAACTGGCCCAATCTGCATCTGTGTACGCTGTTAAGGTGAAGCTTTTGCCTTTAGGATACCAAAGCCCATATTGTGATGTTCCTTGTAGATATCTGAGTATTCTTTTTACTACCAGATGATGGTTTTGTTTAGGTGCTACTTGATATCTTGCCACTAGTCCTACTGCTAGCATGATGTCTGGTCTTGAAGTTGTCAAGTACAGTAGGCTTCCTATCATGGATCTGTAGAGTTTTTGATCTACATCTGCAGACCCATCATCAGCACACACCTTGCATCCCGTGATCATGGGGGTTGTCACTGGTTTGCAGTCCTCCATTTTGAATTTTTTCAGCAATTCTTTTAAGTAATTTTCTTGAGAAATGAATGTGCCTGTGTTCTTTTGCTGAATTTGCAGTCCCAAGTAGAAACTGAGCTCTCCAATCATAGACATTTCAAAATCTGTTTTCATCTCATCAGCAAACCCTTTTGCTAGTTCATCTTTGTTGCTTCCAAACATAATGTCATCAACATATACTACAACAATCAGGAGTTCATCTTCATGGGCTTTTATGTATAGATTGTTGTCTACTCCACCTCTCCTAAAGCCCTGTTTTCGCAAATATTTGTCCAGTCTTGAGTACCAAGCACGAGGAGCCTGTTTCAGTCCATATAGGGCCTTCTTCAGTCTGCACACATAGTCTTCTTTATCTGTCAATGAGAAGCCTTCTGGTTGTTCCATGTACACTTCTTCTTCTAGATCTCCATTAAGAAAAGCAGACTTTACATCCATTTGATATACCTTGAAGTCTTGATAGCATGCAAATGCCAGGAACATTCTAATAGCTTCCATTCTAGCTACAGGGGAAAATGTTTCATCATAATCAAGTCCTTCTATTTGTGAGTATCCTTTGCAGACCAGCCTTGCTTTATTCCTGATTACTTGTCCTTGCTCATTCATTTTGTTTTTGAATACCCATTTTGAACCAATGATATTTTCCTCAATAGGTCTAGGAACTAGTTCCCAGGTATTGTTCTTCTCAATTTGGTCCAATTCTTCATTCATTGCTTTTACCCAATACTTGTCCTTGCTGGCTTCTTCAAATTTCTTTGGCTCTATTTGTGATAACATGGCTATGTATACTTCTTCTGTTTGTTCTGTTAGCTGCCTTCTTGTCTGGACTCTTGCTTTCTTGTCTCCTATGATCTGATCTTCAGGATGATTCTTCTGAGTGTATCTTGAGGGGGTTTTTGGGCTCAGTTCTGCATCTTCTGTTGTCTTGCTGGTTTCATCATCATTCTGATCTTCTTCTTCATGATTATCTGATGGACTGCAGCAGTCTGTATTTCTTGTATTGTTTGGAAATTCTTCATCAAATCTCAATCAATACTTTCAACTATTTTCCGAAGAGTCTTATTGTAGCACCTGTACCCTTTACTTTTGGAATCATATCCTAGAAAAATCCCTTCATCTGCTCTTGCAGCAAATTTCCCAAGTTTTTCATCATTATTCTTTATGTAACACTTTCTACCAAAGACTCTGAAATGTTTTATTGAAGCTGGCTTTCCATGCCATAGTTCATATGGAGTCTTGTCACTGCCTGGCCTTAAGTGAGCTTTATTAAGGATATGTACTACTGTGTGTACTGCTTCTGCCCAGAAGGTTTGAACAATATTATTCTCTTGCATCATAGCTCTGGCTATTTGTTGTACAGACCTGTTTTTCCTCTCTGCTACTCCATTCTGCTGAGGTGTCCCTGCAATAGTAAATTGTTGCTTTATTCCATGTTCATTGCATAGGTCTACAAAGTCATAATCTGTGAATTCTCCTCCTCTGTCTGATCTGATACATTTCAGATTGCATCCAGTTTTATTTTCTACTAATGCTTTGAATATCTTAAATTTTTCCAATGCTTCTGATTTATTTTTGAGAAAAGCAACCCATGTCATTCTGGAAAAGTCATCTATTATCAGCATGAAATAGGATTCTCCACTTGGTGTCCTAGTTCTAGCAGGTCCACACAGGTCCATGTGCACAAGCTGGAGTGGTCTTCTTGTTGACAACTCCTCTTTAGATTTAAAGGATGTGCGAGTATGTTTCCCCAATTGACAAGATTTGCATATAGTACTTGGAGGCCTTTTTATTTCTGGCATGTCTTTGACAGCTTTCTTCTTGCTCAATTTGATGATATGGTCAACGCTGAGATGTCCCAATCTCCTATGCCACAACCATGACTCCTCAAGTTTGCTAAGATGGCAGGCTTCATCTTCCTCTTTCACTATGTATACATTGTTCTCTGTTCGAACACCTTTGAGCAGAGTCTTTCCTATTGTGCTTGACCTGACTACACAATATTGTGCTCTAAAAAGAACTTCACAGCCTTTGTCACACATCTGACTGACACTCAGTAAATTTGCTTTCAGTCCATCCACAAATAGTACCTCTTTGGCTTTTCCTCTGCCATTCTCTATGCTGACTGAGCCTTTTCCCTTGATCTTTCCTGATTTATCATTACCAAAAATAACATTGCCATATTTCTTTTCATCAAGAGTTATAAACTTGCTTCTGTCTC
This sequence comes from Pinus albicaulis, assembly GCA_034641835.2. NCBI lineage: Eukaryota > Viridiplantae > Streptophyta > Pinopsida > Pinales > Pinaceae > Pinus > Pinus albicaulis. The sequence goes on along the minus strand of CM076574.1, from coordinate 74,134,144 downwards.
CAGTCATGTCTTTGGAGCAACCACTGTCCAAGTACCATTGGCTTTTCAGATCTTGAGCAGTTAGAGCCAGGTCACACTTATTCTCCTTCTTTTTCCACTGAAGGCATCCTTATGTTTGATATCTTTTGTGAGGTGATGAATTGCATCCTTTCAGAGGACATTTGGAAGGCATATGTCCAGCTTGATCGCATATAAAGCGTTTGATCACAGTTTTTGCAGAATTTTGAGTATGACCAAAATTTCTTTGATTCATGAACCTCCTTGAGGTGTAGGACATCATTCTTTTTCCATACTTTCTACATTCAATAATTTTATGGCCAAATTCCTTACAATAAAAACAATAACCATAGAAATTATTTGCATACCTGATGTAAGATTGTTTTCTCCATTTGTTTGTTTGAGATAGCCTCTTCACTGTTTGCATCTTTTGCAGGTCTGAATTACTCTTCCTTGCATAAAAATATGCAGCAATGTGTCCTGGCTTGTGGCAGACATAACATGTGGCATTCTTCATAGGAGGAAAGAATCTCCTCTGATGACTTCCAAATTTGATATACTCAGGGGCATATGATTCTTTTTCTGCCATCTTAGTATTCATTATATTCCTTGTTACTAGAGATTTCTTCTGATCTCTGTCATCCTTATTACATGTTTCTTCTTTTGTAGGAATTGTCTGGGCTTCTTCATCAGTCTTCTTTTCTTTTACAAAAATTATATTTTTGTTTTCCTTTTCTTTGCCTTTACTCGATTCTCCTTCATAGCATATTCCCGTTTTTATCATTGGGGATCTTTGAGAAACCAGGATATCATTCAACTTGCTAGAACTTGTTGTTTGAGAAGATTTTATAACCACTGTCCTTTGAGCATTTTCTAGTTTCTTCCTGAGACATACCACTTCTTCCTCCAACTTCTCTTGTTCTTGGGTTTTATCCTTGATTTGCTGAAGTAACATATCTTCTATCTTCTTGGCTTCTTCAAGCCTTACCTTCAGCAGCATGAGGACTTCTGAATTTTGTTCTTCTTTAACACATTTGAGGAGAATATATTTTTGTTTTCTTCATTTTAGTTTGAGTCTCTCAATCTCCTCCAGAGCACTTCTTAGCTCCCCCTCAAGGTCGACTTCCCCTTCTTCTTCTTCATCTTCTAGTAGGAGTCCCTCAAGATCTTCTATGGCCATCAATAAAAAATCTGAGGTTCCTTCTTCATTTGAGGGTTCATCTAAATCTTCAGATGTACTGCTGTCTTGTTGAGCATAGAAATATTTTCTGTTGAACTTCCTTCCCTTCTGCCAGTTCTTTGATTTATTCTTTTCTGACTCTTGAGCCTGATTCCTTGCTTTCTTGTGAGGACACTTAGTAGCATAGTGTCCAACTCTTCCATAGTTAAAGCACTTGAAAGGAAGTTTTCCTTTGTATTTACCTGAACCTCTATCCAGTTTCTTGACAAATTTTGCTTCTTCTTCATCTGAGCAAGAGCATATTTCTTCCTCTTCTTCTTTCTTCTTTTCTGTTTTAAAGGCTGCTTCCCTCGAACTTGGTTTCTTCTGTGGGAGCCTCATTTCATAGGCTATTAGATTTCCAAGTAGCTGGTTCATGGTCAAAGTCTCCCAATCCGCTGTCTCTTCTATTGTAGACACCTTGGGATTAAATTTGGATGGGAGTGATCTCAGAATATTTTGCACAACTATACCTTCTGGTATGGTTTCTCCAAGAGCTTTCATATTGTTAACAATTTCTGCAACTTTTAAGAAGAAGCTGCCAACATCTTCATCATCATTCATTTGTAAGTTTTCAAACTGGGCTCTATATACTTGAAGTTTGGCAGTTTTTACTTTCTGGTCTCCCTCATGTATGCCTTCAAGAGTGATGTCATACATTTTTCTTGGCGAGTGTCTACTACTTTTTACTTTAATAAAATACACTTCCCATAATCCATTCGGATGGCATTCATAGCTTGCATTGGCACAAAATCTTGTTTGATTCCTTTTACAGTCTCGATTCTTGGGGCATATCCTAATTCCACAGCAGCCCAGACTTCTATTCCTAGAGACATTATGTATGTCTTCTTATTTTCCAAAAGGCATAATTTGCACCTGTAAAGAAAGGGGATTTATTGGTTGAGCTTCCTTCTTGACTTGCCATCTTGAGAGCATAGGATCTCCTTTCAGTTGTTATACTGATATACAAGGAACCTCGCTCCGATACCAATTGTTGAACCTCTAATTAAACTGAGAGGGGGGGGGGGTGAATCAGTTTAATACATTCCTGATCTTTTAAAACTTTTCATTAAACTTATTTACACCTTCATTTCAAACTCAATTTGATGTGAGAGTAATTTTAGAATGTAATCAGAAAGTATTAGTTTAATATAGTAGTAGACTTAATATGAGAGTAGCAGGTATTAAGAAAATGATACATATCAAATCAATACATAAATATCATGCACAGAGACACTAGATATAAGTGGAAACCCATAAAGGGAGAAAACCACATCTTATTATTGTTGTGATGCAAAGGCAAGCTCTGACTCCCTCTCACCACTGTTTTTCTGCAGGCACCAACCTACAGGAGGCTCCTACCTCAATTCTGCAAGCTACAACTTGCAAGGAAGCACCAACCTACAGGAGGCTCCAACCTCAGTCAGCTACAACTAATGACTATCAAGCTGCAACTTGATAGGCAAGCTCCAACTTCCTCAATTTATCAAACTGAATGTTTGCTGATTTACCTCAGATATCAGCTCTATTCTGTAGCTTCTCTTAATCTTCTCTGCCTTCTATATTCTGCATTCTATCTATATATGCTCTCTCCCTTTCTCTCAAAAAACTCACTCTTCATATCAAGATGATATTATTTATAGATTTCTTCACATGACTGTTTGTATTCTTCTTGGAATTCGAAATGGAAATTCATGTCTCTTTGCCTTCTGCCTTCTCACTCCTTTTATCAGCTTACTCAGAAATTATGACTGTAGGTGTCAATTTTAACATTACAGTGGGAGTTTGTTTTCTCTCGGAGACTTGCCAATGCATCACAAACAATAAAAACAATTAAAATATTTACATTCTTATTACAAAGTGAACTCTAGCTTAACTCATTTAATATTTTGAATCGATGCGCATTTGTCTTTTCTTCGGCTGTCTTTGTCCTTTTTATGACTGTTTTTTATCTCCTCTCGGCTCTATTTTCTTTTCTGTCCTCTGTGGGGGTGTAACAGCTGCATACGTGTAACTCTGCCTTTTAAATAAATGAAATGCAATTGCTGACTTTTTAAATCAGGGAAATTTCAACCCTTTTCATGCCACGAGTGTCTTGTTGATGTGGAAGTTCCGCAAGCGGAACGAACATAGATCACAGTCGTTGTATATTAAGAATCGCCCTACCGTTAAGCTGAGGCCCGTGGGTCTACAGACCACACGGCTTATCACAACAGCGTTATATATATATATATATATATATATATATATATATATATATATATATATATATATATGACAACGCCGTTTCATATATATATAAGTAGTTTCAACACTCGACATACATACAACCTTCCTTTTAAAAAGGCTTAAATCAATTCTCGGCATTATATAATAAAAACTCTTTAAACAAATAAGAACTCCTTTCGGGCTCACTCGCCGATATTTCGGATGCGATGTATCACTCCTCAGCCTCTTCCGATTGTGATTATTCACTGTTATGGTGAAAATTCAAACATATATCAGTCTTGCTTATAAACCCATCGGGTCCGGCCTTTCAATCGCAATCGCAAATCTTTGTTAACATGTTCCGGAACTCAAACCTATCAAGTCACTGTTTATCAGTCCATCGGGTCCGAATCTCAATCGCAATCGCAACTTTCTGTTGTGATGTTCCGATGCTCCACTTTACCTCCGATGCGATTGACCACGGAACTGAAACATTTGTTAGTCATAATTTATAAGCCCATTGGGTCCAGGCTTCAATCACAATCGCAAGTCTTTAACATGTGTTCTGATTGACCTGTGCCGATGCGATTGGAACATGGAATTGAAACATTTGTTAATCATAATTTATAAGCCCATCGGGTCTGGGCTTCAATCGCAATCGCAAGTCTTTAACATATGTTCCGACGCTCTTATAATCTCCGATGCGATTAGCCGGAATTCAAATATATATAAACCATCGTTAATACACCCATCGGGTCCGAACTCTTAATCGCAATCGCAAGTCTTTTAATATGTGTTGCGATTGGCCACTGTTCATTGTATTTTGCCGATGCGATTTGGAAAGGACTTCAAACACGTTTGAATTATAATTCATACCTCCATCGGGTCTAGACTTTCAATCGCAATCGCAACTCATATATTCTCCGATGCGATTGACCAGTGCCGATGCGATTAGACTTGGAACTCAAATATATGTTAACCATGATTTATAGACCCGTCGGGTCCGAACTTCAATCGCAATCGCAACTTCCTATTGGTTACATGTTCTGCTGCCCTTGCGATCTCCGATTGCGATTGGGGAGGGGTCCCACCTTATAAAATTTGTTTTATGCGCCCTCCACTTATATAAATACAATATATATCACTTGTCCTTTATGTGAAGACACGTAATGCGTTTTACTTATATGTAAGATGATGGATATATATATATATATATGTATCCTCCATCAGGGTAGGCGATTCCCGGAATAATATTTGTGTTTTATAACACCGGTTGGAGTGTGCGATTCCCAGAATATGGTTCTGTATTATATGCATTGCATTGCCGCTGGAGTTAAGCGATTCCCGGAATAAGGATTATGTTTTATATGTATAACGCCAGTTGGAGTGTGTGATTCCCATAATTTTGTAATGGCTCTCTGCCTCTGTCACTTAGTCTCTGCCTCTGCCTCTGCTGCTTCTGTCGCTCTGCCTCTGCCTCTGCTGCTTCTATGACTGTTACATTTTGACTTTCTTCTTTATGCCTCTATTGCTTTCGCTGTGCCTCTTTTGCCTTCCTCTGCTTCAGCACTGCCTCCTTTACCATCAATGACAATATTTCCAACAGATCATCCCTAGGGTGATCTAGAGTGATATAGGATTCTAGAAGTTCTTCGAAATGGGGAAGAGTAGTGGTGCTAGAGTCAACACTACCAAATGTGATAGGATGGTTGGGGAGAATTGCTTCTCCTAGACTCTCAAAAGTGTATTCCCTCTTACCCAACCATTGGGTGTCAATGTAATGGTCATAAGGTTGATATGGATCGAATTCATGGGTTCAAAGTAATGGGTTTTTGAACCAATCATCATCATGGGAGACATAGTTCACATATGTATCATCTGTAAGGGGAGGCAGATGATAAGTGGATGTGAAATCTACTGATGTTGAGACCGAAGTGTCCTACAAAGAAGGTTTGAAAGAAGAAAAATAGGAAACTCCTAAATATTATTAATATATAAATCCCATGGATGATGATAGGTAGAGAATAGGGGATGATCTATCCATCATCTCGACATCAGTAGGGGGAATCATAATGGTGGCTTGAGAAACCTCCTATCCTGGTGAAGTATTGGGGCCAAGGCACGTAGGTAGAGGGGAATTAGAATCACTACGAGTGACATATAACTCATAAAGCACTTTAAGTGTATCAAAAAATTATTCAAGATGAGGACAATGATGGGAATAATTTCCATACTTATCACACAAAGCACAAGGGTGGTTCATTTGTAAGGATTTATTCTTCTTGGAGAACTCGAGTAAGGTGACATGGTGTTAGGTCCCTATAACACTAGTGTAGCCCCATTATTTTTATTGTTAGTGTAGCCCCTGTATTATTATTGTTGTGCCAATTTAGCCCTCATATTGTTATTGTTTCTCCCCATAGAAGCCTACTATTGTTAATTTTCTTACCTTACATTAGTATTGTTATGTAGGCTTTGATTATGTTGTGACCCTTTAGATTCCTATATATACAAAGGAGGTCTTGTCATTTGTATCATCCAATAATTTTTCATTTGTGTAATGTAAATTATTTTTCCCCCTCTAAGAGGCTGATTTTTAAGTCATTGATCTAAATTTTCTTCTTTTTTGTGTGTTGGTTTCATAACATTTGGTTTCGAGGCTTTGGATTATAGGGTCTCGCTGCTTCAAACAAGCCATTGTAGAATTTTCACTATAATTTTTTTTCTATGAGGCGTCAGAAGTGGAAATTTCAACCACGTGGATCCAATATATTGGTAAACTTTGTATATGAATTTCAGATCTTGTTTCGCTATATTTTCGAACATATGATCGGAGGAAGTTATGATTTTTGCAGGATCTAGAATTCCATCTCAAACATGTGACCTAGGGAAAATCATTATAACTTTCATTTCATGCATCATATTTAAATTATGTAAAAAACGGTTCAAATTAAATGGAGTTTAGTTTTTATTGTAGCAATTTCAGGGCCAAATGTTGAAAAAGTGATATGTGGCATCATGTACAACTTCTCTCCACTGAACTTGTTCATAATCAGGTCATCGTGGGAGATTTGGAATAAATTTTTATTGAAGAATACAATATTGGACTTAATTGTGTCATTGGAAAGATGATTTTGAGGGATACCCAAGGACCGAATTTCATACCTTAGAAATCCGAAATTATAGAGATACATCAATTTCAATATCAAGCTCCAAAAACACAGGAAAAAGCTATGTATTTTTAAATTTTTCATAAATTTTGTTTGAAAATTCAATTTGAAGTGATTCAAAGGGAATAATAAAGCATAGATATCAGTATTTTATTTTAAAATTCCTCCAAAAAATAATAATTCTACACCAATTAATCTCTCAGAAAGCTCTGGTATGATGCATGAAGAGGAATAATTACAACATGATATATCAAAATTACGTGACCATGTGCAACAAATTTCTCTCTCACAAAGAGAAACCAAAGATGACATGGATGGTTTAAAAGCAGACATGTAAGGTTTGGAGGATGGCATGGAATCTAATAGGTATGGTTTGAAGAGTTTCATGGAATCTAAGATAGATGGTTTGAAAGTAGACATGAAAGGTTTGACAAAGTTGTTGCAAGAAAGACTTCCCGGTGGTGACAAGGTAATCCATGAAAATCATGATGAGGACAAATGGTATAGGAATTGTGATTTTAGAAACTCCAATTTTGGGTTTAAGAACCACCACATTTCAAATATTGATATGAGGAATTTTGATGGGAAGTATACGGTAACATGGATACTACAAATGGAGCAATAATTTGATCTCAATAATGTGCAACACTAAGAAAAGGTACGGATTTAAAATTTGCATTTAGAACGCAATTAGTTTGTATGATATCGATGGATTTGTTATCATAAAACACTTTTCACTTTGTCAAATTTTATGGAGGAAATGATAGAACATCATGAGGATACGAAGAGAACCACCTTCTTTAGCCAATTCAATAAATCTCAAACAAAAGGATTCAATGGCAGATCACATTGAGGACTTCCAAAAATCAAATATCAGGGTAAATGATATTCCAGAGGAGCATAGGATTGATGTCTTTATAGGTAATTTAGAGGATAACATCCAACACGATATTTTCCATTGGGAACATGCTTCATTGCAGAAGGCATTGAGGCTTCCAATAAAAGTTGAAAGAAAATTTATGGCAACAAGGAATACTATTTCTCACAACTATGGATATGTAAGTGTTGCTTCTCATAACATTCCATAGCCTGCAATGTTTACACCACAAAAATTGGAGGAAAAAATATAAAAATGTCTTTGTTATATTTGTGATAGAAAATACACTAAATTTTATAAGTGCGTTGAGAAGAAATTATTTCACATATATTGTGAAGAGGAGGAAAAAGAACAAGAAACATCAAAAGAGGAGGATATACACCAAGAACCAACCCCAGAGAAATAATAAATGAATTTGACCATATCTTTTAATGTAATGGAAGGAATTACCACTCCTCAAACTCTCAAGATAGAAGAATATATCAAGAATAAAAAGGTAATAGTGTTGATTGATTCAGGTAGTACCCATAATTCTATGCATTCTCAGATAGCTAAGGAATTGAATGATTTCCTATATCTAGCACCAGAGTGTCAGGTGATGGTCGAAAATGGAGGAACTATAAATTTCTCTGGAAATTTCCATAATAGAAAGCTAACCATGGGGAGATATGTATTGAATATTCCAATGCTTTCCATTCAAATAGGTGGTGATAATGTTGTAATAGGAGTAAAATGGTTACAATCTTTGGGGACGATAGATATTAATTTTCAAGAACTTTTCTTGAATATTTTTGGGGAAGGAAAGGAAGTTGAATTAAGGGGTATCGCATGGAAATGAGGAAATATATTAAAACCTAATGTCATGAAAAAAAAATTGAAGAAATAAAAATGAGGCGTAATTACACAATTATTCTCACTAGAGGTTCAAACATCTAAATAATCTATTTCTCCATATCTTCAAAAATTCTTAGACAAACATTCCAAGGTGTTTGAGACTCCCAAAGGCCTCCCACCTATTTGCGATCATCATCATGATATTCATTTGATTCCAGGAAGTGTTCCTCCAAAAAGCATGCCTTACATATATCCTTATTCCCAGAAGAGTGAGATTAAACGTATGGTTTCAAAAATTCTAGAGGTTGGTATAATTCAACCTAGTCACAGTTCTTTCTCTAGTCCAGTATTATTGGTGCAGAAGAAGGATGGATCATGGCATATGTGTTTGAATTATAGGGAGATCAACAATATCACTATCAAATATAAATTTCCCATCCCACTATTATATGAATTACATGGATCAAATTACTTAACCAAGATGGATCTTCGTTCAACATACCATCAAATTAGAATGAAGACTGAAGAAATTATGAAAACAAATTTCAAAACTCATGAGGGTCATTATGAATTTTTGGTCATTCCTTTTGGCCTTACTAATGCACCTTCCACATTTTAAGGTTTCCTTAGAAAATTTTTGTTAGTATTTTTTGATGATATACTAATCTACAACAAGTCTTAGGAGGATCATGTTCAACATGTTGAAAGTGTGCTCAAGCTATTGGACGAGAAACAATCATATGCAAAAACTTCCAAATGTTTCTTTGGAGCACAGAAGGTGGAATATTTGGGTCATATTTTATCTCATGAGGGTGTTAAGGTATAACCTAACAAAATTAAATCCATTAAGGAATGGAAAATACCCACTACCATAAAGTATCTTCGAGGATTCCTTGAGTTAACAGGATATTATCACAATTTTGTTAAGAATTATGGGAGAATAGTGACACCTATAACATAATTACTAAATAAAGATGAATTTTATTGGTCTCTAAAAGAAACCAAGGCCTATGAACCTCTTAAATATTCAATGTACCAAGCGTTGGTCTTAGCTACGATAGACTTCACAAAAACATTTATTGTGGTATGTGATGCCTTAGGAAATAGAATTGGTGCAGTTTTAATGCAAGAAGGAAGACCCATTTCTTTTGAAAGTCATCAAATCAAAGGAAAGTATTTACACAAACCTATTTATGAGAAGGAAGTGTTGGAAATACTACATGCACTAAAGAAATGGAAAACTCACCTAATGGGAAGATACTTCAAGGTAAAAATAGATCATGATAGTCTTAAATATGTTTTGGAAAAATATGATCTTCAAAAGAGCAGAAAAAATGGGTCGCAAATATGTTGGGTTATGATTTTGAAATGTATCAGGAAAACTCTAATACTTCCTCTTAGAAATAAATTCCAAATTGAAAAAAAGGTTGCTCCATGAAAACCCATACAAACAATTTACATAGTGATAGCAATTGAAAGATAAGGGACATTCAAAGCTTGTAACTATTGCATTTCATCAACACAAGGCTAATAGGAAAAATCAAATTCACAAATTAAATAAAATAACAGTATTATACCCAAGGTGAAAACCTTTCATTTACTCAACAACCTTTATTGTTGAGACTAACAATTGTTTCTTGCTACTGCTTAATAAAGCATATCCCCCTGAGCCAGTTCTCTTTGATATTCTATAGCTACTTCTTTGCATCTACATGGGGATTGATCCTGTGGACCTGCATTGACTATGGGCTTCTTGTCATTCCACACTTCTATTGTAGCCCATGTTATTCTCTCACAACATAAATTATGGTTGTGCACTCTTTCAATGTAGATACATTTGAAGTAAACAAACACATTACTATAATCAACAAGGGGAAACGAAAATATCTTCAAAAATCAAATGCACCTCTCTATTTTTTCCTTGTAACTTGCTACATATGAAATATTTATCCTACCTTGAGGCCATCCTCTTCCTTTACTAAAGAAAAATAAAGGATATACTCCCCCTGAGCAGATAATCCCCCATCTTCTTCCAAAATTTCAATGGTTTAATCATGATAGAGGAATTATCATCTAACTTCTTATTTTCCGATGTTTGGGCTTTATCTTGGCTGCACATGTTTGGAGGGAACTTCTCCTTTAAATCTTGTTTCTTCACCCAAATTTACTTGCTTCCATTTTTCTTTTTTTGTGAGAGAATGAAAATTGGGTTAAATCTTCCTCCTTTCTTTACCTGGAGGTTTTGGTCATTAAAGCTTGTGATTATAAAGGGATTTATTACTCCTTTATTTTTCAAGTACTTTTGATACTGAGCGCTGAAGACAAACTCATATTTATTTTCTCTTTTGTTCATTTTTTTCTTCAATTCCCAAGCTGCAATATTTGCATGCATATGTTGAGAATCATGTTTTTTCTTCTCATATTTGTAGCTTTATCTCTCATGCCAAAGATTTCCAAAATTGTGGCATTTGACATAGCACAAGAATGGAGTAGAGGTTTTACTATTCTTGCCAACATTCTTTTCAAAACTTCTATCACTGCCAACATTCTTACTCTTGGCCACTTTGTGCATTCTTGGGTTGTTACTACCCAAAATATCTTATTTTCTTGCGTGCCATCTAAAACCGATGGATTTATGCCCAAAATTATTGCAAGAAAAACAATAACCATGAAAAGGATTTTGATCACACAAGTTACCTTTTCTTTTAAGGCATTTTCCTTGAGGGGCAAAGGACTTATGTTGATTCTTTGTGTGCCTTCCATGGTAGTTTGCATTTCTTCCAACAACTTATTTTCCCTTTTTGTTGATGGAACATCCAACTTCCCTTACTTGGATAACTAACCATTTAGCCTTTAGCTTCATGGATCTTCTTTCTTCTTTGAAACCCAAACCAACCTTGATGAGACGGGATATTTTCTTAGCAAGAATTTCATCAAAGGCCTTCTTGATGTCTTGAAGCTTCTAATATTGAGACAAATATTTACTATAATTTTATAAGTCATGTCTCAATGAGACTACATTTTTTAGTCTCTCACGGTGAGCTTCTCTTTCACCTAGCTGAATGGTTAGCCACCCATACAATCTAGAAGTCTCTTATTTTTTAGCATTTAGTTTCATTGTTGTTTTGCGCAACTTTTCATTCTCAAGCTCATAAATTTTCAATTTCTCCTCTTGTTTGAGATTATCCCTTGGCACATCCTTGATCTATTTTAGTGAAAATATCAACTTCTTTCTAAATTAGATCCTTTCATTTAGATAATTCTCTTCACTATCATAGGTTCTAGCTGAGTCACCACAGAGATCTAGATTTGTATCTATTACCATAGGATATTCCATAGGTCTAAAACTATCCCATATTCATCACTACCTAGGGTACTCTTATTGGATATTTCTAAAAATGTAGGTATATCTTCACACCATCTATATGTATGACTATCTTTATCTTCAAAATAAGAATATGTACATCTAGTGGCTAAATGACCTATCTCTATAAAATTATCACAAAAAAATAGCTTACCTTCAGAGCAGCATGGCCTCCCTTTTAAGACTTCTTCATCATCAACACGAGTGTGATGAGAAACAACTTCCTTATTGGAGGAAGGATCCTCAACTTTTTCAGCATATCTTTTCTGGGATTCTCTTTTTGAACTCTTTCTCTTCTTATGTTTATCTCCAACGAAAGCATTTGCAGGATTTGGTTCACTGCTTGAGAAACAAGGTTCTTCAATATCCTATATTGCTTCATAACTCTCTCTTCCATGTAGACATTGAAGTATGTCCAACATTTCCTTTTTTGTATTATAGCGCATTATTTTCTCAGCATCTAGATTAGAAATCCCTTTCATTATGATATCCTTTGCTTCTTCATTATGATCACTCTTTTCTCCATTCAATAAGGAGCACAATACAACAACTTCCAAAGCCATTAGATAGGTTTCTATTCTAACCTTTCGGAGTAAATACTTTGATCCATTTAAAAATGGAGCTCCTTTTGATGTATTCCAAGTTTTATTAGTCATTGTTTCCCTTTGATCTACCTTTGAGCAGTTAAGTTGTTCCCGAAGGAACTTGGCTCTGATACCAATTATTGGAAAAAATGTTAATACTGAGAGTGGGGTGAATTAGTATTAAATCTAATTTAAATTTTATGCCAACTTATCTTTACTTATTAAAACTTGTAATCCATTATATGAGAGAAACCGTTAACAAACCATAACAATAGGCATGTCAACTAATACAAGTATACAAATCATGAGAAGAAAATAAATGAGACACGAGGGTTTAACATGGAGATTATTATAGGAAAAAACCACCAAATATTGTTGTTTTTATTGATGTAAATATGAGATCACCTACTCTATTAAATCAATCTATTTGTGAGTCACCACTCACAGGAAGCACTAAATACCTTTGATTGTTTTCTAGAATGCACTAGCAAGAAGCACCAACTCTCTCCTTTTGCAGACACCTGATAGTCCTACCAAAAGCACCATATCAAGTACAAAATTCATGGATTTGTTCCAAGCAACAACTTGCAGCTCCTTGGATTTATGCCAAGAACCAACTTGTAGGAGGCACCAACCCCCAAGCCTTTTCAGACACCCCCTAGAGATGGAAGCACCAACTTCATGTATGTAGGCTCCAACCCACACTCATTAAGGAAACTAATGTTCAATGTACATGGTATCCACTCTACCTAATATCATATATGTTATCCTCAGCCTTTGGCCAATAAAACATTCTCTGTTTTCTTCTCACTCTAAAATAACCCATTATTCTATTGAACAATAGTCACTCATCACAACTCCCTCAACACTCTTTCCACTCCAAAATATCATACTATTCTCATCCCTATGCTCTCAACAACATACATTCAGAATGTGAGCCCTTTTATTACACATGATCTATTGGTATCTCATGCAGCAGCACAAGCTCTCTTGGCCTCTCTCACAGTAGCACAGACTATCTCGGCCTCTCACACAATAGAATAATCTCTATAAACCTCTCACATAGTAGATTAGGCTCCCTCGGGGTCTCTTTCCTCTACATAGGCCCTCTCAACCTCTCTCTGTAGCACTCGTGGACTTGGCCTCTCCTCAATAGTGCACAAACACCCATATAGATCTCCACACGGCTCACTGGAAAAAAAAAATTCCCCCCCTTCCCCAAAATGCTCAATGGAAATACTGATTTTTTTCCTCTACTCCTTGATGGTCGATGTTGCCTCAGTTATCCTCCATACTGCCCAAATGTACTCATTGTTTGTCTTCCCCTACCACAGTCACTTATGTTCTCAAATGTGAAAGTTGTGCTAATTCAAGGAATGAAGATCTAGGTGGATATTGGTGGCCACCCACCTATTGCACTTGGACCCCCACCATTTTTTCTTTAATTTTTTTAGTTTCCTTACTTGTACCACAATTTACTATTTTTTGTTGTTTTTTGGGTCCTAAACTTGTAGAACCGTTTTGAGGCCATAAATGACATTTTTTGGGAAAATCACCCTTATTAGAATATGATTCTTCGACTCCATATTCGCTATCATTAGTTTTAGTACTCGGCTATATATTTCTAACGAGGTAACATGTGCGTCAAACAGAGATAGTGTGCGAAATTTATGACCCCCGGGAAATTGATGTACCAATTTACCCCAACGAGGCCCATAGTTTGGTGTTTCATCTCCTAGGGTGAGGTTTTTGGATGTTTAGGGTTTTCCATTATTTATCAATAATAAATAGGCCTTCGAGCCTCATTGTAACACAATTCAAAGGCTTGTAGCCACCACACCTCTTCTCATAGATAAGCTACCAGTGCCCTAGCTATTTTATTTCCATTATGTTAGTAAGCATATTTCAGTTATGTGATATTCATGAAATGAAGTCTTATTTCTGTTACATGTCTATATCTATGTGTCTTTATGTATTTCATTGTGTTCCTGCATAAGTCTGCATCAGTGGTATTAGAGAGGTCTTCACTTTCTCGATCCTTCTTTGCATGTCCCCAACAAGGTCGGGGTTTAAATTTTTACGGCTTGATCTGGTTGAACCTTTGCAAGATAAGCCTCACAAACCTTGATGGTCACCCATGGGATGAAAATAAAGATGAGGGAGTAGGAGATACTATCAAAATATTTCTCGAGGAGGCCCTTGAGAAACAAAGGAATGCGATGATGGATAAATTTTCCCAGATTCTTCAATGACTACCCACTGGCGGCGCAACTACATCCAGTGGCCACTCTAGAGGCACAAATCCTTTTAAGGTATAAGTAAAATTTGAAATTCCTAGATGAATATTTCATAGATAGATGGTTGAATCTATTAGAAGGGTATTTCTCGGTTCATGACTTTTACAACTGGGAAAAGATTACTTTTTTCACTCCTTAAAGTTTCCCCCCATGTCAAAGAGTGGTGGGAAACCTACTGTGAGAAAAAGGAATAGAGGGAACCCTCTCTATTTTCGGCTGCACCCACTTGGAATTATTTTTGAGATGCCATCTAGGAAAAATATTATCTAGTGGGGAGCTATGAGGACAAGTACATACAATGGATTATGCTATGAGAGTAAAGGGATCAAGATGTGCATGAGCTTACAAATTTTTTCCATACCCTATGCAAAAAATTAGGTATCAAAGATTCAAAGAAACATTTGGTGTTGAAGTACAATATTTTTCTTCACATATGCATTCAAGAGTAAATGGAGTTCTTCAACATGTCCTCGCTTCGTGCAGCATATCAGGATGCTGCCAAGATTGAGTAGAAGTTCAAACAGAAGAAGTGAGACTTTGGATCTATGAATTAGAAGGAAGGGAAAGGTGCCCCCATACCATAGAAAAATGGACAAAGACAAGGGGGGGCAGCCCAGGATAACTCGCTAAAATAACAAGAAAATAAAAACACTGTGAAGCGAAAGAATGACATGGGAAAGTGATGTGAGTTTCATAAGAGATCCACTCACAACACAAGTGAGAGTCAGGCCAGGAAGTCACTGGTGGTAGAGCTTAAGGCTTCTGAATCAGATGCATCCTCCGAATCTGAATCTTAACCCAACAAGAAGAGTGAATAAGGGAAGAAAGTTATCAATTTGGATCCCAACGGCACTGTTACCACCATGAATATCCAGAAGAAGGAACCAGAATATCTAGAGGAGGAGGAGCGCTTCTTCCATTACCAGATGTGGGTAAAGGGTTCCCTACTGCAGTCCATTATTGAGAATGGGAGCCAAAATAACCTCATTTAAATAGATTTCATGAAGCAGCTGGGATTTTCGACCACATCACACCCACGTTTGTACACCATTGGGTTTCTTCACCAAGGACATGATCTCTGCGTCATCCAGCAATGCCGCCTTCCCTACATCATCAAGCCCTTCACGAATGAGGTATTATGTTACATTTCCCCTCTTGATGTTTGTGATATATTATTAGGCCAACCATACTTATGGAAGTGACATGCTCTATATGAGTTCTGACCTCGCATTATTATTGTTACTTTGGGAAATAAGTTGTATAGGATATCGAAGGTAGCACTGTCTTCCACCATCTCTTTGGTTATTGGAAAACAATGCAGTAAGCTCATTTCAAAAACTGGGAAATTTTTTTTCCTCGTGATCCACCCTTAGGCAAGACGAACATTGTGGCCACAACCTCCAGACAAGGCTCCTTCGGATGACAAAAAAAAATGGACAAGGTCGCAGAGGAGTATGGGTACATCTTCACCTCACCCACAGGGGTTCCTTTTCATTGTACAGTCAAGCACCCCATCTATATGACCCCAAGTGCACCACTTCTGAATGGAACGATCTATCGGCACTTTATTCTAGAGAACGATGAAATCAAGAGGCAAATTCAGGATTTGCTGCAAAAAGGTCACATTTGGCCAAGTTCATCACCCTGTGGGAGCCCGATCATGTGGGTGCATAAGAAGGATGGGACTTGGAGACTTTGTATTGACTATCAAGAACTAAACAAGATCATTGTCCATAATAGGTAGCCGATCCCACAGAATGGTGACCTTTTGGACCAACTCAAGGGGGGGGGAATATTTGAGTAATATCGACTTGAAGTACGGGTATCACCAGGTACCATTCGAACCCTCTAATGTATGGAAGATTGCCTTCAAATCCAAGGAGGGCTTGTTCGAATGGATGGTCATGCCATTCGGGTTGACGAATGTTCCTGCAACCTTCATGAGGCTGATGGACGACATCTTGTGGCCATTCACCAACTCATTTTTAGTAGTGTACTTAGATGACATCCTGATCTTCAGCAAGAAATGGGAAGAGCACCTCCACCACATCCAACAGGTCCTCCAAACACTGCGACAACACAATTTGTGTGCCAATTTGGAGAAGTGAACTTTTGGCATAACCTAGGTTCAGTATCTGGAATACATTATTGATGAGAGGGGAGTGCATGTGGATCCAACCAAGATTGATTGGTCAGCCCCAACCACTCTAACAGAGCTCCGTAACTTTTTGGGTCTTGCTAATTTATACCACAGGTTCATGTTGGGATTCTCTCATATCACTTGGCCCTTGAGTCAAGTCACCAAGGTAGGAGCGAAAGAAAAATTATTTTGGTTTGAATCTCAAAAGAAGGCATTCGTAGAGTTGAAACATCACCTCTAATTTGCCCCAATGCTCACATTACTGAACTTGCAACAACCATTTGATATACCTATTGATAGCTCTGACTATGCTATTGGTCCAGTTCTTACTCAACATGGGCATACGGTGGCATATCATAGTGAGACATTGTCTGACATAGTCTGTAAGTATCCCACTTATAAAAAAGAGGTGTATTCAATTATGCAGGCTTGTCAGCAATGGAAGCATCACATTTTGGTGAAGGAAATGGTCATCCATGTATACCACTAACCCCTGCAGTTCATACAGACACAAGGGAAGTTGCAGAATGATTTCCATTATAAGTGGTCCACGTATCTACAACAATTTAATTTGAACATCAAGTACAAGAAGGGCAGTGCCAATAATGTTACAGAATACCTTATCCGACCACCGATCATGGCACTAACCATCGTGATCAAATCTTTTGGGTACAAGACTTCTGATTGGCCACTTCTCTACAAGAGTGATCCAAAATTCAACCACACATATAAGACATTCTTCAAGGGTAACCAAGTTCCAAATTTTCACCTCCATGATGCATTGTTATGTCACCTAGGACAACTTTTTGTTCCTTCAAGTGAGTATGCCAAGATGATTTGGGAAGTGTAGTACAGTCATATCGTTGGGAAATTTAGGTTCGAGAAAATATTGGCATTATTGCATAATTATTTATATTGGATGAACCTTCGGCAGGATTTCAGGAAGTACATCAGATCCTGCACTAATTGTGCCATTGCCAAACCTACCATCAAGAAGAAAATAATATTTACTCTATTTCCTACCCCTAGTCGACCTTGGGAATCCATCTCCATGGATTACATGTTGGGTCTTCCTTCTACTAAGCATGGAAACAACTTTTTTTTTGTGGTCTTTGAGAGATTATCGAAGATGGTCATTATGGAGGCCTGTAAGAAGAATATCACAACAAAATCCACTACTAAACTCTTCTTTGGACAAGTGTGGGTACACTTTGGTATCCCACACTCTATAATCTTAGATTGGGATAGCAAGTTCCTTAGTACATTTTTTTCCAACCTCTGGACAATGCTGGACACGAGGCTCACTAAGTCCACATCTTTCAATCCCCAAACTGATGGCCAGACAGAGGTTGTCAACAAGGTGATCGTACACATTCTGCGCATGTACAACTAAAAGCATCCACACACATCGTATTAGAGCCTATTTTATGTACAACGCAACTATAATTGGGCCCTCCACATCTCAACTGGCCACAACCCCTTACAGGTGGTGTTGGATTCCATCCACTATGTCACATTGATGTAGTCATGCCATTTGCAGCTACTTAGGCTGATTCGTATCATGTCTAATCTGAAGCTAACAAGGAAAATAACTTATGAGAAAATTCAACAGATCTACCAACAGATTCATGACATATTGGACAGAGCCAATGCTAAGTACAAGTAGTGACATGCTCAACATCGGGTGCCACACAACTTCTAGCTGGGCGAAAAAGTGTGGCTTCATTTGAAAAAGGAGCGCCTTGATGGACCCCATAGCAAGCTTCGCCTGCTATGATATGGGCCATGTTAGCCCAGGTATATTAGTGATCAAATGAATCTTTCATTTTTTTCCCATTAAGTCATAGGTCAAAATTTTTACTTTTCAAACCAGTTCTCAACAATAATTTTTGTCACTAAAGAAAGCTAAACCATGTATGTTGCTCCTTCATTTTATTTATCATCACCACTTTCAAGGTCATCCCCATCATCAGTTTCAAGGTCACCATTCTAGCTTTGATTCAACCCAGACCCATGACATCATTTTTAGAGCTTTGTGATTAAGCCAGGCTTTACATTGCACACACAGATAGTTTGGCTTCAAAACCATTTTCTGAAGTAATGGAGATGAATTTTACAAAAGTGAAAGAGGTTTTTTAAATCATAGGCCAAAGAATAAAATATCGTTCAATTTATGCACATGTGTTATCATTTGAGAGAAATTCTCAAAATACAGTTGCTCCAAGTCATTTTCTGCACTTTTGGACAGGTTATCTTGAAATAAGTTTTTCAAGCATTTGGAGCAGGGTTTTGCATCCCTTGATGACTCCATTTTTTAGCAGACATCCTAATATTTCCAACCATACCACTTGTTGGAGCAGGGTCTCCTAAAGGCTATGATTTTTGTCCATTTTTGTATAATTTTTTATTGTTTAGTCTAACGAAGGGATTTTGGGGTGGGTCAAAGCCCGTAATGAATTGTAAATGGGTCAAGGGTAGACCAAGAGTCTGCAAACCATGGTTTACAGACCATTGGATGCGTAGGATAAATCGCTATAAATAGATGAACCTTTTTTGAGTCATAAGTAGGAATGAATAGAGATTTATGCGAAGTACGAACTGTTAGATCTGTGGTAAGGTTGTTTAGGTTAGGACTCCTGTTGGCTATGTGCGCAGGTGGTAATTTGGGGTATGTAAGAGGATTTTTGGGTAATGATATAGATGTGCAGAAGTATTGTGGATATCTAATGTTATCTGGATCTGTCCTGTTATGACTGATGTAGACTTGAGTTATATGACGATGTATTTGTTAGTAAGCTGTGAACTATTTATGTTATGGTAAATGTATCTATGATCTGTTAATCTGATCCAAATATATTGTTTTGTGATTATAGCTGATATTACGCACGTGGATGCGAGCCTGTTGTTTAGATCTGCTAATCTGTATTTTGGTTATTTATTGAAACTCCTGCAAACGACCTATGGCTATATAGATCTGATAGTTGCGGACCAGCTTGACTTACCTGCTCTCTCCTAGGGTGCGGAAACCTAGTTCCATCACCCTCCCATACTGCTTTGGGTGAGACTTTTTCCTACGCAAGCAAGTCACTGCCGAAAGGGCCAGTAGTATAGGGGTTTGTTGGCAAAACCTTACCCTTTGAACCTTGGTCAGGACCCCTCAAGCCAACAAATGGTTTTGTTACCGGGACTGGGAGAATTTTGAGAGAGATCGTGTAATGCCAAGGCCGTATTGGAAACCTGAAAGAAAATAAATTGATGAATGTTTTGAAAAAAAAGTTCAGGAATTCACATTAAAAGAAAACCACAGTAAGAAGTTGACCACCGAAGAGTGGAAGAATAAGTATATTTTCATGGAGATCTACCAGATATTCTTTGTAACAATTTCGATCGAGCTCCAGGAGTGGATCGCAAGGTTGGTCAAATTTCAGAAGTGTTGGAAAGATGAGCGGGTCACACAGTGGACCCCAGAACAGATCCTGTAGCTAGAAGAGATCGACAACACCATTACTCGCATGGTAGATAATTGGGTGGATAATGTAATAGGAGTATTTGTGACTAAATTTTCAATCGATCAATTTGTAAACTACTCAGAAGCGGAGCAGAGGTTCTTCAAGGGTTTCCAGGGTAAGTTTTTGAAATAGGATAAATGAGTCTATATCAGAATGCATGGAATAGATAGGGTAATTATGTGGTTTTTCTAAAATACTTACCATGGATTTCATAAAGGTTTCTCTATAAAGCTTCCTTTCCTGACCAAATACATAAATTGTAGCATATGACATGTATAATTGCAGTGATCCATATAATTTTTCTCCCCACGAGCGAGATAATAACATACCATATTTGGGAGGGATATCGACAACTACTATGTCCATAACGATACTCATTGCTGGGCACTGGACCAGAGTCACACATAGATATTTTATCAGGCCAAGGCATTTGACTTGACTAGAATCAATGGAGAACAGGTCCTTGTAGGGTCTAGTGATGTCTAAGTTTAATTTTTCCATGGCTGCTTTAAGCATTAAGTTATGAGATGCTCCTGAATCCAACATAACATTATGTAATATTTTATCATGAATGTTTAAGCTAATGTAGAATGGAGGGACACCCCCTTGTTGATGTTTTCCATTTACTTCACGAACAAATAATAACTCAGGTTGATCATCATTGAGGTTAATAGCATCTTCACCTTCACCTATGTTTAATGTTTCAGTAACTTGTGCCTTGTATTAGTCATTTTTCACCAGCTTTGTTAAAGGAACTGGTATTCTTAATTTGGCTATCTAAATTTTGATATTGAATGGCATTTGAGTTTTACCTAATTTAATAATTTCATATTTACCAATTGTGGTTAGTGTGTTTTTATCTTGTTTATCAACACTTTGTAATTCAGTTTGTGTGTCAACTGTTTTTTTTTCAATTTCCTTGTCTGGAATCATTTGAGTAGTAGTTGATGTTATTTCTACAATCTTTGGGCTGGAAGCATTCTGAGTTTCTCTAGGGAGAATTTGTAGAATTTTGGTCGCAGGAGTTTCTATTGTTTTCTTAGTTTGGGTGTCGACTGATTTCTTAATAGGAACCTCTGTGTTCTTTTTTATTCTAAGGCTATACTATTTATAAACTTCGTAGGTAGAAGATTCATAGCCTTGTTTGTAGTCAAAGGACTCTCCAGATTATAATTTTAATTGTTGTAACATGTACAACTCTTGTTCTTCCTTGGTAAGAAAAATTGAATCTTCATTGTTTACTCCCATCAAGCTTATTTGGATGCCCTGATCTTCTTCATGTTCTTGTGAACTTTCAGCATAATTTTCCTAGAAAGGTGGTCTAATCAGTTGATCAGGTGCAACTTCTCTTGATTTACCAGTATTAGGATTTTTCTTAAAGTTGGGGTTTCTAATTTTGGAACCTTGTTGATTTTCCCACTGAGGTTTTCTTTCCATGTTCTGTAGTCTATCCATTATTATTTCTACATTTTTGGCTAAAATAACTTATCTTAATATCTAAAGTGGAAGGTTCTTCCTTAATGTTCACTCTTCTCTCATTCCTCATCCTAGCTCTTTTAGCTAGTAAGTTAGCTTCTGTACTAACTGCATCACTCTGCATATGTTCTAAAGTTGCAGGGTTTCTTTCTCTTAACTAATAGGACATTTCAGCATCAAAACCATCTAGAAATTTAATTAGGGCTAACCCTGGTGGAGGTTTGATATTCACTGGAATTGCATTGTAAATGTTGTTAAACCTAGTATAGTAATCCTGAACAGATTCATTAGGATATGTCCTAATGTTTTCATATTCAGATAATATCTGGAGAGGGATTTTCTTTATTTCCCATCTATTTATAAATAATTGGTGGAAAGAAGCTAAATCATCAATATGGTTAGCAAGTAAATATTTAAATCATTTTTTAACATCTCCTACTAGTGTTTGTAAGAATAATCTCATTTTTACATCTTCTTCATCAAATTCATGTAACTAAAAATAATATGTCATTTTATCTACATCTTGTTGAGTAGTATACTGACCAGTACCATCAAACTAAAAAAATTTACTCTAGTAATCTTGTGGCATGGCATGTAAAGGGGGTTGTAAGGCCAAAGGGGAAAATATGGTTGCCATGGCTAAGACTTTAGCTTGACTGGAGGTAAAGTAGTGGTGCTTGAAGATGAACTTGAAACGTTAGGTTGGAGAGGAAGTTTAGGTATGAATTTTTCTGTGGAATGAACTATGGTGGATACTATAGGTGAGGTGGAAGTAAATGAAATTGTATTTACAATTTCTGAAGATACTATAGAGATCTTAGGGGTAGCATCAGTTAGGGAAGCTAGTTCAACTGACTGTTGAAAATAGGCTGCATCTATATCTTTTGTCAAAGTTGAGGTTAAAACATCAAGTTTCTCAAAAGTGTCTAGAGCCTGTTGATCTAAATCAAGTTGTATAGTATCCTTCTTTGACTCAAAAAATTGAATAAAATTGGGGTCTATCACAATATCATGGACTGATTTTTTAGATTCGGTACCAAATAAAGAATGTTCAAATGATAAATCAAATTGAATATCATGTATGCTTGATAACTCCTTAGGAAGTGAATTTTCTTTAATTAGCTCACTACTACTTCCTTGAATTTCTCCTTTTTTATGTTTTATTAAAATTTTGTTAGGATCATCAACAATTTTAGCAGGATGTGGATCAGGATGAGCCCTTGTATAGACTTATTTTAACTAGGAATTGATTTATCCTCAGTATGGTCGCCACTATGTTATCACTCCAAAATTTCCAAAGGTTGTTAAAAGTGTTAAAAATAAATATCAAAGGTAACTACAAACCACTTTTGGAGCTTAGGATCTAGCCTTCCAAAACTCAGAGAGGGCTCTCTCTATGTGATTTAACTTTGTTTATTTTTATAAATTTTAAGCTAGTTATGTATGCTTAATTTGGATTGGTTTTGATTGGTTGGTGGAATTAATAATTTAGATGAATAGGTTCTTTTCCATTTTCCATTGGGCTGTGGAGTCAATATACTTTAATAACATAACAAAATCAAATTATAAAGAATGTTTTATAGGGAAAGATAGGTGAGCAATATTAGATCTCAAGTCTAATTGGTGAAGTGATTTTTCAATCAGTATCAAGGAGAAATTAAGAATTCCTTAACCAAATAATGAAGAAGGTTGAATAAAGTCAATTGAGATCATAGGGAAATTAAGAATTCTCTAAATCGGATATCAGAAAAAAAACATAGAAATGTATAACAGTTAAAAGAAGAGTGTAATGTTTAAGAAAATTCTACAGTAAAAATCTTGTTATAACATTCAAATTTAGAACACATATAAGTTTATGGAATACTTAGAAAGAGAACATGAACAATTGAAATTTATACTTGACTAAGATAGCTCAATACATGAATCCTGTAATGAAATTTCTTTATAACTTGTCTTGTCTGTCAACTAGAATTTGGTACAATAACCCTGAGGCAATAGATTAGTCAGCTACAAAAATATTCAGAAATCCACACTTGATACTTCGAATGATGAAGTATTTCTACAAAACTTTACAAAAAATATCATGTCAATTGACTAGGATTTATTCTAGGAAAATAAAATATCTTTATGCAAAAAGATAGTGACACCTTTTAACTTACTGATATCTGGCCCAGATTCTTTTATTGTTTTTACCTATTTTTTTCTTTAATTTGTCTGCTCTTTCACCCTTTATAGTAAATCACACCATTTCTCCCATGTTTCTTCATCTGGAATATTTATTTTTATCATCTTCAAGTAAGTCTCATATACCTCTAAATATTTGGCAACCGTAGGCTTATTTACAAAATAGTGATTTACCTCATGCTAGAGGTAAAAAAAGTTTTCTAGAGTTTGAAGTTGCTTTTCTTGGGCTAAAGGCTCTGTTAATGAAAACTCCTTCTCTATCTTGAATTCCTATCCTGTGGGTTTGGAGTAAGCAAGATGGAACTAGTATCAAGTTGCTCCTCCATCTCCTAGTTTCGTTAATCACCTGCAGAGAAAAAATAAAACTATTTGTAATGAAAAAAAGGTTTTCAGGGAAGTGAGTGGGCTTCAGTGTTTTCTGCAAGTTCAACAGAGATAGTGAATAACAGAATAGTTGGGTTTTATATATTTTTGAAAACTAGGGTTTATTGCATGGAGGGTTTCTTTTCTTTTTTAAATGGTGGTTTATCGCATGGCGTGGAAATGGTTTATCGCATGACGATGAGGTGGTTTAGTGGTTTAGGTAGGAGGGGGTGCAATAAAATATGGAGGTGTCACGTGGAAAGGGAGTGGGTGGCGAAAACCACCCATTCCGCACCCCCACCCCCCTTGGTTTTAAACATCGGACATCGGGGGATGCAAAATGGATTGTGGGACGTTAGATCTGCCTGGTGATGATCGAACGGTAGGTGAAGTTGTGGATTTTCAAAGGATGCGGGGTCTAGAAAAAACATTATATGGAAGGGTAAAATGAAAGTGGCTTTGTGAAATAGATTAGGGGGGGGGGTGGGTTTAAGAAATATATTAGGTGGAGGGGTTAAGTCAAAAAGGGGGTTGAGAAATATATTAAACAGGAGGTTCAAATAAAAAGCGGGTCAGGAAATATATTAAGTGGGGTGGTTAAATGAAGTGGGGCCCGATTGATATTTCGGTCTTTTAAACTATTAAAAGTGGGTTTTTTTCTTTTTCATGAAAATATAAAGTTTAATCAAGCGTATTTTTTAAAGGGTAAAAGGGTTTTTAGGAGGGAAAGGGTTAGAAAAATATTTTTGATAAGGGATCAGAAAAATTATGCCTATATAACTTTTGAAAAGTATTCTACCTACCCTTTTATTCATCCTAAAAATTTCTTTCCTTTATTGGGTGCATTTGAGCTTGCTGACGCTTTTATTTTCAATTGATTAGAAAACTAACTTATTTCTAACCTTTTATCTTCCAATGGCTCAGATTAAACTTATGAGCTCATTTTTATTCTCTACCTAAATACTCATCTACCTAGATTAAATGGTTTGGTCGGACCTTTATTCACTAACTATCATAGCATAAAATTTAAAGGCATGAATGATCAAGATTAGATTGCATGATCATCATGAATTTTGTGGCATTTTGAACAAGTTGCACACAATTTATTTGCAATAGTAAAGTAAACTAAGAGTAGTGGCATTTAAATGTGCAACCCTTTCAAAATTTATTTTTGTTTCCTTTTATGGGGTTCATATTTTATATATTTTTTATCTTTCTTTATTTTGGTCCTTTGATTATTCTTTTAGGACATACCCTCTTTTCATTTTTTAATATGGAAAACATTTGATAAAATGCAAAGGTATGTACAATATTACAAGACTTAACATAGCCAATTCAAAATTATGATCACTAGTATTGTATGACCCTAACAGTCCCTATAGAACATTAAACATATGTGAATTAATATATTGTTTGAAACATGTTATCTAATAATTTTAACTATATTATCAATGAAAATTAAAAAAATAAACTCATATTGGATCGATAGTATTTTTTCGTTCACCTGATTCATCCTTTTGCAATTTTTCCATCAAGCTTTTAGAATCTTTTGGTCCTAGATCAGAAACAATCTTATCGAGCTTCGTCATTTTGTGGCTCTGCATGATACATAGTAAACAATACATATTAGTTAAACTTACATATAGTTCAAAAATAATATTTTTTGTTAAGAATTTACAAAGAACATTCCTTTTTTTCTTTTCTTGATGTTTTATCAGTATTTTTGTTACTTGATCTCTTGTCAACCATTTCTTTAGATTAAGTAAGGTACTTGTTCTATGATACTTCCTAACCTACCCTTTCTACCCTATATCCTACCATCTATTTTGGTTCCTTTAGTCAGCTTATTACTTCCGGCAATTACAATGGTTCCTTCTCATCTGCAAAATCATTTTTGAAGTTTTCCCTAATTGTTTCAACATAAATTTAAAAATACCTTGACCTTTTTAGAACGAGTTCAAGTTAAATAGAAATGATTTGAAACACTTTTTTAGACAATATTTTGTAAACCTAAGGACTTGATCATATAGATATGTAAAATACAGGATTTCCAATCATAGCAAAAGAAAGAAAGGGAACGAATACTCAATCGAGAGTGAGTAAATAGAATTATATGCATAAATAATATTTCTCATCTATGCAGATAGAATCATGTGGAAAGTCGTATTCGACGAAATTCATATGTACAGTTTGGAGGTAGATCATGAAACCTGTACTATATCATTCATCGATATATTTTATAAATAAATTGTCAAATTTTCAGGTAAAAAAAATATATCAAGAAATCGGTGCGCTTTTCATGGTGTACGCACCGACGTCGATGCGTGGTGGTCTTATAAACCCACCACCCAAATAGTATAAAAAACTGTATGGTGCTCTGTGTCAACAAGGATCACTAGTGCATTACATGTTAACCACTGCATCGATTAACATAGAAAAAATAATAAAAATCATCTAGTGTTAGTTTTTGTAGCATATGGTGTCGTGAAGGGGGCAGTGCAACCTATTCTTATAAATGCTCGGCACAAACGAGGGACCACCGTACCATGTTTTCTATCAACTAGGAGACTTGGTGCATTGTATGTTACATGGTGCACTGATTAACACGAAATAAAAATTTTTATTTTTTCCAAACAGTACGTGAGCAGTGTGCTATAATGAAATAGCGCACCGGTGTGGTATTTTACATATGGCATACGGATTAAATTGCTTTTAAATTTTTTATGAAATAGTACATGCACGGTGCACTGGGATAAGCCAACGCACCCATGCGCTAGGTTACACAAGGCACACCGATTAAAAAAATTATGTTTTTTAAAAATTCACGCAAGGGCTGACATGGATTGGGATCTAACTATGCAAGTCGTCCAGTGGGTTGGATGTCATAGGCCTATATATATAGAAATACAAACCCTATAAATCTAAAATGAAAAGCCCTAATTCTGAAATCACAGAAATAGGAAGAAGCAAGGGCAGAAACAAAAATAATGAAGGGTTTAGGGTAAAAATGGATTTTTTATTATTATTATTATTATTATTATTATTATTATTTTATATATTTATATATTTTTATTTTATTATTATTATTATTATTATTATTATTATTATTTTTAATTATTTTTAATTTTTTTAATTATTTTCTGAAAATGAACAACAAATTGAAATTTTTTACTTACTGCGTAAAAAATACTGCAGAAAATGTAAAAAAAAAACAATAAAATTTAATCACGATATCGTTTGAAATTCTATGCTATAGGGTTTGAATCACCAAAGGTTTGGAATTCTGATTGTCTGAATACTTCTGTTCGAAAGTATTTTGCTGCTCCATAGTGCTCTCATGCTCTCTTGCTCCAGGTATGTCTCTTGGAAATCTCTAGTTGAAAATTTTTGCAAAAATATTGAAATAATGAAAATTGTTTAGTATTTAAAGAATTTTTTTATGAAATTGGATTTTCGAAAATATTTTGTCGCCCATTTTTCAATTTACCACTTTTTTTATCACTTAAAAAAAACAAAGTTGTGTTTTTTTTTTATTTGTGGTTTTTCTTCATCGGTGTGTTAATTAATAACACCACACTGGTGTGTCAATAAATAACACGGTTCGGGTGCTAAGTAACTAAAACTGCACCAGCACGGTTATCTATACATAATCACCGATAGCAATAAATCCATTTTTAAGGCACCGAAATTACTTTTAGGTGTGTGCGTTAAAATTTATTGTTGATTTTACTCAAATGCAGCGAGAAAATATCATAATTATATCAAATGGAAAAATTCTTCAAAATCCATATCATTCCATAATATTTCTCAAAGTCCATCACGGAGTTCTCCCTGTCCATCTCGAGATGTAATATTTACATCATATTTTATCTATATTTTCATTATCTAATTGATTTTTTGTTTTTTATTCATTTCAATCAGCTTAATAAAATTTATAATGTATACAAATTTGTAGGTTCATGCAGATTCAGAATCGAGTTCAGATGCACAAAATAATCAAACAGCTCCAAAATGTCGGAAGCTCTTATCAGGAGGAGCATACCACAAGGTGCATTTGGTAGATGAAAATGGATAGCTGCTTCACCCTGCCAATTGTAACAATATTGCATCTTCTAGCTACAATCCTGGGACAATGATGGTAATAATAATTGTTTGGTTTATTAATATAATTATTAATTTCAATGTCAAACAAATTAATCATGCATTGTCAAAAATTTTAGTAATTGATATCATAGATTTTGTATTAATCATGTTCAAATATATTTTTTGAAATTATTAGGATTCTAGTGATGAAGAGCAACTTACCTACCGTCTTCCGTTGTGCCCCACGACAATGTCAAATCGAGAGAAGGCTGAATTAAGAGAAAAAATCGGAGAGGAATGGTACCAAGAATGGTTGAATGAACCACCGATTCAATTCCCGCTACGTCCAGATTCACTAATTAGGAATGACTACAAAAATAGTAGTTCTTCAAAAGCTGGAAATGGAGGAAATCAAATAGAGGTTTGTATGGATGATTACTTAAGGGATACGACTACCATGGAGACAATGTTGTTAGATGCATTCCAAAACGATAATCATCTAGGGGATGATTCTCATATCGCTGACACCTTTTTTGAAAGCCTTAAATTTTCTTCCACCACCCCTCTCGTTGGACTTGGCAGTCAATCAAAATCTACCCAATTGGGGACAACGATGTTACTGTACAACTTGAAAGAAAAGTTTCACTTTTCAAATGCATGTTTCTAAGAAATTTTGAGGTAATTTACCATAAATTCCTCCCTTATATAAATTTGAGAAATATAATCACACAATGAACATTACAAATGGCCAATTTTATGAACGTTAATAATTATATCGGCATTAATGTACATTTAATATTTTCCATGATGATCACCAACTACATTTTATTCAAAGATAAGGTTCTTCCGAGTGATAATTTCTTGGCCGGTAGTTTCGAAGAGGCAAAGAAATTGTTGAAAATGTTGGGTGTTGAGAACATATAATATCATGCATGTCCAAATTATTGTATTCTATATAGAGGAGAATATGCAGATAAAGAGATATGTCCAAAATGTGGGCATGACATGTATGATAAATAAAAAATGTAGGGTAAATCACGTGGTCCTCCTTTTAAGATATTGAGGCACATGCCTATAATCCCAAGGATTCAAAGGCTCTTTCGTTGCAAAGAATTAGCTATGTTGCAGGGATGGAATGCCTCACACAAAAGTGAGTTGGGAGTTATGCGAATCCCAACTGATTCAATAACCATGAAGCATATAGAGGATACAAGGCTCGAAAAATTCAAGGATGAAGCATGAAATCTACGACTCAGCATAGCCATGGATGGCATCAACCCATATTCCCTCTAGAACACCAACTATTCGGTTTGGCCTGTAGTAATGATCAATAACAATATCCCCCCATGGTTTTCCATGAAGAATGAAAATCTTATGTTGTCTCTCATAGTCCCTGGTAGAAGATAACTGAAGAATATGGATGTCTACTTACAACCACTGATAGATGAATTGAAGGAATTATGGGATGGAATAAATGTATATGATGTATCAAGACCCATCACAGCAGAAAGGAGTTTTACGTTGTATGGAATATGTGCTTACACGACACATGATTATCAAGGCTTAGGAGTTTTCTCTAGTAAATTACATGTTTATCGATTTTTTTATATACGTAACAATATTATTTTGCATATTAGTTATTTAATTTGTTGTAATTGTTCTGATCTTCATGATATTATTTAATGTGCCATGAATATACATTTTATACAATAATCTCGCAGGTCTTGTAACAAAAGGGTATTTTGGATGTAAATGTTGTGGACCTTCTCTAAAGGCTGGATGGTCCAAGGACCTATGAAATCCAGTGTATGATTTCTCCAGGGTATTCCTCCCAGAATAATACCATTACAGAAGAGAAAAATCCACTTTCAATGGTAAATGAGAGAGAACACACAGGCCTCCAATAATGACACCATATGAATGGCTTAGAGAATATGAGAGAGATAAGGAGAAGTAGTTCATAGAAATGTTCGATTCAAATAGGGAGCCTATGTTCGATGATTAAGAATTCTTCGACACTTATCTTGAGAAATTTCCCATTAGGAGGAAAAGGAAATATCTCTTTTATAACCTCCCATATTGGGAGCATCTTCAGATTACCCACTTATTAGATCCCATGAATATATTTAAAAATGTTTCATATTCTTTATGGAGGTACATATCATCGAAACAAAGTGACACATTGGCTGTTAGGAAATATCTTATTACTTCAAAAAATAAAAATAAACATTGGCCAAGACGATTAGAAAGTACAGGATCAGAGGCAGGAGATGGTCCCTCTAATTCATGGTATTTCAAAGAAGCTGATGTCCCATGGATTTTAAAAAAAGATGATCTTTCTTTGGCAAAGGAAGTTATAATGGGTGTGAGGGTGCCTTCTTCATACGGGTCTTCACTATGGTGTGACTACACCGTGGATGACCATTTGTCAGGGTTGAAATCTCTTGACCATTTGAATATTCTAAGAGTATGTATAATGTCAAAAGAATGATTTTATTATTTTTTATATTAATAAATTTTATCCCATGCAGGGATCATAAAACATAACTAATTTTGTATATTATTGCACGTATTTATAACTTTGCAGTGTCATTATCCTTTATTTTTGCATCGGTGTGTGAAAAATGAATTCCCTTAAGACCCAGGATGTGCCATATCTAAATTATTTTCATTTGTATGTTGGACCACGTCAAAGGAGATTCATGTGGCTAGCATTCCTCGGTGGAGTCAAGAGATAGTTGAAATTTTTTTTATGTTTGAGAAGGAACTGCCGACGAGTTTCATGGACTTGCAAGTTCATCTTCTAATCCAACTAGTAGATGAGGTTGAATTACTTGGGGTGGTTTATTGTCGTTGGATGTTCTTCTTAGAGAGGTACATGAAGAAATTGAAAGGTTTTGTCCAACAAAGGGAGAAAACCGAGGGGTCTATGATTGAGGGGTACATATCATATGAGTCTTTATATTATGCTAGTGAGTGCATCAAGTAGATCGACAACAGACCAGGTGTGGTAATTTGGGACGATGAAAGAGATGATGACAAAAGAGAAGGGGAGTTGCTCCAAACGAATGGAAAAAATCGATTGATAAAGAGTGAGAAACTTATAATTTTTCAAATTTACAGAAAGTAAATATTCATGTTGAACTTTGATATAATGTATATTTTGATCTCTATGAAATATAATGTCAGTTTTATTTCATCAGTGAATGTTGAAATTGAAGCAATCAATAAATTCGATCTTTACAATTCCGAAGTGACACAACTGTGAGTCGCATTGTACGAACAAAAGAGGATGAAATGGGATAGTGACAGGAAAGAATTCATATGGTTGAATGGTATAATTTTGCCATATCCCAATCATTTAAAAGAGAATGTGCCAAAAATATGCCCCAACAGTTGGGTTACTGACCAAGTCAGAGAGAAATATGGTGCAACCAGTCATTACCCGCATGCTGAAGAGGATGTGCTAAATATAGGGATTGGGTGCAACAACTCAGTAATAATCTATTTAATTTATATGTACGTTTGAAACTTAATAATGCACCTTTCAAATGTAATTACATCTATAATTCATATTTTAACTGTTGGGTTATTATGAGACACATGACACTATGATTTTTAACTTTTTTATAGGTGCATTTGTTCCCATATGTGGGCACATGGACACCATTTTCGCACAGAAAATGCTGATGATGGACACAAGGCTGTGGAGTTGAAGTTGATTTTGATCAATCTAGTCGATCTAGACACCGGGATCAAAACCTAGTACAAGGGACGTTAGGTTACATCGGAAAGATACAAGAGATCATTGAGTGGATTGCTCTTCTTTCCATTGTGTTATTTTTAGGTGCAAGTGGTGGGACCTCTTTGATCGGAATAATGTAAAGGAAGATCGTGATAGTAGGATGATATGTATCAACTCTAGAAATATGTGGGATGAAGCTAAGGAGCCCTATGCTTTCCCCAAACACTGCAACCATTTGTTTTTTTAAACAGATGTGTTGGATAGGGATTGGTCGTTCGTATTGAGACATGACCCTAGATGAAAACATATTTTGGAGAACAATAGTGCTATCATGTCATGCGAGATGGAAGATAATGAGGGTGATCATGAGAACCGAGAGTGATATGGTACATGTGTTATTTCATCAATATTTATACTTTTTAAGATGATTTTTTATAAAGAAGAGGACTTTACTACCTTATAACTTATAAGCTAACTCTTTTTTTAGAAACATTATAATATGTATTTTGAATTAATTGGTAATTGCATTGTGTTAATGTTAAAATCAATATTTCACTTGACAATTTTCAATTATGTTGATCTCAAAAAATATGGCGTAATGTATAAAGTTCTTTTTTTATATGTAAGATCATAATAAAATAATGATAATTCTAAAGTACATGAATTTATTTGCATTATTTTCTAAACTTTATTATGTTACAAAAATTCATATTATTCTAGATTTATTATTTTACAATTATTTAAAATTTTACAAATTTATAAATTTAAATTTTTTAATAAAATCATTTTACATTAATAGAATTAAAATTTTCATATTAATACAATTAAAATTTTACAAATATTTTACATACAATTAGAATTAGAATTACAATTTTACAATTTTACATATATACAATTACAATCATTTCACAATAAATTAAATATTACAATTACAATTAAAATTTTACAAATATTATACATAAAATTACAATTAAAATTACAATTACAAATAAAAATACAATTTTACAGTTTTACATACAATTAAAATTAAAATTTCAATTAAAATCATGACATAATATTTAATAAATATCATCATCATTTAATATTAAATTAATTAATAAACATCACGATCATGATAGCCATCATACAAACATCATAATCGACTAAAAAACACATTCAAATTCGCTAACATCATTTTGATCATGATCATCTAACAAAACACAATTAGCATTGTATAACATCATCACAACACAAACATCAAATATACATCTCATGTCAAATAACTGCTATCACATACACATCTATCTGCAAGCATCACATTAAATGAACATATCTAACATGACCTAACAATATACACATCATGATGATCACCAACATGTAAACTAAGTACAACTACAACATGAACATAAAATACATGGACCATATATATATATATATATATATATATATATACAACTATAATATAAATTTCAAATATCAACTAGTGGTACATCATCAATAGTAGTACTAGTCAAGGCCTGCTCAGTCAGTGGTGCAGCCTCGAACAGCTCAGATACAAGTTGATCATCACGTGCCTGCTGATCTGGTACTGGTGCCTCATGCTGATCAGATCAATTGTCGGTTGCTCATCGTGATGACTGGACATGGTCGATGGTCTAGCTTGCTCATAATCATGATTATTGTTGGATGCTGCAGGTTGCTGACTCAACGTGGCTGATGGTCCAACCTGCTCTCCATCATGACTATTGGTCAATGCTGCAGGCTGATCATCTCGTGTGACACGAGGTGATTGATGACACTCCCATGATCATGGTCATCGGATGATGCATCATTGCTCGTGGACTATCGACATGCTACATATCGACCACACCTATATTGTCGAAGGGCCCTCCTCAACTGTGTAACTAAGCTCATAGCTCTAACGACATGTCACATTAGGCTGAGCATGTCATGCAGTATGCCTCTTCACATATGTACCAACCCAGCGTCGACCTGTATATCTCTCATAGTGGCAGGCCTGACTCCCACCTCAACAAAAAATGCACAAAGTTAGTTTCCCAACTCCATCCTCAATCTATTTTCAAGCCTACGCCTAGAAAATGCTAGTATCGACGCACCAGTAGGAGAAGGTCTATCTTCACCAGGCTCATGATCATCGACATCTTCCATATCCTGATCGTCATCAGGATCCACACCTAGATCATTTGGTGGTGTTGGCATCTCATCGCCATCAAAAGACCTAATGTCTGCAAAATATATATAACTACACAACAATAATTAGACAATTTCATTAAAAAGTTTAATAAAAAAAAGTTAAAGAACATGTTAGAATAAATTTAAATAAAACAGTAATATTACCTCTATCATCCGGCAGCTCATCATCTGTGAAGAGGATGTTGGCACACCCTCGCCATTCCAGACCAACATAAGGAAAGGGGACCATAACAAAGGAATGCTCGCCAACACTGGCTAGAAAATTCAGTGCATCATGCGGTATCCTCACGGAAAAGTCAGTCTCACCCATCTTGGGCATCATCTGTCCCCACATGTACATCCATATATGTAGCATCAACCTACGTGGTTGCCGAAAAAAAGTAGGCCTCATCTTTGGAAACCTCTGAAAATATAAACGAAATAGCTCTAAAGAAAAATGGAAGTTGACCCTCCCTTGTGCATGAGCATGAAATATATCTAAGGTTGTACAAAAGTGCCACAAAAAAATGGCAGACCACATGACAAATCATGGCTTGTGTACTAAAGAATCAACATAATATAGAAGCGGGAAACTAATGCATTTCCCATCGCTGGTGTTGTGTGAAATGGTCGAAATCAGAAGTGAGATACACCTCACCTCCTCACTACCAAATGAAGCAATACGTAACTGACCTTCGGAGACCTGAAAATATGAAGGAGACAATATATTTGTGCTAATGTATCTCTGGGAGTACACCAACTAACTCCCTGCTACATAGCCAACTGGAACCTCTCAAAATGAGGGAAAATCAACCCCTCTCCTCTATAGGCTAGTAATGAAATATATTCCCTCCTCAATGGGTGTGTACCACTGGTTAGGACCAACCCGGAAAGCCTATAGGTGGGCATTCCACATACGGATAATATGTCGCAAAAACACACCATGGCCCTTTAGGGATGTAGCTTCCTCATAGAAATTGAGGAGGCCTACCTGCCTTAGGAGCCCCTGGGTAGCTGTTATAATAGGGTGACGGTACGCATCTCTCTCCCTCTCTCATGCCTCCCAGAGGCAAACCATGTTATACTAGTCTGCATGTTGTTATTGTTGTTCCCTCTCTTCTCTCCTTTCACGTCACTGAATGATTGACATATTAAATACATTTTTTTTATTAAATGATACATGTATTTAGGAATATACATATATAATAAAAAATAAAAAAATCATCGATGCGCCACAAAAAACAGGCATGCACCATTAACGATGTGTCCTTTTTTGTCGCGCACTAGAGGCGGTGCACCAGAAAATTTGCAGCACACCGGAGGTGGTGCACCTGCAAATTTTCAGCACACTGCCCTCGTGGCATTGTTCCTAAGTCAATGGTGTGGTGGTACAATAGACCGCACCATTAACTATCGACCAATGTCGGGAGGGTGGTGCGCTGACCAAACTATATGCCTAGGGCGTATAGTTTGGTCAGTGCAGCACCCTCCTGACATTAGTACATAGTCAACATTGCAGTCTTTTACTAAGCCACACCATTGACCATGTCGAATTGCTGGAATATGGTGTGCTGACAAAATTACCTGCCCCGGGGTGGATATTTCCATCAATGTACCACATTCCCGCTATTTGACAGGGTCAACAGTGTGGTCGAGTAACTGACCGCACTGCACTTTTTCTAAATTTTTAAAAATCATGGTGTGCTTTTTGCTACCACCCCAAAACTGGTGTGGATACCAGTAGCACCGGTTGCGGTGCGGCCTGTAAATTTACAGGCAGCACCGTGAACCAATGCGAGCCGAACGACTCAAGCGCACCGCGCGAGAATTTTTTTTTTTTTAAAGAAGGTGAATTTTAAGCTAATTTACAAAACTAATCCACTAAAAGGTTTAATTATGGAAAAAAATGAAAATACCTGTAAATTTGGCCATCGAGGAGGCATATTGGCTGTAGAATTTTCAAAACTAAAATTTCCCACCATTTTGCAAACTTCAAAATGGAGATGGTGCGCAGTGGAGAACAGCAGTGCATGCAATGGAAGCACCGATGGTAGGGCATCTCACACAAGGTAAATTTTCACTGATGCTTAAGAGCTATGGAGCACTGAAAAGTGAAAAATGAAGATTTTTGGCCATAATTTTTTATTATTTAACCCTGTTCTGGTGCGCGGGTTTTATAGGCACAACAGTGTGGTTTCTTAAAACTGCACCAGGTTGTTTCAGTTTTGATGCGGGGTTTTAGGACACACTAGTGCAAAATCTTTGTAAAGCACTGTTGCGCTACATTAATAAGACACACCATAAATGTTTCTATAGAGTGCACAGTGTCCTGGTGTGCCAATGTTTTGTGCGCACCGGTGCTTTCTCTAGTTGAACGCACCAATGCGGTTTAGGATGATAAGTGCATTAGAAGAGAAACATCCACAAAAACCTCCACCCGCCAAACTCCTCTAGTAACCTTTGCTACAAACGGATTTATGTGGTATTTTTATAAGGGGTTCCTCAAAAACATTCGCTAGAGGATATTTTCCTTGTAGTGTTACTTGGGGAATTAACATATTTTATTGGTTTACAAGTACAAGAAGCAAAGGATGGCATCTTTCTCTCACAAACAAAATATATCAAGCTGATTCTGAAAAAGTATGGGATGGAAGACTTCAAACCTATGTGCACTCCAATGATGACTAGATGTAACCTTAGTTCTCATGATGGTTCTCCCATGGTAAACCAATAAGAGTATAGATTTATGATTGTAAGTATGATTTATCTAACAAGAACTAGACTAGATATCATGCATGCATTTGGGATTATTGGATGTTTCCAAGCCAATCTAAAGGAATCACATCTTCAGGCAGTAAAAATAATACGCAAATATCTCCAAGGAACTCAATATTTTGTTCTATGGTATCCAAAAAATATTGATTTTAACCTTCATGCTTACACAGATGTAGTCTGGGCTGGCAATGTTGATGACCAGAAAAGCACTAGTGGAGGTGCATTTTATATGGGGCCCCAATTAGTATCCTAGTTCAGTAAGAAATAAAGTTCCATTGCTTTATCTACAACCGAAGAATAATATGTGGTTGTTGCATCATGCTTCACACAATTTCTTTGGATGACACAGACATTACAAGACATTCAAATTAAATGCTCTCCTTCTGTTGGCTTGAGGGGTCCTGACCCAGGTTCGGTGTGCAAGGTTTGCCAACAAACCCCTATACTACTGGCCCTTTTGGCAGTGACCTGCTTGCGCAGGTCAAAGTCTCACCTGAAGTAGTATGGGTGGGTGTTGGAACCAGGTTTTTGCACCCTCAGAAAGGATGGGTAAGGCAAGCAGAGCTGCGCTAGGTCTTGTAATTACCAGAATACCTTATTCTACGCAGGGTTAATTAAGTCTTTATTCGCATCCACATGCACTAGATATATAGTTATATGCTTTTTATAACATCAACACAGCTATACATAAAGAGAACAAAATATATCTAGATCCAAGAACGCAGTTACATAGATCTTCGCAGCTTAAAGACAGAAAATGCACAATACAAAAATTATTAGCAATTCACACAAAAGTACTCACAGATTCAGTTCTCTAAAAATATTCTGTATTCATTCATTCATCAATTCTTCCTTACAATTCCCTTCCCAACCTGCGCACACAGTAGCAGGGTCTGCACACAACTAGACTTGGATCTCCGTGCACACAGCCAATAGGAGTCCTTTCCCCAAAACTCAAACAGACAGCTTAAACCATAAATCACATCAATATCTCCTCATTTATTGTCCTTCACAATACAAAATGCTTCTCTATTTATAACAATCTAGCCTAGACTTTCCTATGGTCCGCAACCCA
This sequence comes from Pinus albicaulis, assembly GCA_034641835.2. Taxonomy (NCBI): domain Eukaryota; kingdom Viridiplantae; phylum Streptophyta; class Pinopsida; order Pinales; family Pinaceae; genus Pinus; species Pinus albicaulis. The sequence goes on along the minus strand of CM076574.1, from coordinate 74,096,072 downwards.
TGGTTTTCGGACCCCTAGTTTACCCTTTCACCCATTACAATGCTTTCGGGGCTTTGACCCACCCCAAAACCCCTGTGTTAGACTAATATAATAAAAATATTCAAAATGGACCAGTTTCGCAGCTTGTTAGGAGACCCTATTCCAACAGTCCCCTAACACAATCTTGTGACTCGTCTTGAGTCACTGTGGTGGTGCGGCTTCTATTTGTGCATGCAAGGTATCAAGAGAACTGCTGAGCGGAGGGAGTACATCTTGACTTTGGGAAACAACATTATGTTCAAGATCAACCAGCTTCTAGGAAGGCAGATCTTCAACAGTCGTGGTAATGCTTTCAAGAATCTGATTAAGGCGCTTGGTTGCGCCATCAATGTCTTATGTTAACTGGATGGCTGAGGTAGTCCAGGGCTTTAGACATTTGGCCATGATGTGTTGTTTATGTTGGAGTTTCTCAATCTCATATTGGAGGTCGTTGCTGGTTTTTAACCGTGCCAAGCACTGGGAAAGCACCAAGGTAGGCAGCGTAGCGTTGATCTTTTCAACTGCTTCTTCTTTTTATCGTAAGTCCTGATTGATTTGTTAGAGAATTGGATCACGCTGGACCCGAGTCTAGAGCTATATGGTTGACTCCAGCAGTGTGGAACCTTGAGCAATTTGCCCCATAATTATCGTTGTTGCATCTGTGATTAGGGCAGTACACTGGGCACGGACTTCTGGGGGTGTGTCGAGCTGTAGTTTGGCCTGTAAGTCTGAAATCTATTGTTCCATCTAAGTCCTGACATTGTGTATTTCCAGCTGAGAGGCTTTGAGAGCAGCAACTAATTTTTCCACCTTATCCCTGGATGTATCCTTAGCCATGATTTCCTCTATGACTTCCATGCAGAGCTGGTGGATCATAGTTTCAAGTTCTGCCTGTTGTGACACAGCCTGGATCACGTCAGCAGCCTTCTGGGAAATGGTGCGCTGGGCTTTTTGAAGTTGTTGGGTTACAGATTGAGAGTGGTTACTAATCTCCCCAGAGATAGCATGATGAAGGCTTTCTAAGGCTGTGTGGGGTAGCTGAGCCAAGTCTAGCTGAATTCCTATGGCTTCCGGGGGTTGCGTTCTAGGCAAGGCGTAGTTATGGATACCCCAGAGGTCACTGGCTTCCTTGAGTGGTGTTGGGATGCTTTCAACCGACAGGGGTTGTACCTGGCCTTCACTGGGCCACGATAAGTGCCCACTTATCCTCCATAACCATGGTGACCACGTCCGTGACCTGCTCCAGGTCCCCGTCCGTTAATGTGACTGTCGCATGGTAGTGCCCGCGATGGGCTTGTTGTTTCTTCCTTGGTCCTGATGACGATGCCTCTGTCCTCTTAATGCCTAGAGGAGGGGTGGTAGTTGTATCTACCTAGGCTGGAGTTGTATCGGGCTGCTGCGGAGGGTTACCTTTGGGCTCGGCTGTAACTAATGCTGGTGTGTGGGGGAGGTCTTTTTTCCAGGCGGGGGGCCACAGTGAGACTAGTAGGTCAATTTCTTCATCAACTACCATATAAAGAAATTTTGTCCATGTGTTATTGGCAAGGCTGCGAATCCGGACCTGGTGCATGGTGATTTGGAATGCAGTAGTATGCTTGTATTTGTCGTATATGGTGGGGGATAACTAGGTTCGGGAGTTTATAGAAATGGAGACACTACTCTGGAAGAGGACCCAAAATACCTTATTATCCTCAATGCGCTGCTTATCATTAGAGTCCCACAAGTGAGCATACTAAGCACCTTCGCACATCCCATCAGGGAGCTCTGGAATGACTGACTCGTCCTGTTTGTCCCAGGCAACTAGTGCTATTATGAATAATAGTCATGAATAGAAAAAAGATATCCGGTGCTCCTGAGATTCGCGGACATTAGTGATAAATTCATCGCACAAGAATTGAGCCCAAATGAAAAACACACCCTTCGTGCACTGTTCGGCTAGCTGGATTACATAGGTGGGGACAGTCACAACCTAGCACCTCTGCATTAGTTTGCAGACTAACAGTTGAGTGCCCATCTGTGTAGCAAGGTCATTAATGGTTTAGATCACAAACCCCAGCTGATTTTGCTATACTGCATAGGTCTCCCAGAAAAACAACGCAGTAGCGGCTTCATACTTCTTTCTGACCTGCGCTAGTGGGTGTGGCCCTTGCATCGGGAGGCTCGTAATTTTGTAGATCAACATAGCATTGATAGGGACCCTTTTACGGTTCCATAAGTAGCCATTGTGAATGAGGGAAAATAACTGGCCAGTCGACTGATCTGTGATGTTGTACCAACCAAAGTGGGGCATACGGAGCAGATTGAGAAGTTCGGATCCTTCCAAGCCGCATACCTAGCACTGAGGTATGACCGTGATTCCATCATCCTCATGGATTGTATCAAAGTATAATGCAGGGGAAAATTCTGGGAAGGCGTCATGGTATGCTAGATTGTGATCATCGAACTTGACCTCATGGAGGCATCCACAGGGGTCACCAAGGATGGGAACCTCTCATGGGGTCAGTGGAGTTTGTAGGTAAGTAATCAAGCCATCCAAGATTTTCGGTGTTCGTTTAGATGGTCTTCGTGGTTGAACAAAGGGGGGTAACCAATTGATTAAGTTAGCCAGCAGAGCACCCTCCTGGTCATATTGTTCTGAGGGCGGGGGCCTGGCACATCTTGGGGAGCTTCGGGGCCTTTTTGCCACTTGCGGGGTATTCCCTGAGCTCTATGATTTCTCCTTGCCTTTCCTTGTGGCCCTCAAGGGGGGACTTCTTCTAACTTGGGCTCATCCTCCAAGACTTCTTCAACATCAGGCTCAGTTGGGGTAGAGGTTTCGGCAGGGGTAGTAGCCAACATCCTTGCGTGAAAAATGAATCCTAATTCTGGGTGACTATTATTTGACGGAGGAGGTTGAACAGACATGAGAGGGATGCCGTGGTTATGAAAATGTTCACTTCTCAATTTCTTCCACAAGATGCTTTAGGCAGTCCAGTTATGTAAATGAGCCAATACTGCTAACTAAACTATCCTGCCCCCTTTTAAGCACTTCCCCTCGGATGATAGAGAGAGATATTTTACTCGGGGCGGGTTTCCTAAGGAACAATAAAAACTTCCCATAGCTCGACCTACCAAAGTATCGAAAGCTGCTTCTCTCAATGATAACTTCTACTTTTTATCAGAGGGTACAGCTCCAATGGCTAGTTTTCGCATCCCCAGTGATCTTGGCGTACTCGTCACGTTAAGGTTACCTAGTTGTGACATCTGCCTGTCTTCCCCCAACAAAGGCTTGCTTCCTAAGTAGCTCTTGGCCCAAGTCCAAGGGACTTTTATCATTTGTTCTACTAAGGCCCCAAGGGGGGCTGTTTTCAGAACCAACCGCCTGACCCCTAGCTGTGTCGCCATTGTAAAGGTGGCTTGATGCATGGGACCACTACCTACTGAACCTACAGGTGTCATAGTGAACCTGTTGCTCACTCGTGGGTCATCTTGACCCTCTCCCAGGGTGGATTCGTCGTAGTTTCTCAGGCCTAGCTCTACTCCAGTCCTTTCCTCTCGGACCATAAAGAGGGAGTCCTTTGTGATACAAAGACAACGCAGCATAGAGGCTTCTCCTAGTTGGGTCTGCCAAGCTTCTAGTTCCTCACTGGGATCCTCAACATCCTCCTCGTAGCAAGGTATAGTGTCTTGGGTTAGGTTGTCCCTATTTCGCACTGTCAACTTATGGATATAATCCCCATCTCCCTCCTTGGGTATAGGTTCCGCATAACATTTTCCTTCTATAGGGTCTAGTGGCACAACGACCTATGTGCCCTTATCTTCAAATATCATGCTGTAATTTTTGAGATTGATGATGCCCCCCATGTCTATAGCCCAGTCTAGTCTGAGGAGCGCAGGGTAGGGATCCGCATCTTCCACAATTTCTACTATTTCAAAATCATCCAGGACCCTCACCCCTGCGATGTCAACCTTGACTTTTGGTAGCCTACCTAGAGGAAGGATTTTTTCTTGATTTTCCATTCAAAGCTGGATGGTGGGTCTCTCTAGCTTTGGTTCCCCCATGCGTTGCTAAGTGTGCTTAGGTAGTATATTGGTGTCTGATCCGAGGTCTAAGATAACTCGATCCATCTCATAATTGCTGATATGGACTATCAACCGCATTTCCCTGTCAGTGAGTCTCTGATATTTGTATAACTTATGCACATCCTTAATGTCGGGTGACAGGGTAGTGCATGTTGTGCAGCTCTCTAGTAAATCCCGCAGACTTCGTACTGCCTGGGGGTTACGCAGCAGCCTCATGCATGCTTGTAAGAATGGTTTAACCTCCTCAGCTACTTCCACATCTCCCAAGTGTGTAGATGGCAATACTTTAGTCTCAAGGAAGTCCTTCTGAGCTTCCATAAATGTTTCCCTTGCTTTGTCCAGGTCCAGTCCTTCTTGGTTGATAACTACCCTACGGATTAGTGCGTCAGTTTTGTCTTTCTCCTTAGCTTCCCCAGTTGCCAATCCACTGTGTGTTACCACACTTACCTTTGTATCCTTACCCCTTAGCTCGGTCAAGACCCTTCGCACCTTCTACACAGACAGGCGCTGCTTTCCCTGTATCTTTGCTTTTAGGGCTGGAAAATCTTCTAGCTTATGGCCTGACTACCTACAGTACCTACAGGACTGTCGTAGGGGGTCTAGCCAATCCTTCACAAAATGCCCCGTGCCACCACAGTTATAACAAACTGACTGGCCCTGACTTCGACTTGAGCTTCTGCTTCTGCTCTCGCCCCTTCTCCCAAGGGGGAGTCATCCTTGGTTGCGGTGGTTTTTGGTGAGGTAGGGTCTTCTCCCCAGTTTATTACTTCATTATGGATTCGGCAGTCCTATTCCTCATGGCCATTCGACCAGAAAGACTAGCACCAGTGTCAGTTTGGTTCGGAAACGAGGGTTCCTGTTGCGTGACCTAGTTCTGTGCCAGCCCTTCTTCCTTTCTCCCATTGTAGATTTTGAAGCTCCTGGTGCATAGCCTCAAGTTGCACTTGGATTTGATGTACCTCTAACGCAACATATTTTAGAGGCGTGGCTTCTAATTTCATAGTAGCTTCCAAGGCTTTATCTTGTGAGTCAAAATTCTGGCGACCCATAGGTATGCGTAGGTGAGGAAGTAGCATGGCAGTGAACCATTTCGTAAGCTGGCGATAATCGTACTGAAATCCTCCTTCTCTAATGGATTTTTTTAGGCATTGATCTGCTTCCCATGCAGACTCAGTTGCTCCCTGCTTGAAATATTTTAGCGCTGCTATGATCTGAGAGTAGGATTTGGGTTTCTGAAACTACTGTTTCAGGGCGTCCTTAACGTTCTAGATAGTTGCGCCCCTATTTTGTGATAGGTACCCCATATACCAGTCCAAGGCTCTTCTATCAAAGGCTAAGGATAGTTGCACTTTTTTCATAGTATCACTTACAACCCCCTGCGCAGTCCACACTGAGCCGACTACGAACTAGAACCACTCCATGTCCTCATCGGCTGTGCCTTTAAAGGTACGTAATTTCAAGTGTACTGCCATGCTTTCCTAGGGGCCCATCATAGGTGCCCTTCTCCAGTATTTTCTTGTCAGTACCCAATCCCTTTCTCAAACTCCTCGAGTCCCGGAAACGGAACCATTTGTTGGCTTGAGGGGTCCTGACCCAGGTTCGGTGTGCAAGGTTTGCTAACAAACCCCTATACTACTGGCTCTTTCGCCAGTGACTTGCTTGCACAGGTCAAAGTCTCACCCGAAGTAGTATGGGTGGGTGTTGGAACCAGGTTTCCACACCCTGAGAAAGGATGGGTAAGGCAAGCAGAGCTGCGCTAGGTCTTGTAATTACCAGATTACCTTGTTCTGTGTAGGGTTAATTAAGTATCTATTCGCATCCACGTGCACTAGATCTATGGTTATATGATTTTTATAACATCAACACAGCAGTACATAAATAGAATAGAATAGATCTAGATCCAAGAACAAAGTTACACATATATTCACAGCTTAAAGACAAAAAATGCACAATACAACAATTATCAGCAATTCACACAAAAGTACTCCTAGATTCAGTTCTCTAACAATCTTCTGTATTCATTCATTCATCAATTCTTCCTTACAATTCCCTTCCCAACCTACATACACAACAGCGGGTTCTGTACACAGTTGGACTTGGATCTCCACACACACAGCCAGCAGGAGTCCTTTCCCCAAAACCCAAACAAACAGCTTAAACCATAAATCGCATCAATAGCTCCTCATTTCTTTTCCTTCAAAATACAAAATTCTTCTCTATTTATAAAAATCTAGCCTATACTTTCCTATGGTCCACAACCCATGGTTTTTGGACCCCTAGTTTACCCTTTCACCCATTACAATGCTTTTGGGGCTTTCACCCACCCCAAAACCCCTACGCTAGACTAAATATAATAAAAAATATTCAAAATGGACCAGTTTCGTAGCTTGTTAGGAGACCCCTATTCCAACACCTCCCATCTCCATCCTATGTGATAATACAAGTGCTATTAGTATCTAAAAAAATCTTGTTATGCATTCCAAAACCAAGCATATTCATATCAAGTATCACTTTTAATGAGAACAAGTGCTTGAGAAAAAATATTAAATTGGATTACGTTCCCTCCAAAGATCAATTTGCTGACATATTTACTAAACCTCTTCCCAGAGAAGCATTGGAATATCTCAGACAGAAATTGAGATTTATCGTTGCCTCATTATGTTGTTAAACTTATCTAATCTATTTTCAGATGAAAATTTGAGAAGAATAATTTTGGTATGCTAGTTTCTTGATGCATAGTCGCATATATACATGAATCTCTCTTTAGACAGCCATGTATGGAACTTTTTGTCATAAAATTAGTGGGTTAGCCTCGATAAAAAACTTTTTCATGTTGCTAACAGATATGATTTGGCTCCTTTGATCAATTTTTGTTGGGTATAGTTTGCAGTTATGGTTTTCAAGTTACATTTTCTTCTTTGATATTTATCTGCTTTGATGAATATGCCTTGCTGGGTATAATGCATTGTTGGCATTATGTCAGTTTTTGAATTATATTCGATGATATGTCTCTATTGAGTTTCTTTTCTCTTGGTTATAAAAGTCATATTTGTAATTTGATGTAAGGGTCATGTTTATACCTATGATCTAAAGATTGTTATATTCAATCATGTATGGACTTTTTCAAATATGTAAACCCAATTGGTTGGGTGCTTGAGTCAAAAATGTAAACCCACCTGGTTGGGTAGTTGAGTCAAATATGTAACCAACTTGGTTGGGTGATTGATGTAAGTATGAGTCCTTGGTGATAGGAAAGGTCATATAGTCATGTATTTCATTGAAAATTTGTTTGAAGATTTAGCATGTGTTCAAGGTGAGCATGGTTAGTATAGTGCAATGTAGATCTACAGAACTCTTATATATTAAAGGAAAGAGAAACCTTGTTTCAACATTGGTTTGCCCTTTTCCCTTGATGTAAAAGGGGGAAATTAATTTGGTGTTTGAATAATGCTTATGTTGATGTGTCTACAGGTTGTGATGATAAAACACTAACACGGTTGTCATCATGGTTCTGGAAACCCACTTGTAAAATACTAAATATATTGGTTCTGGATAGGCACAAAGGTGGCAAAGTGATGGAAAAAATTGTCAGAATGAGGGGACAAAATTTTTACAAATCAGAATTAGAAGATGGATAAAGAACATATTTAAGGAACTATACACAAGTTGGTCAATAAAAAATCATGTATACATGCAGGTAATAAGAATCAAAGTCATGTATGTGATTGTGAATTAATTTTATGATACCAGGGGTCCTTACCATGTTATTAGACCACACTATTGAGCACAATAACGATTAGTTGATCACGTCAAAGGATAACACAACACTTGTGTGGTTTTGGCTCATGGTATTTGCTAAGGCTCACACTATATAAGGGGGTGGAGATCACAGTGCTAAGTGTGCATGAGGATGTGAATTGAATGAATACTTCAATATGAATTATATTTATATGGAGTTGGCTATAATCAATAGATAGATCTGATATTATGATGCACTCATGAACACTATAATGGATCAGGCTCTCTAAACGTGAAATGAATATGTATTTCCATGATATTTTTATGAGTTTTTAAGATCTATATTCTGCCGCGTGATTTTTGAAGTGAAAGGCATGATCTGAGTAAGTTTGTAGTTTTGAAGTGTTGCGCAATCCTAAACTATTTACATTTCTATATGCGAGATCGTCACAGTGAAGGAGTGTATACACGTGGGTTCGGCTCTGCCAAGGTGCATCTGCAAGCTAGGGTTTTGTTGAATAATGCTGAAGGAAATGTATGATATGTTTTGTTAAATTTCTAATGTCTGTCAATGATGTCTTCATATAAGATCTGGGTTTTTTAAGTACTAATTATTCTGCTACTTGATTATGTATAAATATCAATGATATGTTGATTGAAAATGATGGAGGCTATTGACTGTATAAGGGCTCTGTAAATCTGACAAAATATGTCTGAATATATCTAATCTATTATAACTCTGGTCAGAAACTTATTCTTAGTATATTAAGATCTATACGCAAGTTTCTCCATAGAAAATCATGTATACATGCGAGTTTCCATAAGTAAAGTGGCATATACATTTGTTTTATGAATGGTCATGGTTGCAATTGATTATGTGTGTTGATTCAGAAGTCTAGGTTTGGTTCCATGGTCTAGTTACAGTGATCTCATTTTTTTGTTCGAATTTGGTTGATGGTTATTTTTTTTAATCTACAAGTTGTGTTAAAGTAAAATTTGTTGGTTCCAGTGTGAAAATTTATGAAACGTGGTCTACAATGGGTCTAAGGGTTGGAGCCTTCAATGTGGAAGTCGAAGCTTCCTTCTATTAGGATCTGGTGATCATATCAAGGGGTTGTAGCTCCCTTCCAGTAGTGGTTATTAAATGAGTTAAGGGGGTTGGAGCTGCCTCCCAGTAGTAGCTAGTGAACGAGAGAAGGTTGCAGCCTTCTGCAGGTGGGTGCCTGCATGTTGGTATGAATCTACGCCAGTACAAAAATGTAAGTAGTTTTCTATATAATAAATATTGAAGAAAAAGACAACAACAATGGTGGTTTTCTCCCAACTTGGGTTTCCACCTTAAATCCTGGTGTTCATGTGTGTTTCTTATGTGTGATGATTTATTTTATTTTTACTGCAAATGTTTACTGCTTACTTAATTTTCAATGAATAAATGATGAACTAGGCTAAGTAAAGTTTCTAAAGATTTATCTAAATAATAAGTTCTCTAGGTATATGTTAGTTTCCTTACATAAAGCCATGTTTATAAGATATTTGGCTTAATTAAATTCGTGTATAGAAATTAGTAAAATTAAGAAAATTATTGTGAGTTTTAAATACTTATTCACTCAACCCCTCTCAGAATTTTTCCCAAAAAGTGGTAGAGTAGAGATTTTTTTGGGATCCTAAAGAATGTACAAACTACCATCAGCATCATGCATGAGTGAACAATGTGATACAATGTGTCACTTACACTGGTAAAGAAGATGAAGCCATGGGAAGATTTTAGATAAATCTATAGTTCGAATGTTAATTTAGAACAACAAGTAGCTTGACTCATTAATATGAATCATTTAGGCCACATATGTACATATTTACATCATTTTGGATTTCATGGTGAGAACCCATTGGATCCCATCAGTTGGTACACTCATGGACACTAAACGCAATCGGCAAGTCTAATAGGAGATTGATAAATACTTGAAGCATCTGGAGCAGATGGTCACCCGAGATGACATGGAGATCAATTGATAGAAATTGTAGGATTACAACGGTGGCCCGGTTTAAAAAAAAATTATGTTTCTCCTTATTGAGGAAGAGGTAAATTTCATTTCTAAGAGATTGTACCTAGATGTTATGGAGGTAAGATTCTGCTTCCTTCTTCATACTATCTCACAGTTTGGGGATACCATCACACAATACCAAGCTTAGCATGACTACGTGACTGAGAGACACCAAGTCGAAGATTCCCGGCTTGAGGTCACCCAAACTCCATCATCATAGTTCTTTGTCTTGTTAGGCTATCAAGTTGCCTCTACCCTATTTTTTCCTATATGGGTACGAGTGGAAATTGTAATATTATTTGTAATTATTGTATAAGTGAAATTCCAAGTGTCCATTATGGAATGTGAAGATTCATATGTAATGTGAGGAGTCATTAGGGGAGTCCAAGAGTAAAATAGGGGGCATGCCAAGAGTCACCCCCATTTTTTATAAATACATTCTCGCAAATCTTGTAAAAGGGATTTTGGGAGCCAAGCTTTTGGCCATGCTTAGGCTGAGAAAAGGCTTGGGAGTTTTTTGGCAGCCTTGGATTATTTGTCTCATAGAGGGAGTATATTTATTTTGGAGGAGCAATTGTTGTTGACTTCACATTCCACTATTGGGGAAGTGGTTCGTCATGTTGTATGTATCAATGGAACTTTCACTTATAATAAAATCAAATCTGACACATCTTCATGCATACATTGTAAATGTAGTAGGAATATTCTTGTTACGTTTGTGATGTGTGTTGTTTAACTTACGCATATGATTATTAACTAATTTGTTTTCATTTGTATGAATCTTTATGGATGCATGCTCATGTTTTAACCCATCACCTTTAGCTTTTGGACTATTCTGCTTGTTAGTTTGTGTGATTTCTTTCAGCTGGTGTGTTCCTTTCAATATGCATACTATTACAGGCTTCCAAGGAGCACACTTCATTTTCCCTTCACTGTTATAATTTCTCATACATCACAATGAATTTCCACAAGGTCACACTCTTATTCAAGCAAAGACATTATGCACCACACTATGCATTTTGAAATCTAAGGCATATCATTATACACCCCATTGTTGGGAATCCTACTCCAAACGATGTGAGGTATAGTAGGGACTTCATATCAGGGAGATCCCCTGAAATTTGGTAGGTCTAGCACCATCAACAGGGTGTTGCAATACTAAAGTAATTGGAATTGTAACCTTTAAGAGGGATTAAAACTCCCATATTCATATGAAAGATGTCATGTATGTACTTGGGATGAAGAAGAACTTGATCTCTATAGTTGTATTGGAGTATCATGGTTATGATGTTGTTTTTAGTAAGGGGAAATAATGTTTTACGCATGTAGCTACCTCGAAGGTAAAACAAATTCGAGTTTGAGTGAATAGTATCTAAAAAATTTAGGTGGAAGCTTGCAATTCACTAAGTAGCAAGGAAGGAGAAGTGCAGAGTCAGGATGTTAGAGAAATTTGGAACAATAACATGGGACACTTACACCATGTGGACTTAAAAATCATGCAACAGATCACCACCAGTATCTTGAAATGAACCCTTAACCAGCATGATGTTTGTAGAGGATAAACATTTGGGAAATATGTCAAATCCACCTTCCAGGGCTGAGATAGTAGAGTTGTAGCAATCTTGGAGAAAGTCCACTATGATTTATGTGGAGCATTTTCTACAAACTCTACAACAAAGCACATGTATTATGTGTGTTTTGTTGATTAATTTTCAAGAAAATTTTGGATCTTCTTCATGCGCAAGAAGGATGAAATTTTTTCAAAACTTGTTGAACTCAAATCATTGGTTGAAAAGGAGATTAGTTAGAAACTAAAATCTGTGAGAAGTGATAATGGAGGAGAGTATGTTTCTAGCACCTTCAAGGACTTTTGTGTTGGAGGGGGTATTAGAAGAGAATTGAGGGCACCCCATAATCCATACAAAAATGGGGTGGTTGAAATGAAGAACCGAAGCACAATGGGAGCAGCAAGAGCGATTTGGCATGTTTAGGGGTTGCCATTTCATATATGGGCAGAAGCCTGTAATGTTGTATTTTATTTTTAGAATAAGAGCTCTCATATAATACTTGGTATGATGACACTCGAATAAGATTTCTCTGGGAGGAAGCCAAATGTATTTGATTCCGAAATTTTTGGAGCTACTGTGTATTGTAATTTACACAAGGATAACAGGAAGAAACTTGAGACTACAACTGATGTGGGAGCCTTTTTAGGATAAAAAGTGACACCACATAACTATAGGGTGTATTTACCCTCACTCATGGTGACAATAGTGAGGATATATGTGAAAATTGATGAGGAGAAGGTTTTGATATGTTCTCTAGAGCGAGAGCTAAGTATCCAACTGGAGGAGGAGATTCTACTTCCAAAGGAGGAGACTCATAAAGAGCTTTAATGTGTTGTGGAGCAGCCACATGCAGAGGAGAAAATAGGAGGCTGAGTGCAGGCACCCACTCAACTAGAATATTATAGAGAGGGGAGGAACAGAACTAGAGAAGCTAATAGATTCATACAGGATGCATGGGATCATCTGGGATATCCTACATATATGTGCAAGTAGATTATGTCACTAGACAAGTACATTGGGTATATGGCTCTCATAACATAACTCATTGAGTCAAAGCCTTCTTCATTTAAGGAAGCAGTTTCTCAAGTAGTGTGGGTTGATGCCATGGTGGAGGAGTATGACTCCATCATGAAGAATATTGTATGGGAGGTGGTGATGAGACCAAAGAACAAGTTAGTGGTTTATTCTAGATGGATCTATAAAGTGAAGCATGTAGCTAATGGGAGCATCGATACATACAAGGCCAAATTTTTCAGCAAAGGCTTCTCTCATGTACAGGGAGTGGACTATGAGGAAACATTTTCCCCAGTGGAAAGATATTCCTCCATTAGAACTATTCTTGAATTAGTTGTGAAGATGGGGTGGAAGATCCACTAGATGTATGTGAAGACCTCCTTTATTAATGGTGTTGTTGAGGAAAAAATTTACATATAATAGCTAGATGGATTTGATACATACAATAGGGAGACACACATGCGTAGACTCAAGAGATCCTTTTGTTGTTTAAAATAGGCACCCCAAGCTTGGTACACTTGGATCGACAAATATCTCAATGGATTTGTGTTTTAAAAAGTTAAGAAGATGCCAACCTCTATCACATTTTGGTAGATGGGAAGTTTTTTATCTTGTTTTTGTATGTTGATGACTTGATACTTACAGGTGATGAGAAGTTGATCCACTCTTGCAAGGAGGACCTTGCAAGAGAATTTGAGATGAAGGACATGGGCTTGATGCATTAATTCCTTAGGTTGGAAGTATGGCAGGGTGATGGTGAGTTTCTAGTGAGTGAGAGGAAGTATACCTCTAAAATAATTCAGAGATTTCACATGGAGAACTAAAATCCTATGGACACACCTCTAGCTACAAATTGGAGGAAGGAGAGTGCTTCTTTAGGAGAAGCATTAGATGTTACTTCTAGGTCCCTATAATATTAGTGTATACCATTATTGTTATTGTTAGTGTAGCCCCCTTATTTTTATTTTTGTGCCCATGTGTCCCCCATATTTTAATTATTGTGCCCCATAAAATCCCACTATTTTTATTGTTGTTCCCTTACATTATTATTGTTATGTCGGCTACGATTATATTGTGACCCCTTGGACTCCTATATATAGAAAGGAGTTTTTGTCATATGTATCATCCAAGAATTTTTTATTTACGTAATTTAAAGGAGGTTTCTCCCACAAAGTGGATAATTTTTAAGTCGTTGATCTATATTTTCTTCTATTTTGTGAGTTGGTTGCATAACATTTGATATCAGAGATTTGGATTCTAGGGTTTCAATGCTGCAAACATGCCTTCATTGAATTTTCTCTATAATTTTTTTTCTACGAAGTTTCATACACTGATATTTTTACCATGAGAATCGAAAATCCTGAGGCACATTGTGTAAAAATTTCATATCTTGGTTCACTATATTTTTAGAGATATGATATGAGGAAATTAGTCTTTTTGCAGGCTCCAGAATTTCATCTCAAACAAGTGACACAGGGAAAATCGTCATAACTTTTGTTCTAGTCATCATATTTAAATTATGTAAAATGTGGTTGAAATTTCACAAATTTTGGTTTATTGTGTATCAATTTCAAGTTTGAAGGTCAAAACAATAACACGTGGTACATCATACAATTTCTCTCTACTAAACTAGTCGATAATTAGGCCGTTGTGGGAGATTGGGCATACCTTTATCTTCAAGAATCCAAATTATGTATGACCTATGGAATTGGAAAGAAGACTCATAGGGTTACCATAGGACCAAATTTTAGATCTTGGAGTTCCAAAATTATAGAGTTACAACTGTTTCAATATTGAACTCCAAAAAGAAAGAAAAAGGTGTGTATTTTTTTTTTAAATTGCATAATGTTTGTTTGAAAAATTAGTTTCAACTGATTCCAAGGGAATATTGAATTATAAATATCAGTATTGGGCTCTAATATGCCTCCAAAAAATAATTCCACACCTATTAATCCCTCATAAATCTCTACTATGACACATAAAGAGGAATAATTGCAGCATGATATCTCAAAATTACAGGACCAAGTGCAACAATTTTCGCTCTCACATAAAACAACAAAAAATGAAACAAAAGCTGACATAGATGGTTTAAAACCAGAAATTAAAGCTAATATAGATGGTTTGAAGAATGGCATAGAATATAAGATCGATGGAATAGAAGAAAAACTGAAAGGAAACATGGAATATTTGAAGGAAGACGTGAAATTTTTGAAGGAATGTTTGACAAATTTTCTACAAGAGGAAACTCATGATGATAAAAAAAGAAATGTTAATCATGATTTCATAGAATCTAATGTTGGATTGAAGATCCACCATATTCCAAAGATCGATATGAGGAATTTTGATGGAAGGGATCCTGTAACATGGATACTATAGATGGAGAAAAATTTTGATCTCCATAATGTGCAAAACACAAAAAAGGTACGCATTGCAGATTTATGTTTGGAACAAAATACATTTTCACTCGTAAAAAAATTATCACTTGGTGAATTTTACAGATGAAATGATGGCACACTATGATGATACAAAGAGAAACACCTTCTTTATCCAATTGATAAATCTCAAACAAAGGGGTTCAATGGTGGAGCACATTGAGGACTTACGAAAATTGAATATAGGGGTAAGTGATATTCCAAAGGAGAACAAGATTGATTTCTACATAAGGACTTTAAAGGATAACATCCAACATGAGGTTCGACTTTGGGAACTTGATTCATTGGCGAAGGCATTCAAGTTGGCAAGAAATTTTCAAAGAAAAATTATGGCGACAAGGAAGGCTACCATTCACAACTATAAATATGGAAGTGTTGCTACTCATAGACTTCCACAACCTACAAGGTTGACACCACAAAAAATGGAAGAAAAAAGAGAAAAATGTATTTTCTACAGTTGTGATAGCAAATACAGTAAAGGTCATAAGTGTGCTGATAAGAAATTATTTTATATATATTGCGAAGAGGAGGTAGAAAAGGAACAAGAAACTGCAAAAGAAGAGGATATACAATGAGAACCAACCCTAGAAAAAGAAGAAATGAATCCAAAAATATATTTTAATTCAATAGCATGAATTACCACTCCTTGTACTCTAAAGATAAAAGGACATATCAAGAAGAAAAAGGTAATAGTGTTGATTGATTCAGGTAGTACCCATAATTTTATTCATTGTAAGGTAGCCAAAGAATCGAATTTCTTCCTATACCTAGCACCAGAGTATCAAGTGATGGTTACAAATGGAGGAACTATAAAATTCTCTAGAAAGTGCGATAATAGAAAGCTAAAAATTGGGTAATATGTATTGAATAGTCCAATTCTCTCCATTCCAATGGGTGGTGATGTTGTACTAGGATTCCAATGGTTACAATATTTGGGAATGATAGATTTTAATTTTCAAGAAATTTTCTTGAATTTTTTTGGGAAGGAAAGGAAGTTCAATTATGGGGTATCACAAGGAATCAAGAAAATATAATCAACTCTAATGTCATGACAAAGCTTCTGAAGAAAGAAAAATGAGGCGTAATTGCACAATTATGCTCACTACAGGTTCAAACATCAAAATCATCTATTTCTCCACATCTCCAAAAAGCCTTGGACAATCGTTCCAAGGTGTTTGATAATCCCTAAGGACTCCCGCCTATTCTTGATAATTATCATGCTATTAATTTTATTACAAGAAGTGGTCCTCCAAACATCATGCCTTACATATGTCCTTATTCCCAAAAGAGTGAGATTGAACGTGTGGTTACAAAAATGATAGAGGCTAGTATAATTCAACGTAGTCAAGTTCTTTCTCTACTCCAGTAGTATTGGTGCATAAGAAGGATGGATCATGGTGTATGTGTACGGATTATAGGGAAATAAACAATATCACTATTAAAGATAAAGTTCCCATCCTCGTCATTAACAAATTATCATATGAATTACATGGAGCAATTTACTTCACCAAGATGGATCTCTGTTTTGGATATCATCAAATTAGAATGAAGACAAAAGAAATTCTGAAAACAACATTCAGAATTCATGAGGGTCAGTATGAATTTTTGGTCATGCCTTTTGGCCTTACTAATGCACCTTCCACATTTCAAGGTGTGATAAATTCCATTTTCAAACCCTTCCTTAGAAAAATTGTGTTAGTATTTTTTGATGATATACTAATCTACAACAAGTCTTCGAAGGAGCATGTTCAACATGTTGACAGGGTGCTCAAACTATTGGAGGAGAAACAATTATATGCAAAAACCTCCAAATGTTTCTTTGGAGTAAAAGAGGTGGAATATTTGGGTCATATTTTATCTCATGGAAGTGTTAAGGTAAACCCTAAAAAAATTAAATACATTAAGGAATGGAAAATACCCACAACCATAATGTATATTTGAGGATTTCTAGGGTTAAAAGAGTATTATTCGCAAGTTTGTTAATAATTATGGGAGAATATTGGCACCTATAAGATCATTACTGAAGAAAAATGCAATTTCTTGGACTCCAAAAGAAACTAAGGCCTTTGAACATCTTAAAGAGGCAATGTGCCAAGCACCGGTCGTAGCTATGCCAGACTTCATAAAATCCTTTATTGTGGAATGTGATGCCTCAGGAAATGGAATTGGTGTGGCTTTAATGCAAGAAGGAATACCCATTTCTTTTGAAAGTCGTCCAATCAAAGGAAAGTATTTAGAGAAACTTATTTATGAGAAGGAAATATTGGAAATAATACATGCACTAAAGCAATGACGACCTTACCTAATGGGAATACACTTCAAGGTAAAAAATGGATCATGATACTCTTAAATCATTTTTGGAACAAATATTATATTCAGAAGAGTAGCAAAAATGGGTCACAAAGATTTTTGTTTATGACTTTGAAATCATCTACAAAAAAGGGAAGAAAAATGTTGTTGCAGATGAACTCTCAAGAAAATATGAAGATGTGGAAGAATTTTTGTGTGCCATTTCTATTATCCTACCTGAGTGGATAACCAAAGCAAGGGGTGAATGCAAGAATGATGAAGAGGTCTGGACACTCATTCAAAATTTGCAGTAAGATCCTAGTACATATTAAACATTTAGCTCGAAAAATTATTCATTATGGTACAAATGTTGCCTATATATTTGTAAGAATTCCAAACTAAAACATAATATTATTTTGGAATTGCACACCTCTCCCTTACAAGGGCACTCAGGTTTTTTAAAAACATACCACAGGGTCAGGAAGGATTTTTTTTGGGATGGAATTGAATCTGATATTCAAAAGTTTGTGGTGGAATGTTTGGTTTTCCAACAGAATAAAGTTGAGACAACTAATACCCTAGGTCTATTACAACCTTTATCCATTCCAAGTCAATGTTGGTAGGAGGCTTCAATGGATTTTATCACAGGCTTACCCAAGTCCAAAGGAAATACTATCATCATGGTGGTAGTTGATAGACTTACCAACTATGCACACTTTTTTGCATTATATCATCCATTTAAATCCAATATAGTTGCTACTGCATTTGTGGAAACAATTAAAAGGCTACATGGAAACCCACAGATTATTGTAAGAAACAGACATCCCATTTTTATAGGAAATTTTTGGACAGAATTATTTACTTGTTTGTGTACTCAATTAGCTCATATATCATCATATCATCCTCAATCTAATGGGAAAACTATGATAGTGAAATTTTTTTTGAAATGATATCTTCGTTTCTTTGTGTCTGATAAACAGACACAATGGGTCAAGTGCTTAGCTATGGCTGAATGGTGGTATAACACTTCCTTCCATACTACAGCAAAAATGACCCCATTTATGGCACTTTATGGATATCATCCACCCTCCCTCATATAATATTTAAGAGAAAATTCTAAGGTTCAAAATTCTAAATACTTTCCTTTGATTAGACGACTTTCAAAAGCAATGGGTCTTCCTTCTTGCATTAAAATAGCAAAAATTCCATTTCCTAAGGCATCACATTCCACAATAAAGGTTTTTGTGAATTCTGGTGTAGCTAAGACCAGTGCTAGGCACATTTCCTCTTTAAGATGTTCAAGGGCCTTAGTTGCTTCAGGAGTCCATGAAAATGCATCTTTCTTCAATAATGTTGTTAGAGGTGCTGCTATTCTCCCATAATTCTAAACAAACTTGTGATAATACCATGTTAACCCAATAAATCCTCGCAACTGCTTTATGGTTGTGGGGACTTTCCATTCCTTAATGGCTTTAATTTTGTTAGGGTCTACCTTAACACCCTCGTGAGATACAATATGACCCATATATTCCACCTCTTGTAGTCCAAAGAAACATTTGGAGGTTTTTGCATATAATTTTTTCTCCTGCAATAGTTTGAGCACCTTGTCAACATGTTGAATATGATCCTTCCAAGACCTGTTTTAGATTAGTATATCATCAAAAAATACTAGCACAAATTTTCTAAGGAAGGGTTTGAAAATGGAATTCATCAACCCTTGAAATGTAGAAGGTGCATTGGTAAGGCCAAAAGGCATGACCAAAAATTCATAATAACCCTCATGAGTTCGAAATGCTGTTTTTGGAATATCTTCAGTCTTCATTCTAATTTGATGATATCCTGAATGAAGATCCAACTTGGTAAAATAAATTTCTCCATGTAATTTATCCAATAATTCATCAATCACAGGAATGGGAAATTTATCTTTAATGGTGAGCTTATTGAGCTCCCTATAATCCGGACACATTCGCCATGATCCATCCTTCGTGTGTACCAATACTACAGGAGCAGAGAAAGAACTTTGACTAGGTTGAATTATACCCGCCTCTAACATTTCTGCAATCATACGTTCAATTTCGCTCTTTTGGAAGTAAGGATATCTATAAGGCTTGATGTTTGGAGGAAAACTTCCTGGAATCAAATGAATAGCATGATCATGATCACGAATAGGTGGGAGTCCTTTGGGAGTTTCAAACACCTTGGAATGATTGTCCAAGACTTGTTGGAGATCTGCCGAAATATATGATTTTGATGTTGAAACTTCTAGTGAGCATAATTGTGCAATTACGCCTCGTTGTTCTTTCTTTAGAAGCTTTGTCATGACATTAGAGCTTATTATCCTTCCCGGCTTCCCTTCAATACCCTGTAATTCGACTTCCTTTCCTTCTGAAAAAAAATTCAAGAAAAGTTCTTGAAAATTAAAAGCTACTATCCCCAAAGATTGTAACCATTGTACTCCTAGTACAACATTAGCACCTCCCATAGGAATGGAAAGCATTGGACTAGTCAATACATATTCCCCCATGGTTAGCTTGATATTATGGCATTTTCCAAAGAAATTTATAGTTCCTCCATTTGCAACCATCACTTGACATTCTGGTGCTGGGTATAGGAAACAATTCAATTCCTTGGCTACCTTACAATGAATAAAATTATGGGTACTACCCGAATCAATCAACACTATTACCTTTTTCTTATTGATATGTCCTTCTATATTGAGAGTTTGAGGAGTGGTAATTCCTGCCAATGCATTACATGATATGATCAGACTCATTTCTTCCTCTTCTAGGGTTAGTTCCTGGTGTATATCCTCTTCTTTTGAAGATTCTTGTTCATTTTCTTATTCCTCTTCACAATCTATGTAAAATAATTTCTTCTCGGCACACTTATGACCTTTAGTGTATTTGATATCACAACTGTAGTAAAGACCTTTTGCTATTTTTTCTTCCAATTATTGTTGTGTCAACATTGTAGGTTGTGGAAGTCTAGGAGTAGCAACACTTCCATATTTATATATGTGAGTGGTATGCTTCCTTGTTGCCATAATTTTACATTCAATTTTTGTTGCCAACCTGAATGCCTTTTCCAATGAATCAGGTTCCCAAACGCGAGCTTCATGTTGGATGTTATCCTTTAAATTCCCTATGAAGACATCAATCCTGTGTTCCTCTGGAATATCAGTTACCCTTATATTCAATTTTTGGAAGTCCTTAATGTGTTCCACCATTGAACCCTTTTGTTTGAGATTTATCAATTGGCTACAGAAGGTGTTGCTTTTTTTATTCTCATAATGTGCTATCATTTCATCTATAAAAATTGACCAAGTGACAATTTTTTTACAAGAGCAAAGCCATCGATACCATACAAGTGTATTTTTTTCTAAATGTAAAGTTTCAATGCGTACCTTTTGTGTGTTTTGCACATTATTGAGATCAAAATATTGCTCCATTTGTAGTATCCATGTTACGGGATCCTTGCCATCAAAATTCCTCATATCCATATTTTGGATATGGTGTTTCTTCCATCCAACATTAGAGTTTATGAAATCATGATTAACATTTATTTTTTTCTCATCATGAGTTTCCTCTAATATATTTTTGCCATTAGGAAAAATTTCTTGTATCAACTTTGCTAAACCTTCGATGTCTACTTTTAGATCATTATTCATGTTTTCCATGTTGTCTTTCATTTTTTCATCGATCTTAGCTTCCATGTCATCCATCTTAGCTTCAATGCCATCCATCTTAGCTTCCATGCCATCCATCTTAACTTCCAAACCATTCATCTTAGCTTCCACACCTTTCTTCAAACCATCCATATTACTTTCCATGTCTTTCTTCAAAAATTCCATTTCATTTTTTGTTTCTCTTTGCGATAACGAAATTTGGTGCACTTGCTCTTGTAATTTTGATATCTCATGTTGTGTTTCTTCGTCTTCATGAGTTGTTGTAGAGCCTTCTGAAGGCTTAATGGGTGTTGAATTATTTTTAGGGGGCATTTTAGAACCCAATACTGATATCTATTCTTCAATATTCCCTTGGAATAAATTTAGACTAATTTTTTTTCAAATGAGACGTATGTAATTTGAAAAAAATACATACCTTTTTCTTGCTTTTGAGGATCTTGATATTGAAACTGAATTATATCTATGATTTTAGATCATCAATATCTGAAATTCAGCCCTGAAGTAGCCCTCTGAATCTTCTTTTGAATGCCAAAGTTCTGACCTGATTTGGATTCTTCAAGGAAAATTTATGCCCAATCTCTTACGATGACATAATTATGGACTGGTTCAGTAGAGCCAACTTGTACAGCTTTCCACGTGTCATTGTTTCCTCCTTTGGCTCTGAAATTTATATACCAAAAACTAAATTCCTTGTGCTTGTGGCCACATTTTACATAATCCCAATCCGATGCTCAGAGAGAGAGTTATGACGTTTTTCCCACAATCACCTCTTTGAGATGAAATTCGGGAGCCTAAAACAATCCTAACTTTCGCAGATCATATCTCCAAAAGTATTGTGAACCAAGATCTGAAATATTTATAGGAATTTCCTTAGGATTTCAGCTTCATATTGTAAAATTTTCAGCTTCTGAAACTTCATATAAAAAATGTTATAGAAAAAATTCCACGATGACCTGTTTTAGTTGAAATTCGGCTGTGTGAAAAAGCCCTAACTTCCCCAAATCATATCTCCGAAAATATTGGGAACCAAGATATGAAATTTTTACAGGAGGTTCCTTAGGATTTCGGCTTTGGACTATACAGATTTCAACTTTTTAACCTTCGTAGAAAAAAAAAAAAATTTATTGCAAAAATTCCATGATAACCTGTTTGGAGCAGCGAAACCCTAGAATCCAAAGCTCTGATACCAAATGTTATGAAACCAACTCCAAAAATAGAAGAAAAGAGAAATCAATGCCTTATAAATCAGCCACTTTGAGGGGGAAACCTCCAATACATTACATAAATGAAAAATTCTTGGATGATACAAATGACCAAAACCTCCTTCTATATATAGGAGTCCATGGACCCACACTATAATCCTAGTCGACCTAAAAATAACAATGTAAGGGCACAATAATAACAATATTGGGGTTACAGGGGTACAACAATAACAATAAGGGGGCTACACTAATAAAAATAGGGGACTAAACTAGTAATATAGGGACCTAACAAAATGGACAATTTTTAATTCGTTGATATATCTTCTCTTCTATTTTGTGAGCGGGTTGCATAACAACAACCATCTACAGACACCTTGTGGGATCCTTGATGTATCTAGTGAACAAAAGGCCTGAAATATGGTATGCAGTTAATCAGTTGAGTAAAGCCATGGTGAAGCCTACCAACCTATATTGGAAGTTAGCAAAGCATGTGTTAAGGTACCTAAGAGGCACAACTGAGTATGGGTTATGGTATAGGAGGACAGAGGGAGTGAAGCTACAAGTCTTCAATTAAGAAAATTGGTTAAGGAGACCATCATAAATGAAGCATAATTCAGATGCTATCTTCAATGTTGGGTCTGATATAGAAAAAAATAGAGGTTTGTGGAACTCATCTTAGTAGAGGTTGAATACATGGTTGCAAGTCGAGCAACATGTGAGGCCATATGGACGAGGACAATAATTATAGGTATTTTTATTCAGGAGATGGATCCAAAAATTATTTATTCTGATATTCATAATTGTATCAAACTGTTTGAGAATCCAATATTCCATGACATGTCCATGGATATTTATATCAGGTACCATCACTTGTGGGATTATGTGCAGAGGATAATTATGATGCTGCAATACATTCCAACTAAGAAGCAGGATGAAGATATATTAACAAAGGCATTTTCAAGAGGAAAATTTTAATTCCATAGGTGTGGGATAGGGATGATGAAAAATATCTTTCTTTCTAAGAGGGAGTGTTAGAAATTGTAGCAAGAAAGGATAAATTTTACTTGTGCCTTAGTCAAATTTAGTAATTGAATTTTCCACATTAGCACGATGACCTGGATTGTAGTTAACTTGTGTGACATGGGCTTGTCTACTAGTTTACTCAAGAAATTCAATTTATAGGCTAGAAGTAGAGTTGTGCATGTAGTGATTGCTAAAATTTAACAATCTAGTTTAGTTATTTTTAGTTTGACTCAGTTAATTGAGCTCAAGTAACTAGTTGAGTCAGTTGAAGTTCAATTGAGTAGTAGAAAAATTTCTAACTCAATGATATCTTAGTTAAACTAGTCAATCAAGCTAAAAATAGCCTAGACATGCATGGAATTTAAATCCCTATAGTGTACACCCCAATCCCATGATGAACCAATACTTTCATCATTAATGGGATTTTAATGTAATGGTAGAAATGATAGTGGAGGAACCAATATTGTATGCCCAAATCCCATTGATGATGAAAGTAAATGGATAATAATGTTGAGGCGTGATTATAAAAAATTAATTTAAAATGTTAAACATGGCAAAGTATTTCTACAACTCTTTCACATTATAAAACTTATATAAATATAATGTTTCCTTTTGTACAACAAGTATTAGAAATTCGTGCATTTTATTCTTACCAATGGTTCTCTCTCTTACCAATGATGTTGACAATCCTTTTTGAAGCTTGAAGTATTATAGAATAGGACTATCAAAATATTGTTAGACTAGTTGAAAAAAAAATTCTCACAAACTTATGTATCCATACATTCTTAGACGATACACATGCTCTTTAAAAATACATTCAACTCCAATATTATAACAGAGAACTCATGATTTATAGGCAATCCTGCACCCTGTTTAGAGTTCATGTAGTTTTGTATCAAAATCAAGAAACAAATTGGAACTTCCTCATTTGATCTATCTACCTCGAAATCAATAAAAAGGAATGTATGATGGATTTTCCTCGCACTTGATCACATCAACAAGCACATGCCAAGAATTATTTCCAATAATTTTCATGAAACATAGTTGATGCTAGGGCTACCAAAATATGAGTGCATCATAAAAATAATGTAAGGGCATTGATACAACTGATTACAATAAATTTATAAAGTGGGGGAAAAGAGAATGGGAATAGGGATGTGATGAATCAATAAGAAGAGGAGGGTAAAAAGAGGGACATAGAGGGGACGATAGAAAATAGGGAAAGAATATAGTAATAATAGGAGGGAAATGAAAACAGGGTAATATAGAGGGGAATACAGAAAAAAGGGACAAGGAATAGTGATAATAATGGGAGCAATATAAAATAAGTACAGTGAGAGAAGGGGTGATTGAGATAGGGAAAGGGTATAATGATAAGAATGGGAAGAGTGGAAAATAGGGGTAATAAGATGGAAGACATGAATAATGAATATATGAGCTAGATAGAAATGCTCAAATATGAGGAAAATGACCACCCTATAAGGAAATAATGTTGGTCGGTAAAGGAAATTAACTACAGTGGGAGTATGTCCACCAACTGTATAAATATTTGGAAAAGTGGTTGTTGTGAACTTGGTAAGGAGAAATAATTCCGCAAACCTAGTCTGCTACCACCAAAACTAATCATAGAGACTAACTTCTTCTCAGTGACAAGCCACAATGTTGAAAAGTTCAATTAGCACTCTATCTTTATTAAATTATTTAAGGGAGAATATATGTGCTAGTTCCTTTGTTTTTAAGCAAATCTCTTATTCAATTGCACCAACAAGTTGTTTTTCACAACTGAACATTATTTTTATCTTTACTTTTTTTTTATGATTTTTTTTTCTATTTTTTTCTTTTTTTATTTCAAAGGAAAGTAATAGGTTAAGAGATTCTTACAACAATCTGAAATTATTAGGTTTCCTAGCATTTCCAATTTTGATTTTCTCTTTAACTGTTGAATACATTCTTCCTTAGTGGTGCATTGTTGATATAATTTGAGCTTGTGCCCATTCAACATGAAGATATACCCTTGCTCATAAATATTTTTAGTTTCCACTGCTCCAATTTCAATATAATGAAATACCTCATACAGACCCCACCAACATGTACAAAACATTCTCTTGAATTACTTAAACTGAGTCATATAGGAGAGCCCAATTTCCTTGTTGAAGTTTCTTCTTCCTTATAAACGTATAATTCCATCTACTCCTTTCTTGTTGAACCTGAATGGTCTATTGAACAACATCACACCTCATCTAGTCTAGTTCATTCAATTGTAAAAGGAATTTTGTTATGCCTCAGAGAGCTGAAGACCTACCTATATTAAAGTTCTCAAATTTTTTATCTGAAATCAATAGGAAATAAATCATTCTTTCTATACACTAATTCATAAGGCATGTTCCTAGTGTTATTCCTCCATGTGGTTTTATATGCCTACAAGGATTTAGGAAGCCTAGCTACCCAATCCTTCATATGCATGTGTACAATTTTTGTTAGGATGGATTCAATAACCATTTTGGTGGATTCCACTTGGGAATTGGCTTGTGGATGGTACCTGGAGGACTTTTGGGGTCTAATACTATATTTCTCCATGATTTATTTCACAATATTTGAAGTAAACTTTGAACCTTTCTCAATCACAAGCTCTCTAGGAACACCAAATCTAGTAAAACAATCTTCAAACATAAAATCCACAATAGAATTTTCAATGGAAAAGGAAATAGATTTAGCTTCAACCCATTTTCTAAAAAAAGAAGTGTAAACCAAAATATGTCTTTTATTGAATGATGTTGATGAGATAGGTCCTAAAAAATCAAGATACCATTTTTCAAAGGGGTCCACTATTACCTAAGGACACAAAGGCATCTATTCATCTTGTAGAGCATGGACCATTCACTAAAAACTATCTCATTGGTAGAAATATTTCTTCGCATACTTAAAAAGAGAAGGAAAATAATATCCCACATGAAGGACCTTATATACAGTTCTCTTATCTGTGAAGTTGCCTCCACTCGATTCACCATGGGTTGCCTTTAATATGTCAAACACATCTTCCTCACGCACACATCTAGGAATAATCAAATATGGATTGGTGCAGAAGAGTTCTCCTTGAGCCCATAATTATGAGGTGTTGTATTTAATAATTCTCTATTTTTCGCTAGTGGAAATGTGTGGTGGTGTCTTCCTTGTAACTAAGTAGTTCACTATATCTGCAAAACATGGTGAGTTACTAAAAGAAATGTTCATTAGGGAAACAATCGTCAACAAGAATCACTTGACCTATATTATCTATTCTACAAAGAAAATAAAGCACTACATGATCGCTACCATCCTTATCAATAATAGTAATGTTAAATTTATGTAATAATAATAACCATCAAATGACCATCGAGTGTCCCATCCGCTACTTAATGCCAATTCATTAGATATTTTATAGTAGATTTATCCCTGTGGAAAAACGCCTCATATCCGATTATATAGAGTCTAAATTTCTTAATGGCATAGAATACAACTAAAAATTCTTTATTTATCACTTTATAGTTTAGTTTATCAAGTGGAAGGTTCTTACTAGAAAAATAAATAACGTAAGACAATTTCCCTTCTTATTGTCCCAATATATGTGCTAACAGTGGTTTCTAGGGCATTGAAGGGACCAGTTAGGTCCCCTCCAGATAGGTTCCTTCATCAATTTCTCCTTCAATTCCATAAAAGTACATTGGCAAGCATTTATCCAAGATAATCTAATATATTTAGCTAATAAACAAAAAATATGAGAAACAATCCTAGAAAAGTGCTCTATGAATCTATATTAGTAATCAACATGTCGTATAAAACTCCTTACCTCATTTTGGGATTTGCGTACTAGTAGGTGTATGATGATTTCAAATTTGGCAGGGTTTACCTATATACCTTCTTTATGAATAAGGTGACCAAGGACTATGCCTGCATCAAACATAAATTTTCATTTTATATTACTTAAGGTGAGATTAGCCTCTTTTCACCTAATCAACACTTTTTCCATATTCTTGAGGGCTTCCTCGAAAGATTCACCATATACAGAGAAGTTATCCATATACACCTAGACACACTCAAGATCAAGAAAGATAGCTAAGATGCCTAATGGAAAGTATTAGGGGCATTACATAACTTGAAAGGGAGAACCTTATAAGAAAATTTTCCCCACAAACAAGTGGAATTTGTCTTGTCCTAATCATCAAGTACGATACGTATCTTGTTATAACCACTAAAGCCATCAAGGAATGGAACGTAACTTTTACCTGCTAGGGTATCCAATACCTAATTGATAAATGAGAAGGGGGAGTAATATTTAAGGGTATATTTTTTCAACTCTTTGTAGTCCAAAAAAATCTTCCACCTACCATTTTTTTCAAAATTACTACTAAATGGGATACCCATCGATTGATAGAAATCGGGTAGATAAGACCAACATCCAGGACTTTCTAAAGTTCTTCTTTTACAATATTCCTGAGCATGGGGATCATTCAACATTGGGGCATTAGAACAGGTCTACCCCGCTCCTGAATATAGATATGGTGAGTGTATTTTTCTAGGAGAAATTCCTCTCATGTCCTCATAGATCCAAGTGAATGCACCATGATGATTTTGCAACATTTTTACCAGTTTCTCTTGTTAGGATTGTTCAAGTTGTGAATTAATATATAAGTATTTACCTGGACTCACCTCAATAAGTGCAGTATTGTGCTCATGAGTATCCATGGCAGTCACCAAATTTTGTAATGGTGATAAAGTTTGGGCATGAAAACTCTCTTGGAAACATGGGTTAAATATCAAACGGAATACTACATAATTCTTCAAAGTATCCAAGTTAACAAGAAATTTGTGATTTTGACTCTCCTCGGTACATTATGTAAACTGAAAAATATGATCAAAATGGAGATGGGTGGGGTATCCTCATCACTACTACTCTCACCCAGCCAAAGTGTATCACAGAGCTAGAGGATGGATCTAGAAATAGGATAAAGGGTGACCTTTTTTCTCAATTACCCATGTGTAATAAAAATATCGCCATAGCAGCAACTAATATAGGAAACAACCATGGTGATCCATGGCCATCCCAAGATTAAGGGATGTCCCCTTATAGGAATTTTAGGGTAAAGGACTATAAAATATACAAGGTATTCCCAAGAATATATGGAGATTATCATGTCATCGAAAAAACCCTCTATATTGATCTTTTATCTATCTACAAGCTCTAAAATTGTGGGTGTAGTGAAAAGGTGAGATAGTTGAAGCTAATCCATAGTTTTCTTGGTCATCATATTGATGGCCTCTCTTAGGTCAATCAACACATTAGGAACAATAAATCCATCAATATGGAAAAATAAAATGTGTTTCGAGGGTTTGTATACTTTTCAACTAAATCACACCCTATCATTAACTTAGTTTCTTTTGAAAAAATTGTATGTTGTGATTTTATGTTCTCTACCTACCTTGCTTCTTAATACAGATTTCCTAGATGGTCTTTCCATATATACGAATCTATTTGAGGGCCTGTAGCAAAGGAAATTTGATACAAATTTTCATTAGCTTAGAATTCAAGTCATACGCAAGATTTGGGTCAATTTTCTCCATACCTCTCAAGGTAGTGAGGTGAGATTGAAGACAGTAAGGTCTTTGAGTGTTTATGGGTGGTATTTATTTCATAATTACTATTTTAAAGGAGTTTCCTCCTCATTTTTTTACTCAATGATGAATGAAGGATGTTTTTATTTTTCTACCACCTTCTTTGACCTCAATTGAAGGTCTTGGACCTCAACTAGCATGGTATGAACAAATTTATTATTAGGGTTAGGAACTAGTTGTGCAAGATATTGTAGTATCCTAAAGGATGGAGGTAATAGAAGTTATGGTGGTACGTGATGCATTTTATGAGGCAAAGAAACTTATTTATGGGATTGAT
Source organism: Pinus albicaulis (assembly GCA_034641835.2). Taxonomy (NCBI): domain Eukaryota; kingdom Viridiplantae; phylum Streptophyta; class Pinopsida; order Pinales; family Pinaceae; genus Pinus; species Pinus albicaulis. The sequence goes on along the minus strand of CM076574.1, from coordinate 74,067,073 downwards.
ATTAACGATATGGTGGATATGGTACAAAATATGATTGTTGGGGTGGCATGGGATTTGGAAAAGTAGGATATGGAGGGTCTTCCACCCTTTTTTCCAAGAATGGTTTTGACCATATTGTGAGGGATACCCTTTCCATGGGAATGATTAATTCCAATTAGGAAATGAATTTTGTTTCCCATGAAAATTAGAAACATTTTGCGTAGGTTCAGATTGCATACCTAAACTTACCTATTTCCACGGTTATTTAGCTCCCATCACATGCAATGGTTCAGATGTCTAGTTTCCCCCTTGAAAAATGGCCTTCAAGCTCAGTATGTAGGTACACTAATATGTAGAACGGTCTCCTAAACAATGAAAAAAGTATTAGCAACATTTTTTTACAATCATGTAGTGGATGTTTATGTCTACATTTTGGACAAAATATAGAAAGTGCAACATGTTCATCTTCTTGCTTCTTTTTAAATTGTAAAACATCTAGTTTCAAATTCAAATTTTCAAGAAAATCAACATTAAAAATTTCTAACATATGTCCAATATCAATTTTAGTAACTCTAGTTATTCCATATTTGATATTTTTAAAATAATTATCTCTCAAATCTCTACCATAACTAGACTCACTGCATGAATATTTCCTCCGTAATTCACAAATATGATCAACAATCAACTAAGACTTATCTCCTTGTCCTAAAAAAATTAATACATTAATTGATCAATCTAAAACATCTCTTAAAAATATAGTTCTAAAGATGCATGGGTCTAATTTGTGTTTGGACCTTTAAAGACTAGAAATAAACCTTTCAAGGTCATCTTCCATACCTTTATCATCATACTATGTCATTCTAAAATTTTCATATTGTAAATCACATGCTTACATTCTTCTTAATATTTTTCAAGGTATGTGATTCTCATTTTGTCTCATGTTCAAATGGTGTCTATGCCCCAACCAAATGACCCAGCACACAATTTATGTCCTTAAGGGTAGCGAGGAAAATTTTAAGTTTTTGTGTGTCAAAAGAGTAATCATAGCTCATGCACAATATATCGAATTCAAAAAGAAACACGTCTGGGTATTATTGAATCTTACCATGGAAATGTGTAAGAAATGATAGAGGAATCATTTTAATCTAAACTATATAGTTAGCTTCCATGATTGGAAACGCAAATGTGATTTCTCCCCATGAATTTTTCTCACCACATCCCTCACCTTGTTCATCCTCATAATATTCCATTTTGTTTTTATTTACAATCAAATTATAACCCATATCCATTGATGAGGAGTGACTATTCCTTGGATCTATATCTCCTATAGAATCAACCACATAAGGAGGATTGACTACAAAATTCACTCAAATACCCCCTTCTCAATGAGATATATCTGAAATGAAATATCTAGAATCCAAGTGTAGTGTCTTAGCCTCATTTGTTTTGGCTATATTTGGAATTTTTTCCTACAATAGGACCAATGTTAGACAAAGGACTTTTACGAATATATAACCTAGTTTTTCCTTTCATTGGCTTATGACCCTTACCCCTAGTCATGCATATTTGAAAAGAAAAATTATGATAGAAATCAAAGAAAATAATATCAATCAATTTGTTTCCTTTCACTATCCCTAAGTCAACAAAATATTGTAATTGTTGCTAAGAAAAATCACACCAAAATCAGTCACTTATAGAAAAATAATCAAACCTCCTAATAACTAGCACAATAGAGGTACACCTACTAAAAAAAATAACACAATTTCTTACCTCTAATGTTGGAAAAATATAATCAAAAAAATTATAATACCATTGTCTCTTCCCTAAGTTCCTCCTCGGAAATGACGCAGGATGTTTAGGTGTATTTTAAGATACTTTAATAGTCCAACAACATCATGTCAATCTGGGGTATCATAAGCTTTGAGGCCCAACGCAATATATTCCAGAAGGAGACCTCAGGTACCTACAAAACCAATATTTGTTATTCTATAGAAACTCTCTATCAACACCTTCACATTCCTACAAAAACATATCAGTCCCTTGAACTCTATTCTAATCCTGCAATCCAAATGGTATTTATTAGAAAACAAATCCTAACTACTCAACACTGAAAATTTTGAACTATTTTCCTAACTAGGTTGAGAAACATCTTTGAAGTCTACCTTAGTTTTTTTAGCAAAAAAGGGATTTAGAAATCCTAATGATATTAACATTTTCAAAGAAAGAGAAGAAAATATCCTACTTCTAGCTCTCTACTTGGTTGATTAACTTCTTATAAATTTTATCTCAGTTGCCCAAGGGACAAAGGGATATAGGTTTCATTACACCATCAAAAGAGGATTGGAAGGTTAATTAATTTTGATCTCCTAATGCAATGCAGGAAACTTTCCTAGCAAATCCAAAATGAAAAATGAATCAAACTTCAAATACTCATACAGTCCTATGTATCAAATAGTCTATGTTAATGCAATATTTCTCTAAAATAAAAAAAATAAAAAATAAAAAATAAAAATTCATGGCCTCCTTCAATCAATCATTAACTCAAATAAAAGTATCGTGCTAGTTATTTGAGCAAAGTGTTATACAAAAAAAAACAATAAAATCATTAAGGTCTAAAGCTCATTTTTCATCTAATGTGTTGTGTGCATGTTATTTTAACATAGGAATCAAATCAATATAAATCTCGATGGGTATACAAGCTCTAGAAAATATGTTGCGACAAGTCCAAGGTAGGAAATAACGTAACCAAAGAGGACCACCATGTAAGCACCCTGTGATCACAAAAGTTTGAAACAAATATTGTTGAGTTTCTTGATAAGAACTACAAGACATTGGATTCAAAGTTATGTCCCTTTTCAGCACATTCATATGAAATGATCCACACATTTAACCCTGCAAAGACTAAGGAAAGACATCTATATCAAAATGTCACTAAAATATAGCCCGCATTCTTCTTAGCATAGGTATTAAAATAATATAAACCCCAATAAAGAATCAAGCTTTGTAAAAATATACCACATTAACAAGATTTCACAAGAAGAAATAGATTGATCTCAAATTATTCTACATGCATATCTTATAGTCACCCAGGTTCAACAAAAAATTCATCAAAGTCCCAAATAGAAGCTACATGTTACTACTCAAGGATCATATCCCTTTCCAAATTGTTCATATGCAATAATCCATTCAAAACAAAATTATAGGAAATATAGTGAAAAATATTTCTTTATCAAAATGTTATTGATTTAAAGCTTTCTATATTTGTGGCTAAACATTTAAAAGAAGTGTTACATCGCAATTTATATCCTCATATTTTCTAAATCTAAATGTGCTTCACTGAGGCATTCAACAAATATATGATCCAAGAAAATATAGTATAGAATATTAAATTTCTATGAGCACGAAACCACTCATATATGAAAGCTTTAAGGTTGATTAGCACACCACCCCATGCAATTAGATAACACACAAGAATATCTATACCCTAAAGTAGAAGGTAAACAAAGTAAGAGGGAAAAGGTTGATTTGGTGAGCCCAACCAACTAACTTATTTTTGAAAATATTAAAGAACGTAGCTTATTATAAACAAAACCGATTAGACAAAAAACTTGGCATAGCTTTAATATTGAAAGTAATTATTCTTTTACATAGAAAATAGATGTACAAAAGTCTACTAACCTTATGAACTAATCTCAAGAGCTAGAGTAGCAATATATAATTATAATAGAATCATTATCACGAGGCAGAGCCATAGCTATATTTTTATAATAGTTACAATACAATGTCAAGCTAAAACTATCCAGAGTGGTTGTGAAATAGAAAAAATACAAATCATAAAAATGCATGGAGGTATCATTCTAGTTGCACTCGTTGTCCAATCCTAGTAAACTAGAGAAATGCTTGTAGAGATACTCGAAGGCCAGAGCCCCAAAATCATGATTGAATGCAAAAATAAAACTTCAAAAAATCACGCCCAATATGATAAAACTCCATCAATGACTTTGACAAAGTGTAAAGGTATTCATCTGTTATGGGCCCACATGGCAGTCTTCACATGGAAGTATTGTACACACTCCTTTTCCTTTGGTTGCATGGAACTATGGAAGGTGCAAGATTTGCGTACCCATCATTAGAACATTTATGAATAAAAATTAAGATTTAAAATGCACTCAAATGAAATAATTTTGGAATTATTAAAAATGTACCTTATAAATTTTAAAGAAATTACTAATTTGGGCATATCCATCCATTGTAACACCAAAAGGTTTTGAATATATGTAGGTGAGAGTTCTAGAAGAGTGAAAATGGGGGTAAAAGGGGAATTAAGATAGTGTAAAGAATTGCAATTTGTAAGCCTGAAACATGACATACTTGATCCAAATGGAAAATGGCATCAACCCATGGTATTCATCTACCCATGTTATCCATCCACCCATGGAATTTACCCATGGTATTGTAAAAGACATCAACCCATGGTATTCATCCTCCCATGATATTTATTCGCCCATGGTATTGTATGTGACCCATGGTATGTATCCACCCATGGTATTCATCCACACATGGGATTTACCCATGGTATTGTAAGTGGCATCTACCCATGGTATTGGCCTATGGTATCTACACATGGTATTCTATCTCAAAAAAAGACTATAAATAACAATCCTCACTTTGTAAAATGATAGATTGTTCGCCACAATGTAGCTTCTACAGTTATTCTCTGTTTTAATAAAACAAGTTTCTTTGTGTTCTCTTTTTTTTTCTGGCATTCTAATTTTGTAGATCTTGTCAGATCTAATTCAATTTTCTTATATCTTGGGGGCCTCCCCCAAAGATATTGATCAGTGGTATCAGATTCAGGTTACGCCTCCATGGGAATGAGGGTTTGAAACATATTTCCGTTTCAATGTTTTGCAGCAATCTTCAGCAAAATCCATGAATTTTTTTTGGGGCGGCGAATTTTTAGATCAGATATGAAACCTTTAGTGAACAATTTACACAAAAAAATACCATATCTGGATTCCTTGTGAAAAAATACTCAAATTCAAAAAAAAAATCAGCCAAATTGGAGTTCAGATGAGGGAGATATCGCTGATTCAAAATCAGCAATGTTGAAGCAATTTTTCTGACGGAAATTCATGGATGGCGGCTATCCTGTCATTTTTTGAAATTTTCAGTGAAATATTTTAGAAGAATGGATATAGATCTGATCTCCTCTTGAAAAATAACCCAAGTTCAGAAAAAAAATCGGTCGAATCGGAGTTCGGATGTGGGAGTTATTGTTGCTTTTAAATCAACTATTTTTTCAGAAATTTTGTAATGGCGAGACAGTTCCAGCGTGAATCTGAGAGTCTAGAGTCTCCAGATAGTGGTTTCAAATACATGAGAAGATGAATAATTTTCATTCCATTTCTAAAAATAGGTTATAATAAATATTCTAAGTTATATTGACCGAGTTATGCTCATTTTAAATCTGGAGCAACATTCGGAGCAGGTTCCCTTTGGAGACGTGCCCTCCCACCCCGCTTTAGTAGGCACCTGCTTCACATTCATCAGTTTCATCATAGCAACATTCGGCTTGGGTTATTTGGAGATGTGCCCTCCCACCCCAAGCTATGTAGGCACCTGCTACTTCATCAACAATCAGCATCACGGTTATGGGTCAATCGCACAAAATCATTTTCATCGAAGTCCATTTGCTAGGCTACACACTGTTAGTCACACAGTTGGTCACAAGAATTACAGGGTATCTCTATCCTTGGATCTTTTTTTTTCATGGTTTTCGTTCATCCACAAACCCACACTTCATTGAAGTCCATTTTCTAGGCCGCACACTGTCAATATCACAGTTGGTCACAAGCATTACAAGGTATCTCTATCCTCGGATCTTCAGTTATGGATTAACTACAAAAAAATCTTCTCTTCACTGGCTCTTCATATTCAAAAAAGACTTATCAAGAGGGAACTTCACGCAATGGAGACCATTGGTTCTTAAGGAGGGAGGAATGATCCAAATGGAAAATGGCATCAACCCATGGTATTCATCTACTCATGTTATCCATCCACCCATGGAAATTACCCATGGTATTGTAAAAGGCATCAATCCATGGTATTCATCCTCCCATGATATTTATTCATCAATGGTATTGTAAGTGACCCATGGTATGTATCCACCCATGGTATTCATCCACACATGGGATTTACCCATGGTATTGTAAGTGGTATCTACCCATGGTATTGGCCTATGGTATCTACACATGGTATTCTATCTCAAAAAAAGGCTATAAATAACAAGCCTCACTTTGTAAAAGGACAGATTGTCCACCACAATTTAGCTTCTACAGTTATTCTCTGTTTTAATAAAACAAGTTTCTTTGTGGTTTTATTTTCTTTGTGTTCTCTCTTTTTTTCTAGCATTCTAATATTGTAGATCTTGTCAAATCCAATTTAATTTTCTTAGATCTTGGGGGCGTCCCCAAAGATCCGGATCAGTGGTATCATATTTAGGTTATGCCTGTATGGGAATGAGGGTTTGAAACATATTTCCGTTTCAATGTTTTGCAGCAATCTTCAGCAAAATCCATGAATTTTTTTTTTTTGGGCAGCGAGTTTTCAGATCAGATATGAAACTTTTGGTGAAAAATTTACACAATAAGAGACTATATCTGGATTCCTTACGAAAATATACTCAAATTCAAAAAACAAATCGGCCAAATTAGAGTTCGGATGAGGGAGATATCGCTGATTCAAAATCAGCAATGTTGAAGCAATTTTCTGACGACAATTCATGGAGGGCAGTTCTCCTGTCATTTTTTGCAATTTTCAATGCAAAATTTTAGAAGAATGGATATAGATCTGAGCTCCCTTTGAAAAATAACCCAAGTTAAAAAAACAATCAGTCGAATCGGAGTTCGGATGTGGGAGTTATCGTTGATTTAAAATCAACTATTTTTTCAGAAATTTTGTGACGGCGAGACAGTTCCAGTGCGAATCTGAGAGTCTAGAGTCTCCAGATAGTGGTTTCAAATACATGAGAAGATGCAGAATGTTCATTCCATTTCTAAAAATAGGTTATAATAAATATTCTAAGTTATATTGACCGAGTTATGCTCATTTTAAATCTGGAGCAGCATTCGGAGCGGGTTCCCTTTGGAGAGGTGCCCTCCCACCCCGCTTTAGTAGGCACCTGCTTCACATTCATCAGTTTCATCATAGCAGCATTTGGCTTGGGTTATTTTGAGATGTGCCCTCCCACTCCAAGCTATGTAGGCACCTGCTACTTCATCAACAATCAGCATCACGGTTATGGGTCAATTGCACAAAATCATTTTCATCGAAGTCCATTTGCTAGGCCCCGCACTGTTAGTCACACAGTTGGTCACAAGAATTACAAGGTATCTCTATCCTTGGATATTCGTTTGTCATGGTTTTCATTCATCGAAAAACCCACACTTCATCGAAGTCCATTTGCTAGGCCGCACACTATCAATATCACATTTGGTCACAAGCATTACAGGGTATCTCTATCCTTAGATCTTCGATTATGGGTTAACTACACAAAACCCTTCTCTTCAGTGGCTTTTCATATTCGAAAAAGGCTTATCAGGAGGGAACTTCATGCAATGGAGACCATTGCTTCTTAAGGAGGGAGAAATGATCCAAATGGAAAATGGCATCAACCCATGGTATTCATCTACCCATGTTATCCATCCACCCATGGAATTTACCCATGGTATTGTAAAAGGCATCAACCCATGGTATTCATCCTCCCATGATATTTATTCGCCCATGGTATTGTAATTGACCCACGGTATGTATCCACCCATGGTATTCATCCACACATGGGATTTACCCATGGTATTGTAAGTGGTATCTACCCATGGTATTGGCCTATGGTATTTACACATGGTATTCTATCTCAAAAAAAGGCTATAAATAACAAGCCTCACTTTGTAAAAGGACATATTGTCCGCCACAATGTAGCTTCTACAGTTATTCTCTATTTTAATAAAACAAGTTTCTTTGTGGTTTTATTTTCTTTGTGTTCTCTCTTTTTTCTGGCATTCTAATTTTGTAGATCTTGTCAGATCCAATTCAATTTTCTTATATCTTGGGGGCCTCCCTCCAAGATCTAGATCAATACTCTAAACCATGTAATTCATACTGTAAACTTCCTACACATTGTATACCCTTGGGCCATTTTGTTGTCACTATGGGTAGTTCTTGTAGAAATTTGATAGAAATTGCAACTAAATATTTCAAACTAAAAAAACAAGAGGCACAATTCTACTCTATTGATATGCGAAATGGAAATCAAAATTTAGAACAACATGCATATACATGAAACAAGAAAAAACACAAATATATTTTTTTTTCTAGGGAACCCAACTGGGAAAATCCCCTCAAGCGTGTTTTCATTAATAATTTGAATAGAGAAACTATTACAATTTCTTGCTCCAGCTCTGAGCACAACCTGCAAAAGAATAAAATTCTCTCTACTGGATGAGAAGCCCTAGCCAACACTTACCAAATTATCTTCTCCTCTAGCCTCCTATTTCCTTGCACAAACGTGAGAAAAATCAAGCTCCTAAACAATAGGTAAGTCCCTATTTCCTTGTGCAATTCCCAAGGAATTGATCTCCTAAAAACATGCAACAATTGTACACTTAACTAGTATACAACTCATGTTACGTTGGCTTTGTTTCCTCCACTCCAACTAAGAAATTTGAATTCCATGAATGCATGAGATATTTTAGGTTGATTGATCAGTTAACTAACATATCTCTGAGTTGAAATGTTGTCCCACTGCTCAAGTGACCTTCAGATGACTCTATCAATAGTTAGAGGTCAATTAACTGAGTACAACTGAAAATAACTAAACTAAAGTTCTAAAATTTAGCAGTCACACGTGCATGACTAAACTCAAAGCCCACTAACTTGAACTTGCTGAGCTAAGTAAGTGACAAGAGCCATGTCAAACTAGTTAACTTCCTCCAACTTATCTTGCTAATGAGGAAATTCAATTTACTCAATTTAACTAAGGCTAAAGTCATTTTGAGACTTTCTTGCTACATTTTTTAAAACTCTCTCTTAGCAAGAAATGGATTTTTCACCACCCTTATCCTGCATATGTCAAATTTGAATTTACCTCTTGAAAATTCCTTTGTTAATATGTTAGCATATTTCTCCTCAATTGGAATGTATTGTAGCAACATAATTATCCTCTACACAGAATCTGACAAATGATGATACTAAATATCAATGTGCTTGGACCTGCCATGAAATATTTAACTATCAAAGAGTTTAATGCAACTCCTATTATCAAAATAGATCATTGATCCATCTCCTTACTAAAAATACCCACAATTGTTTTCCTCATACATATGGCCTCATAAGCTACTTAACTTTCAATCATGTATTCAGCCTCTATTGAGCTTAGTGCCACAAACCTCTACTTCCTATTGCACTTGGAAATAGTTGTAGACCCAACATTTAAGATAGCACCTAAAGTAAATTTTATGTTTGGTGGAATCCCTACCCAATCTGCATCGGTAAATCCTTGATGCTTCACTCCCTCTATCCTCTGATACCATGATCCATACTTGGTAGTGCCTTTGAGGTACCATAACACATGCTTTTCTTCATTCTAATAAAACTCGGTAGGCCTCACCATAGCTTAACTAAGTTTCCTTATTGTATAACACATGTTGGGTCTTGTGTTCACAAGATACATCAAAGACCCCAAAATCTCCCTGTAAGTGGTAGAATCAACCTCTTCACTTGAAGTGGCGTTCTCCTTCCTCTAGTTTGTAACTATAGGTGTGTCTATACGCTTACAATTATCTGTATGAAATATCTAAAGTATTTCATAGGCATACTTAACCTGATACAAAACAAATTCACCATCACCTTTCCATAATTACAGCCCAAGGAATTAATGCATTAAGCCCATCTCTTTCATCTCAAATTCCCCTTCAATATCTCTTTGCAAGAGTGGATCAACTTCTCATCACCTCTCAATATTAAATCATGATCATGCAAAACAAGAATAAGCAACTTATGATCTACCATAATGTGATAGAGGTTTGCATTTGATTCAATTTTGATGAAGCCCAATCCACTAATATAAATATCGATCTGAGTGTACCATGCTCGAGGCACTTGTTTGATACCATACAATTCTCTCCCAAGACTTTACACATGTGATTCCCATTCAAATGTCTCAAATTCTTCTCGATGCTCTACGTAAATTTCCACCTCAACAACACCATTGAGAAAGGAGACCTTCACATCCATATGGTGGATATTCCACCCCATCTGGGTAGCCAATGCTAGAATGGATATGATTAAGGAATATCTTGCAAATGGTGCCAAATTATCCACATAGTCCACTCCCACAACCTGAGAGAATCCTTTGGCCACAAATATGGCCTTGTACTTCTCGATTCTCCCATTAGCTTCATGCTTCAATTTTTTGATCCATCTGGAACCAACCATAGATTTCCCTTCTAGTCTTGACACCACCTCCCACACAATGTTCTTCATTATTGATTCATATTCCTATACCATGACATAAATACCAACAAGTTGAGAAACTACATCCTCAAATGAAGAATTATCTTACGCAATGAGCTATTTCATGAGAGCCATGTAAATAGTGTGCCTCTTAACCTATGTACTGGTGTTGGGACTTCCAAAATCTCCTTGGCATCCTGTAAAAATATATCAACTTCTCGATTTCTCATTCTCCCCTCTTTGGAATATTCTGGTTGAGTGGGATCCGCCATTCTACCTCCTCTCCTCTCCACTACATGTGGTCGCTCCACAACCTCCTGAGGCTCATATTGGGGCTCCTCCTTTGGATATAGAAGCTCTTGCACTAGTGGGATACTGAAATATTATTCCAGAGAGCATATGATATCCTTCTCCTTGCGCATGACCTCTCTCCTCACAAATGTCATCCTCAGTGAAGGTAAATACACCCGATAGTTGTGTGGAATTTTGGTGTATCCTATAGAAAGTATTAACTATGTTATAGGCTCTAACTTCTTCCTCAAATCCATCGAGACATGATAATAAAATTAAGCTCCAAAAATTTTAAAATGGGACACATCAGGCTTTCTACCAGTGAAATCTTCCTCCGGTGTGATCATACCAATTATTTGATGAGGGCTTCAGTTTTACTAGACTATGGTGTTGCATGCTTCCACAAATAGATGTAATGGAAACCCCTAATCATGTAATATGGATCTTATTGCTCCCACTATGCTTATGTCCTTCCTTTCATCTACCTCATTCTGCTGTGGGTTATCAGGTGCTATCATTTCTCTTTGAAGACCTTATTTGGCACATAAATCCTTGAAGGATTTTGAAATAAATTCACCTCCATTTTTTCTCCTAAATGCCTTCAACTTTTTTTCAGTCCCCTTATCAACCAATGCTTTGAATTCAAAAAAAATTGAGCAAACTTCATCCTTCATCCGCATGAACAAGATCTAGAATTTTCTAGAGAAATCATCACTAAAATAACATAATCCTTATGTTTTTCTCTGGAGGATGTAGAAAATTGTCCACAAACATCAAAGTGGACTCACTCCAAGATTTCATCTGCTCTGCTATCTCTTCCATGGAAACTAGATTTGACATATTTCCCCAATGTGTAACCCTTGCACACATCTTGTTGGTCAAGGGATCCTTTAGGGAGACCAGTGGAAATTTGTTGAATTATTTTTAAGGAACCATGGTGTAGATGACCCAATATCCTATGCTAGAGTTCTCCAACATGCCTACTTTGCACCTTTTCATCCTTTCCGCTCAATTCAATGCAATCTCCCACCTCAAGTTTGTACATTTTATTCACTCTAACTCCAATCTACTTCACTTTACTGGTACCTATGTGTCTTAGAAAGGCTTTACCTTTACTAAAAATAAATTCATAGCCTCTATCCTCTAATACTGCTACAAATATTAGGTTCTTCTTTAGCCCAGGTACAAACATAACATATTTTAGGTGAATATGAGAGGCTTTATCCCTCTCAAAGGTGATACTAACCAATTCTTATAGCACTCTACCTCACATTATACCCCATTTCGATATGCATTTGGATATCCTTCTCCTCCATGCTACTAAAAACTCCTTGCACCCTATCATATGGAACGAGGCACCGATATCAAGGTACCACACACTCCCCATAACTTTTTTGTCCATGAATTCTACTAGGGTGAAGTATACTTTGAATTTTGAATCCAATGCTTCACCTCATGATCCTCCTAAAGGATTCTGGTTAGAATTCTTGTGCAAACATTTTGTTTCATAGTTCCCGTATTCGTGGTAGTGGAAACATTTTATCTTGCTCAAGTATTTATTCTTGCCATTATTTTTGCTAGATTTAGGTTTTATTTGGGTCCTCTTTCCTTTTCCCTTCTTCCCATTTCCAACTAAGTAAAAATTATCTTCATCCTCTACTTTGGATTAAGTTCCATCTATGGTATTTCTCCTAAACTCTTCTTGAACCAAATCAGACCACAACCTTTCCCAATTCAGTAATTTTCCCCTTCCATTCACAGAGTCTTGGTAGCTCTGCCATGAATTTGAAAGGCCTAGAAGATCTAGGCTCACCAGGTCATCTTATGCAACATTCACTCCAACCCCTCCAAGATAATCACAAACTTGAGTAAATATGGAGAGATAATGTGTAATTGTATCATTCTTCTGCATCATAATGTTTAAATGTTTTTCTTTCAGGGAAAATTTCCTATGGACACTACACTTTTCGAATAGCTCAGTCAGTGTCTTCTACATATTAAATGGTTTCTCTTTTCCATGGAGACTTGAGACCACATGGTCTCTCACACCTTCCAAAAGAATTCTCCTGGTCTTTGTAACATCCTTCTTCCATTGGGATAATTATTGTGCATCAAATTGTTGGGGTTTTTAAATGTCAACTTTAACATATTCTAACACACTATTATCATCAATCACTACTTCCATTTTATCCTTACAGGCTATGAAATTTGAGCTACCATCTAGGGCATAATACAATCTCAGTCTGTTGAAATATATTCTCCTGATTCCAAATAATAATTGTTACACTAAAGCTGCAAATTCAAAATTCCCGAGGGAAAAATTAAAAATATTTGTTCTAATGTGATTCCAGAGCTTTGATACCATGTAGAAATTTTATAGAAATTGCAACTACTCAATATTTCAAACTGAAAAACAAGAGACTCAATTCTACTCTACTGATATGCAGAATGGAAATCACAATTTTTAACAACATGCATAGACATGCAATAAGAAAAACTATAAGCACGCGACAATTTCTAGGGGAAACAAGCTAGGAAAAACCCCTCAAGCCTATTTTCATTAATCATTTGAATAGAGAAACTATTACAATTTCTTGCTCCAACTCTGAGAACAACTTGCAAAATAATAATTGCTCTCTTTGTTGAATGAGAAATTTTGGCCAACACTTAGCCAATTATCTTCTCATCTAGCGTCCTATTTCCTTGTGAAAATATTAGAAATTTTGAGCTTCTAAGAAATAGGGAAGTTCTTATTTCCTTTTGCAATTCCCAATGAATTGATCTCCTAGCTGCTTGCTACAACTATACACTCAATCAGTATACAACTCATGTTACATTGGCCTTGTCTCATGCACTCTAGTTGAGAAATTTGAATTCCATGTATGAATTAGCTATTTTGGGTTGATTGATTCGTTAACTGAAAAATCTATGAGTTAGAACATTAAATTCCCACTGCTCAACTAACCTTCAACTGACTCTATCAATAGTTAGAGGTCAGTTAATTGAATACAACTGAAAATAATAGAATTAGATTGCTAAAATTTAGCAATCGCACCTGCATGACTGAACTCCAAGCCCACTAACTTGAATTTACTGAGCTAAATAAGTGACAAGAGCCATGTAACACTATTTAAGTGCCTATAAGTTGTAAAATTTACTTACTCAATTTTACTAAGGCTAAAATAAAATTGAGCCTTTTTTGCTACATTTTTAACACTTCTTATGTTTGTGGTTCTCTCCACACATCCAACACTGCATGGGTCCCACTTTGAACTTCTTAACCTCCACTCTGGTTGGATTTGTGAATTGGTCAATTTTTTTAGTGGTGTAATTCTACATATATTCTCCCATAGCATGATTAACCAACCTAGTGGTTCCACTCGAAGGCTTATCTCCCTTCCCCTTAAGGCTAGGCCTTCCCTTTACCTTCTAATTAGTTCTCAAATATTAATTTTGTTTTGATTGTTTGTAGACATGCTTCATTTTCATTATGGCCTCTTCCAATGTATTTGGTTCATTTAATTTGATTTTATCCCTAAATTATTAAGGCATCCAACTTATGTAACTCTGCATCTTTTCCCTCTCCTCATTGGTGTAAGGTACCTATCTTAGTAGCTCCAAGAATTTGGTACTATATTCTTCATCAGTTAGATGTCTGAATTTGATCTCATATAACTCTTTGGCCTTATTATCATAATATTCTTCAGGTATATGCTTATTCCTAAAGTACCTCTCAAACCTTTCCCAATATAGTGCCTTCCCTATGATATCCTTCTTGTTCCTTAGATCTTCCCACCAAATATCATTTTTTCCCTTCATACTACAGATAGCCACTCTTGCTTTTGTATTCTCAAAGTAATTATGAACCCTAAGGTACTTTTTCATCCCTTGCATCCATGCCCCTACTTTTTCAACCTTCTTCACCTCTCCATCAAATGCAGGATGCTTTTTCTTCTTCATCTCTTATGACACAAACTCATTTCCATTCCTTCTTTGTTTGTCATGTCTTTTTGTTTCAACACTAGATAGTTTCTCGTGACTATCCTTTCTCCTCTCTAGAGTACTTAAAGGAGTTCTTCCCATTACTGTGTCCTCACTTCCCTTCCTCTTTCTTTCCATGGATCTACTTCCTTCGATGCCATCAACCTTTAATTCATGCCTTCCATGTCTTAATGAACTCTGCTTAAACTTGTAACTAGCTCCTAGATCGTGTTATTTTTGTCTTTGCAGATCTTAAAGGCTTTACAATATAATTACATTCACCTTTTCCTACTTTTCCTGGGCCTTGAAAATCCTCTCATTATCATCCTTACAGCTCCTTATCTCATCCCTTAGACCTCTAAATGTATCTATCCAATCTAGATAGCCCTCATTTATTCCTTTCTCAACTGACTCCTCTTCATGACCATGTTGGGACTTATAAGTGCTATATTGCACCATTCTTATTCTCATCGCTTATTGCTTCATGTTTTCTTATGTGTGTTCATGGACACATACTATTATAAAATTCAAAACATGAATAAATATTCTTAATTATCACCTTGTATTTCTACTATAAGTATGTTGTTGCAAAGTTATCTAAAACATCACACCTCAAGTTAGCCTATTTGTTCAAACCATTAATCATACCAAAATTATTTCTCAGCTCACATACATATCACAATAAAGTGCTACAAGAATTACTCAATATCAATCAATATGGCTCATATACTTTGTAATAGGTCCTAAGAGGCTATCACATTGGGTTAGAGCCACAACTCATTTCCAAAGTTCTAATGTTGAATATAATGCTCTTGATTTCCTCTTTCCTAACCAATTCAATCCAATTATTGAACTCAGATGCTTTGATACCACTTTGTAACACTCCTCCCACCACGTTGGAATTTCTAGATTGAATGGGAGGTGCTACTTTGTTGTAGTCCAACTTCCAAGGTATTTTTATAGAAATTGGATTATAAATGTCCTCCTTTTCCAAAGTTATCAGAATTAAATTTGGAATATATCATCATGTTCAATTCATCAAGAGATTTTTTGTGATATAAAATTCATCAAAATTTGACTTACGGATAAACAATTATGGGCATTTATGGTTTTGGAATGAAAACCCTTCCAAGCACCAATGTTGCGACATGCTGTTATTGTGCGTACCAAGTGGGCCTGCCCCATCAGCTACGAGCTCCACTTAGATTTACAAGTCATCATGGGCTATACCATGTTATTGGGATTAATGTTATGGTTTCTATGCTAATCTATGAATTTTTTTCTATCACATAGCTCTCATCTCCTAGGACCATGGAACCGCAACACTTGCACTCCATACTCTAGGTCATGACCATTAAATCATTCAAATCAAATTTTAGGCATCATCCCATTCCCTGCCCCCTATAAATCACAACTAACCCTTTTTTAGTGCTCCAACTTGACACCCCATGATGATGATGACGTGGAATTTTCCACATATCATTGATTAATCGACACCACTCATGTCAGGTGGCACCCAATCACACTACCATGTGGAGTATTATGCCATCTTATCTTGAGATACCATGTCACTAGCCAGATGGTTCCCTACTAACATAATGATAATGTCGTCTAGCCACATGGCCCTTTCTAAGGATTCCACATGCCACTCATAATTAGTCCACTTGGCCCTCCATATGACACCTACCATGTATCTCGTCATCTGAATGCCACATCATCATATCCTTGAAATCATGCTACCAGATCAACCCCAGCCTAGGTCCTACAAAGGGCCCAACTCTAGATTTAAAAAAAAAAACTCATCATTATAAAAAAAATTCCCATGGTGGAGCTCGGCCTACGGTCCTCCATGTAATCACATCTCGTCTTGTTCTCCCTCTACCACACTATAATACCACCCCATTTATGGGCCTCAAATACAAGTTTTTTATTACACAATTGGTAACCCCACGTTATCCTTTTAATCTTGTGCTCTTGTCACCTTACCACTTCTAATCACTTTTTAACCCATAAGGAACCAATGTCGCACCATGAATTCTAGGAGTTAAGCAATGAGAATTAACCTCAATAAGTGTTTGCGAACACTTAGAAGCCTTCCCACTCTTCCTCTTCCTTCTATTTTATCTAGTGAGAATGGAGAAGCCTATTGAACTTCATACATGGTAACTATTACTATGTGGCCTCCTGCTCATATAAATTACACTCAACTAGTCTCAAATGAGACTTCAACCAAAACTTTCCCCTCCAGTATTATTCTAGGGCATGTTTTTTCTTCACATAGAGAGGTGGATTAAATTCACACATGTTTAGAAAAGAGTATATACATACATAGCCATTATACTGGCCAGTCACATATTAACATGATTACATTATACATAATCCATTCATGATCACAATGAGTAATCCATATATGATTATCTTGTCATCATAGGGCTTATCCCACCCATTAAATAAATTGACAATTCATCATTATATGGTATTATAGCACAGATAAACATTTATACATACAAATTCTCTTGAATAGAAAATCAAGTAAATCAACATAAATAATACAAGCATTACATAAATAAGCATGAAAATTCTTGTAACCCACTTATCTAATTACCTAGGTGATAGGAAACTGGGAGAGAACTTAAACTCTCCCCGAACCTTAGCTTGATTAAACACTTATTATTTCATGTAGTCAACCGCCCTGAAGCTATATTTAGAGCCTGTGAAGGGAGGTGATCAAGTGAAATCAACTCCAGTCATATGCACATTCAAATGGGAATCTAGAGTCTACTACGCCTCCACCTGACATCTTGGAATCTATATCACAAATTTTATGTACCCAACACAATCAAATAAAGAAATCTAGAGCATATTAAGCTCCACCCTAAAATAGGTTTAGAGAATCCATAATTTCTACAACTACACTCCATAACTAGTTCAAGGAATCTAGAGTGATAGTTCTCCACCAACAACAACACCATAGGAGTCCAGAGATCCATACATCTCCACCCACTTTGCAATTTAGGAATCTAGAACCACATTGAAACCACTTGTCTCTTATAGGAATCTAGAGAACACTATGTATTAAACCTAATAGCATCAATGGGAACCCATATATTTGGGTATTCACCTGCAACAAAAAATACAAAATCCATAGAGGTAGTATCCACCTGAATAATAACACATTAATTCATAGCACCCTACTCCACCTACTATTTTTGTCTCCTTGGCATGGCTTTCCTCTTCATTGTCAGCATCCTCTTTCTATATGAAATGATCTATGCACTGTCTCATTTAATGTGTGTGTTCTACTCATAATTTTTATGTATGCACATGAGCCTCCCCCTTTATGCATCAATTATTTCCCTTTCTTGCCTTTGTATTTTGGGGCGAGTTGACCAAGGCCTTTTCTTCCATGAATGTTGGACAACTCATCCTCTCTCCAAACATTTTCGTGGCTTTAATTGATATATAATGTGTTCCTTCAATCGGAAAATAACCCATACATATTCTTAGTTTGTTCCTTTAATGCAACTGGGAGGTGGGTGGCTCATCAATGGAGGATTTTAAAGCTTGTCTTTTCAATAAAACTTCCCCGCAAGTTTTCCTCCATAGGCTCATGAATATGTGTCCCCTCTTAAACTAGTCATTCATTTTAATATTTATATTGGATTACATTAATCCACATATCATGCACAAATAAATAAGTACAAGAGGGTGGTAAAGGGTTATTACAGATTTAAAGAAAAACAATTTAAATGGTCTGCTATTTTCTAGGGTATGACCATGATAAAATAGTAGATGAATTCACCCTAGGGTCTTTATCCTCCATTTCACCTATAAAAAATCCTTTGTTAGATTTGATTTTATTTAATACATATATGATGTCATTAATGACTAATTGGAAAATTTCAATATTACCAAGTATTTTAGGTATAAACAACATAAATGTTTCTGTATTTTTAAGTGGAGAAGTTATCTAGTATTCAATTACAAAAATAATATTCAAATGACAATGTAATTTCGAAAATTCAGTGAACCTCAATGCTGAGAAACCATTCTAAGTAATTTTCATTCTCATACTTTGTTAATTATTTTCTATTAGTCTCCTTTAGCCTCATGTATGATGTATCACCACTAAGAATATTCCTAGAGATTGAAAGAACTTTCTAGCTTAGTGATGTAATAAATGTGGGAGATTGATATTTGTATAAGGACTTTTCTGAGATTAGAATATATGGAATGGAATTGGAACCTTGTAGGCTTCTAGTTTTTTTTCCTATAATAATTTTTGAAATATATTTTGTTAGACTAAATTTATATGTGGATCAAGTTCATCTTCTCCCTAGAAAACACCTTGCACTTTTCAAAATGAAAGAAGAGGTTAGTCCATTTTTGTTAATACTATAGAAGAAGATACGTAAAGTGAAATCATGCTGTAGGAGATGATTTTGACATAGGTGGTCTAGCACTACAAACCTCATGGAATAATTTCAAACAAAAGAGTTGAATAAAAATAATGTCCTTATAAACATGTGCTAAGGCTTGAGGTGGAGTAATATACTAACAAGGAGTTTTGGGAGTATGATACTTCAATAGTTGCATAGGTAAATATTAGAATAAATTAGCCATCAAATTAGTTAGACATATTGAAACTCCTCAACAAAGATAAAAATAATTAAATAGGGAATTTTGGATACTCAACAATCAACTTCTAAATCAAGAACACAAAATATAGTTTCCAAAAGAGAGAGAGATTGGAAGAGATAGATATTTTAGTTATGGAGATCACATAAAGTGAGGTTGTAATATCATGCGAGCCTATTTTAAATTAGGAATTTATACCATATATAGCTTTAGAATGATAAGTGTCATCATTTAGTATTTTACTTACTACTTATTCTAATAGGGAAATCATTGTTTCTTAATCTATGGAAATTAAGAACAAAAATGAAAAATTAAGGAAGAAGGTCTGTAGTGAGATTTGGAAAAAAGGAACAACTTCACAAACTAGATTATTATCAACCCTAAATTATGAAAATGTTCAACTCCAAATGGTAGTTTTAGATCCAAAATCTTATATAATTAAAATTGTAAAAGATTATGAAGATTAGAAGGTGACTATTCACCTAAAATAGATCCATGTGGTTTATCATATGAATCTCCATAGGAAAACATGGGAGAATTTTTGTAGAAGCTTATCAAGCTCAGTTGCAAATGTTTCTAAACTAGAAATTTTCTTAAGGTGAATAATAAGCTTAAGGAAGATAATATCTCTAGAAAATACAAGCATATGAAGATAAAACATATAGAAAACATTATCAAAAATATGGGTGCATACCAAAATGATTCAATCTCAATATAGGATTTGATAAAATCTAGGGATATAAATATCAAACTACTCAATAAAAGGCTCAATATACCAAACTTGGAGCATGTTAAAACTATAGATTTAGAAGAAGTGCAAAAGGATAAGTAGCAGTTACTTTCATTGAATATCGAACTGAACAAACAAGTTGGAAAGTTAGAAGTATATACTACAAAATTTCTAAAGGAGAAAGATGAACACAAGTGTGCAGTAACCACTTTTGAAACTACTATGATTAAAGCATACCCCTTAGATAAATTTGATAAAACCATGTTATCTTGAAATATCAGGAAATAAAAAATTTGAAGAAGATACTGTAGTTTAAAAGTGATACATTAACTCGATAAAATGAACAACTGGAAAATAAAAATATTTTTTTTCTGGTGATGAACTCATGCAAAAGGCTTCTCTACCAACTCATATTGAGTGGTATAAGAAGTATTTGATTAGTACACAAACATTAATTGAAAATATAAGGATCTCGTAGAATAATATTGTTACTTATATTTTAAATTTATGGGATTCAGTTGCAGAATTAGTGAGGAAGTAGAAATATTGAAGATTTCTAGAATGGTCATACATCAGATACAACAAGAGTAAGGGAATACACCATAAATTGTAAATAGAGTAATAAAATTTCTTAATTCCAAAGGACACAATCAATTCAAAATAATGGGGGTTAATGACAAAACAAACTTAATAATGGAAACCAATAGAGTTATTATAATGTGAAAATTTATGGAGCAAGTGTAAGGCAGATTGGTTCAAAATGAAATAGATTAATTCAATACTAGATTTAATAATTCACGATGAATGATCATTGCTTCATGTTGAGATTCAAATGGAAATTTAATAACTCTCTCTCTATATATAAGGAAATATTAATTAAATATGAGATAATAGTAAGATCCTTGATATGTCAGGAGCCTCAAAAGGGTGAACAAGTTTTGGATAAGCTCATGATTGATTTTTACATTCAATATCAAGTCATGTCACTTTTTCCCATTAAACGGACATATCAAAAGTTTACTAATATGGACATAGATTATAAGAGAATGGCATCATACATTTATTTAACTGGGCCTAATTTGGAGAAAATAACTAATATACTTCCATGAATTACACAACTAATACAACATAATCTAGAAAAAGGGTGCAAGTGCAAGTTCAATATTGCACTGAGAAGAATTCTCTATTTTTATCTTAGAGATCCTACATTTGTGTTTCATAACAATATATAAAACAGAGAAAGCCACTCGAATGAAGGATTGGATATTTGGAATAAAATACTTGTAATTTTGTATTGAAGCACTTTAATTTCATAAAATTTAATCAGAGGATTCGTGTTTCAACATATGGAAGATTGTTTACTATGTGATTGAATTTCCTCTTATATACATAATCTATTCTTCTAAGCATATTAAAATTTTATGGAACACAAGAGAGGCTACGATGAGGATAAGCTTCCCTTATTTCTCCTTGAAATGTTATTTTTAATATTGAGACTATAATATAGATAGGTTGTTTGTATTATTCCTCTACATTGATAAATTGTCACCTAAATTTCATATAATTGAGATATTCTCTTTTTTAAAGCTACTAGAACATTATTTTGTATGCTTTTTTGCTTTATCATATGGTTATATATTCAGGTTTAGTGTGGATGTTATCTAATAAATTATTGTATTATTTTATCATCATTATCAAATATGTGTATATGTCATGGTTTATTGCTAGCCATCTTGGTTAAAATTATGGAAGGATAGTACTTTAGACCTTAAAGTAATGATTTTAACCCTTAGCACACTTTTTATTCAATACCCCCAGATCCTTATGCCTTCACATAGTTTCCCATCTAGAAATTGTTTACAAAGGACAACATCAACTTCGCACTATTCCTAAGGAGTGAAGTAGTGAAGTTATTTATCCCTAGAAAATGAATAAACACACTTTCTTAATGGTGAACAAGAATCTAATAGGTTGATACCATTCACCTAGAAAAATCCATTATCTAGAAACCTAGCATATCCAAATCTTACTCGATCTAATTTATACCATAAAGAACTTCCATCTCTTTCTGATCCAAAGATATTGGTTAGACAATCTAGTCTCAAGTGTAGTATTAAGCCCTCTTCTACAACTATTCCTCAAGAATCAACTTCTTATCTTGAAATTCTTGAAGATGAGAATAATATCCTTATTGTTTCTCCAAAAGTTACATCTCTTGTTGAAAATGGAGTCTCACTTCAAACAGTTTTACTTGTTGAAGAACTTGAAGCCTTTGAATTACCTCCTTCTATAGAACCTAAGAAATCTAAGGTTAAAGAAATATAAAAAATTTCATATATTCTCATATAGTCCCTGTTTCTCTAATTCAAACAAAAGGAATGTAGAAATTTGATAGAAATTGCAACTGCTCAAGAATTATAACTAACAAACATAAGACACATTTCTACTCTATAGAACTTACTAAACATTGTGAACTTCCTACACATTGTATACTCTTGGGCCATTTTGTTGTCACTATGGGTAGTTCTTGTAGAAATTTGATAGAAATTGCATCTCCTCAAGCCTTTTCAAACTGAAGAACAAGAGACAAAATTCGACTCTATTGATCTGTCGAATTGAAATCACAATTTATAAAAACATGCATAGACATGAAACAAGTAAAACCATAAGTACACACTGATTTTTAGGGGAAAAAAACCAGGGAAAAACCCTCAAGTCTCTTTGAATTAATCAATTTAATAGAGAAACTATTGAAATTGCTGGCCCCAACTCTAAGCTCAACCTGCAAAAGAATAATTTCTCTCTCTGCTCAATGAGAAACTTTTCCCAACACGTAGAAAATTATTTTCTCATCAAGCGTCCTATTTCCTTGCTCAAATCCTAAAGAAATTGGCCCCTAAAAGATAGGAAATTCCTCTAAAATGATTATACAATTCCAACAGATTGATATTCTGAATGCATGTGACACTTGTACACTCTGAATAGTATGCAACTCATGTTCCACTACCCTTTTTATCTCCACTTCAGTTGGGGAACTCAAATTCCAAACATGCATTTAGCTATTTTGGGTTGATTTATTAGTGAGATCACATACCTCTGAGTTATATTGTTGTCCCACTGAATGTTGTCCAAGGTTTGCCACTAATTTTCGTTTTATATGTTGATGATATATTCTTGACAGGAAATGAACCATTGATGATCGAATGTAAGAGGAAGTTAACCTATGAATTTGAGATGAAATACCTTGCTCTCATGCACTAATTTTTGTGCTTTGAGGTGTGGCAAAGACCTAGTGAGATCTTTCTCTCACACAGAAAATATATAGTGAAGATGATGGAAAGGTTTGGTATGACCAAGTGAAAATCGATGACTACTCCGATGGAGATGAAATTCAGGAAGTTGTGTGGAAAAGCAGTCGGGCCTGATATGGAAAATCCATCCAAGTATTGATAGCTAATTGGGGCTCTAATGTTCCTTTTCAACACCCATCTAGATATATGTTATGTAGTTAACACATTGATTCAGTTCATGACTGAGCCCTTTCATGCACACTGGATTGCAGCTAAACATATATTGAGATACTTACAGGGATCGATCACACTTGTCTGAGATATTATACTAGAGATATCCAACTTCATGGATACTTTGATGCTGACTGGGAAGGTAATGTCTCCGACAGGAAAATTCCATCTAGATTTTTTTTCAGTCTTGGTTCTGCCATGATATCGTGGATGAGCAGGAAGAAAAAGTCAGTAGATCTGAGCACCATAGAAGCATAATACATTGTTGCTAGCATGACTAGTTTTGAAGTTCAGTGGTTAAGGAAGCTCTTAGGTGAACTATTTGGTCAAGTCTTAGATACCACAATGATATACTATGACAAAAAAATCAGGATCCGTTTGGCAGAGAATCATGTATTTCATGGCAAGTCCACGCATATCGAGATTTGATATCACTTCATCCGTGACATGGTGCAGAGAGGAGATATTAGACTCCACCACATATCAACTGACGAGAAGGTAAAAAATATTCTCACTAAGGCACTTCCAAAAATAAAGTTATTGGTATTCAAAGAAAAAATTGGACTAATGGATGTAGCCACCCGAGATAATGGGCTACACTGATCGAAGCTAGTGAGCAAGCTATACCTACCCCTCTTGAGATCTTGAACTGAGGAATTGAGATGAAGGGCTCCTGGGGTTGAGGGAACTCTAGATAATATGAATTTTTCCTATCTATTACCTAGGATTGATATGTTGCTCCCATATCTTCATAGGGTTAGAGATGTTTCTCCCCTATTTTTTCTATTCAAAGTATACCCCAGTTGCCATCATACCCTCAAGCAAGGCTAGATGGGAATACTGCTCCTCATTTGGCCAACGAGTTGAGAGGGTACTTGGGGTGTACAACCCAAGTCGTAGTATGATGCAATTTTTCTACCACTTGACTGATGAGAGTCATTGATGGGAAGATTAGTAGGAAACCAGATTGGGTTAATATTTTTTCCCCTTTCATGATTTTAGGTTGAGGATGAGCTCCCTTATGAGATCCCAGGGTTGGAGATGTGCTCCCTTGTTTGTTGTATTGTCCTGTTGTTAGCTATGGGTCGAATTTGTTGCTCCATGATTATTCTTCTTCTAGATTCAAGAAACTTTTAGAAGATGGAGTTGATCCATGATGACACTTTGATGTAAATATTTACAAGCAGATATTACCAAGTGGAATTCTTCCTAATTGAGAGGGAGTATTAATTTTTAGAAAATAGAGTAAAATTACACATTATACATCTCTGATGGTTAATATTATATTTTCATTAGATTCCTCTTTTTGAGAGGACCAAAATCAACCTATATATCAGCCCAATTGGTTAAGCAAAAGTTAAGTTATGAATTATTTTGTTATTTTTGGGTCGGCCTAACTCCCTGTGGATTCTGTCAAAGCCCCAAGAGTCTTTCTCAAAGTTATAAATATAAGTGACACTGAGTTCATTTGCACACATTCAGTCATGAGATCGTCTTCATACTATTTCGGTATTTGGTTTGTATTTTCTATTTTGGCTCACACAGGTACATCAGAAGGAACTTGCACAAAGGGACCAAGATCACAGGCAGGGTCTCGCATCCGATATGGGTGTTCTGGTCCGTAAATACAGGAAAGCCGTGGGAATTTATCGGTTGAGCTTAGCCATAACCGCGAGTAGTTCATGTGAAGGGCACAGTTGAGCTGATAAAGCAGCAGGAAGTCAGTATTGAGGGTGCAGCTAGGGTTCGGGGCTGATCAGACCCTCAATCACGGGAAAAAAATTCTTAGGTCATGGTTATGGGTGCTTCAGCCACAGGAAGACAAAATTAAGGTTACAGTTAAGAGATTTACTGGGCATAAATGACTTTTATCCTTCAGAACAATCATTGACAACATTCTAGATCTAGATCTAGAAATGGGCAACTGAGATCACTTGGTTTTGGTGATACATCAGATCCATTATTTTGATATTGTCCATAGTTCCCTCAACCCCAGGAGCCCTTCATCTCAATTCCTCACCTTGAGAGCTCAAGCAAGGTAGGAAGAGCTTGCTCACTCGCCTCGATCAATGAGGCCCATTATCCAGGGGGGCTAAATCCATCAGTCCAAGTTGTTCTTTGAAGACCAAGAACTTTATTTTCGGAAGTGGATTAGTGAGAATCTTTGTTATCTTCTCACCAGTCAATATGTAGTGGAATATAATATCTCCTCTCTACACCATGTCACGGATGAAGTGATATCAAATCTCGATATGCATGGACTTGTCATGAAATACATGATTCTCTGCCAAACGAACCCCGCTTTTATTGTCACATTATATCACTATGTTATCTAAGACTTGACCAAATAGCTCACCTAAGAGATTTTTTAACCACACAGCTTCACAACTAGTCATGCTAGAAACAATGTATTATGCTTCTACGATGCTCAAAGCTACTGATTTTTTCTTCCTTCTCATCCAGGATATCATGGCAGAACCAAGACTGAAAAAAAATCTAGATGTAATTTTCCTGTCGATGACATTACCTTTTGAGTCAACATCAAATTATCCATGAAGTTACATATCTCCAGTATAATATCTCAGACCAAGTGTGATCGATCCTTGTAAGTATCTCAATACATTTTTAGCCACAATCCAGTGTGCATGAAGGGGCTCATTCATGAACTGAATCAATGTGTTAACAGCATAAAATATATCTAGATGGGTGTTCACAAGGAACATCAGAGCCCCAATTAGCTATTTATGCTCAGACGATTTTTCCATATCAGGCCTGACTACTTTCCACATAGCTTCTTGAATTTCATCTCCATCAAAGTAATCATTGATTTTCACTCGTCATACCAAACCTTTCCATCATCTTCACTACATATTTTCCCTGTGAGAGAAAGATCTCACCAAGTCTTCACCACACCTCAAGGCCCAAAAAGTAGTGCATGAGACCGAGGTATTTCATCTTGAATTCATAGGCTAACTTCCTTTTACATTTGATCAACATTAGTTAATTTCCTGTTAAGAATAGATCATCAACATATAAAACGAAAATTAGTGGAAAACATTGGACAACCTTAGAATAGAGGTTGGGATCAGCATTTATTCTTGTGAAACCCATTTTCATTAGATAGCTATCAATGCGAGCATACCAAGCTCGGGGAGCTTGCTTCAATCGGTAAAATTCTTTCTTCAACCTAAAAACATGTGTTGTGTGATCTTCCACTTCAAATCCCTATGGTTGTTCCACATACACTTCTTCTTGTAACATACCATGGAAGAAAGAAATATTTACATCCATCTCATGAAGGGTTCATCATTGACTAGCAGCAAGGGAAACTATCGAACAGATAGTTGTATATCAAGCCACAAGATCAAATATGTCATCATAATATTCTCCCTCTTTCTGAGAGAAACCACGAGCTATGAACCTCATTTTTTACTTTTCAATGTTGCCATTGATTCCATGCTTGATATTAAATAACCATTTTTAAGCCACAACAAACTTCCCATGCAGTCTCAACACAACATCCCATACATAATTTTTTGCAATAGAGTCGTATTCCTTGGCCATATCATCCTTCCAATTTTTTTCTTTGACAACTTCTTCAAATGAGGATGGTTCGGCTTGAGTCATGGTGCTCATAGCAACTACATATCCCTGATACCTACAAGGTTCCTTTCTTTCTCCGAATGATCGATGAACGTGAATACTTGTTTCATTATCCTGTAGAGTGTCGCAAAGCCAAAGCGGTATTTTCCTTCTAGGAGAATCACTGGGAGGTGGATCTAGAGGATCCATAGGCTCCATGGGAGTATCAATATAATCTGACTCTGGCATTGAATGGCCATCTAGTCATCTTCCTTGGGAGGTGGAGGAAGATCTATAGCTTTACTAAGTGAAATATTTTCATCAAAGGTTACATATCTGCTAATTTCAATCTTCCTTTGACTGGGAATGTATATTATGTAAGCCTTAGAGTTTTCACAGTAACCCATAAACATAAATTTTCTTATTATAGCTTGTAACTTATTTCTTTTGTATTTAAGCACATGAAAGAATATTGGACAACCAAATATGCGAATATGGCTGATGTCAGCTTTGTTACCTGTAATCATTCTTCCAGAGTATTGTTTCTCAATGCTTGATAAGGCACCCAGTTTTGAACATACACAACAATATGTGTGGCTTTAGCCCATAGAAACTTTGGTAACTTTTGATCATGAAGCATGGAATGATCAACTTCCATTATCAACCAGTTCTTCCTTTTAGCTAAGCCATTACATTTAGGTGTATAAGGCACAATGGTTTGCTTCTTGATCCCTTCTTTCTTGCAGAATGCTATGAATTATTTTGACATGAATTCTCCTCCATTGTCGCACCTAGAAACTTTGATTCTTTTCCCTTACTGATTTTTGACCAAAGATTTTTATTCCTTGAATATTTAAAAGGCTTCATTCTTGTGCTTGAGGTAGTATAGCCATGTTTTTCTTGAGAAATATTCAATGAAGGTGATGTAATAGAAATGACCACCAACCGAGTGTATAGGTATCAGACCACATAAATATGAATGAATGAGCTAGAGAATGTCAGTTTTTTTTCTTACTCGAAGGGAATAGTCCCCTTGTTTTCTTTCCACTTGCGCAACCTTGAAAAAATCCATCATGTTAAGCTTAAACATAGGGAATAGTTGATACATGTCTCTTCAATTTCGAAAGAAAATCATAGTGTAGATGAGCCAGAGTGCGGTGCCATAATTCATTGAGATGATTCATGTTGTGAACCAATGCTAGAAGTGGCCTTCATGTGACTTGTAGAGTCCCTCAATATTAGTCCTAATTTGAATGCATAATTCATATGTGAATTAGCACGCCAAGTTAAGACCTTTCCATTGATGAAGGCAACCCTCACCCCTTTATCTTCTAATGTAGATATAGAAATAAAATTCTTCGTAAGTCCTGGCACATACATAACATCATTTCGTAATACTGATTCCCAGGAGTTCAACTGAAACTTGACAGATCCAAATCCTTTTATAGGATGAGTGGAGTTATCTCCAAGAATAATTTTCAACTTGCTATCCCTCTCTACCAAATTAGAGAGGACTTATTTGTATCTAAAGAAGTTATGAGTGGCCCCGTTGTTTACCAACCAACTATCCCATGAATCTAGTGGAGAAGAACCAGTAAGTGAGGAAATGAGAATATATTCAATTTTATTCACAACATTTCTTTCATACTTGGGAGCCCTTGACTTCATATGAGAATTATTTTCTTCTTCACAGTCTCTAAGATAATTTATTCTTCTTTCATATTTTATGTCGCATTTGTACCTTTGATTCTCTTCTTATTTTATCGTTGTAGTTGCTTCTGGTGTTGTATCGTGGCCTATTTCTCTTATCAGGACAATCATGCTCAGAGTGACATTTCTTGTGGTAGTTTTAGCATTCAATATGGGCGAGTGACTTGTCATTCCCTCCTTTTTATCTTTGAGGAGGAAGGGCCTCCTTTTGATCTCTTTCTTTTGTTATGGGTGACATCTGCAGTGGGAACTCCTTATTCATGCTTATGAATCCTCCTTCTTGCTATCATTCTCGATTATTTTTTAGTGAGCTTTCCAACAATATCATTAAATGATGGAAGAATGTTACTGTTGTTGATAGTAGTGATGAATTTTTCCCAAACAGAAGGAAGACCTCTAAGATTCATGACAACCAACTCTTTGTCGACAACATTCTCTCCAACCCTCTGCAGCTGATCTCTAAGACGAGAGATCCTTGTTGGTGAGGTAAATCCCCTCTACGGACAGAGGCGATCCCACTAGCCCTAGAGTGGGTCTAGCCACAAACGATACAAGCTTTAATATCGATTCTTAGTTAACAAATGGATGTAGATTTGATAGATGACTTACCTGAGGTCCTACGTTGTTGTTTTTGTCCAAAGAGTGGTTTCCTCTCACTCCTGGTTTGACAGATTATGATCCGCTCACTTTCACGCTCGGACACCTGCACACACACAAGAAAAAACAATGAAATACAACATAATATTTCACATTCGTAACTATTAGTCAGTCAAAGAAGACTAAATCAATTGCATTAAATAAACATAACACAATGATGGAACCAACACCATAGTCGAGTATATTAATGAAAGAAAGGAAGAGTACAACCAAGCTTCAACGTTGTAGTATCCTCCATTTGGGTTCCAGCGGAGCATGTCTCACAAAGGCTCGTCGGGAATTCAGACGATGCTCTCTCGATGGAATTATCCTTGGTTCTACCTTCTCTATAGCAATTACTCAGCTATACTATCTCTTCTCTAAGTTCAGCTTCTTGGCTATATGTTCAACTAGCTTTCATAAAGGGAGAAGGCCTATTTATATAGAGGAAGAGGGAGAGGTTAGGATCCCTATAATCATGGAAGGGATTCCTATCTTCAAAGAGTGTTCCATGGAAGGTAAAAACCACTACCTAAAGAGAGAGATCTGTGGCTTTTCAACTTTAACCACTTCTAATGAGTCATCCCTGAGGTAGTTAGAAGGAAACTTCCACCTCTATTTGTTAAAAAACATTCCTAAAAAAGTTTGCGTGAGCACAACACAGAGATAGAGCGCCAGGTGGTGTAGAATCTAGTGTACATCCTCCACATTAGCGCGAGGGGTGACCTGGATACTCGCCCCAAGGCCAAAACATAGGTTTTTGTGTGTTTTTTAAGGAAATGTTCAATAGGAGAAATGATGTCCTTATGTAGAAGGATGCAAAGAAGGTGTTTGCAGAGTATGACACTGCTCACAAGTCACGGGAATGATCCTCCAATATGTAGGAAGAGGGATTGCAAGGACGGTGACAAAATGCTATGTAACAGATGCCCCTAAAGCATGAGGTTTGAGAGAGAGAGAGGGGTGAAATGCTTTATGAGAATGCGTTCGACCCAAACACTACTTTCAAAAGACCTGCAAGCACAAATACAACCAATATTTCTGATACATGACATGTGGTATGGGCGCAACTATCCATAATAGAGTACATAAAAAGTAAGATCCGAGGTATGAATGCAACAATCCATCAATAGGGATCAACAAATAGACTCAGGTATGGTCGCAACCATCCAATCAGAAGAGCCATGTAATAATTGATAGTAATCCACAACAAACCCGCAACTTGGATTTCATTAGACAAAACCTAGGGTCTTGTGCTCCATCTCGACCCAAACAAATTACAAATTTGAGCATGCGAATATGTGAGATGAAGTCGAACATGCAAGAAAATCGTCTAATTACCAGCCAATGATGAAAGTCGTTAACAGATGCAAGAGAAACCACCAATAATGACAATGGCTCTCAAGGTACGAAAGGTAAAATCCATGGAATGTGAACAGTGATCTGACGTCGAACACCCACAGATTCAGTCAATCGAAGGCCAATTATGTGGACCTTACGTTGAATGTAAAGAACCTGCCATTGAGGCATGTAGGCTCCAAGGTACTTGAAGGGATTCTCTAGATCAGCTTCCTGGATAATGAGCTAAAGTCCACAGGAAGTGACCTAATCGAAGATAGGCCATAATGTTTCCCACATCGTTGATACAAGACAAAGGAATGTGATGTTTGTGAATCAAGACCAATAGAGAATCATAGGGAGGTTGAAAACTTCAGAGGAAAACTTATCTTGAACATATCGGCGGCACGACAATGGATTTGGCAGTATTTGACATCAAAGGATCTAAGGTCATGGCGACGTGGCAAAGAGCAGATGAGCAGTCAAAAGATGTTACCCAAACCCATGGAGGCAAACAAATTACGAAGTGAGATGTCCCCAACCAGACACGAATGCAGACAAGTGCCATGTTCAAGAGCGACATATTTCCAACACGACTACAATCTGGTTCCATTTTCCCCCACCATTTATGGCGAATATCCCAATTATTTTTTAAAACAAGCTTGAAGGGGATAGCATGTGCTTGCGATGTAAGTTTTTCCTTCGGACAAATCCAACCTAGTACATTTTACGAGCCCTAGGAAGGAGGAACTCGAGTAACTTCATAACAACAGATTTCGATGTCATCATTTTTAACGAGTCTTACAAAGGAAGAACTAGGCATCTTTTCATGTTTAGAGAGTTTGAAAAGAAAGAGGAAAATAAAACTCCAGCAAGGCCCTTTTCGTAAATAGTCTCATAGATCTGAAAAGGTAGAAAACTGTTTCTGAGAGAACCTATTAGTCGCGATAGGCTAAGGTATTCCTTTTTCATAAATAATCTATCCCAGCCTGAAAAAGGGGTAAACGTATACTGGGTAGATATCGTTTTGCAGCCATTTAACGAGTTCAAAATGAAAAGTGTCTAGGCAATATTTTCAGTATTAGAGAGTTAGAAAAGAGCTGAAAGGTGACTCCAGTAGTGAATTTTTCTTATTTTTACCGAGTCTGGAAAAGTATAAAATACAACTCGTTTCTTCGTCATAGCCATGTGAAAACTCGTCGCTGCACAAAAATATGTTCTTAAAACGTATTTCTCGACAATAATAT
Organism: Pinus albicaulis; assembly: GCA_034641835.2. Classification (NCBI taxonomy): domain Eukaryota; kingdom Viridiplantae; phylum Streptophyta; class Pinopsida; order Pinales; family Pinaceae; genus Pinus; species Pinus albicaulis. The sequence continues at coordinate 74,034,908 of CM076574.1, read as the reverse complement.
GATGAAATAATTGAAAAATATGTTTTAAAACCTAATTTAAGATTTTGAAAAGTTATAAAATACCATAAGTGGTGTTGTAGCTCCTAGAGACAGCCTTGAGTTGTATAAAGACTAGTGCCTAGGACATCTTAACTGCAAGGGGCATATGACTCAACTAATAAGAGTTGACAAAGCTAGGCTCCCATGCTATAATCTCTTGGATGAATGGTTTTGATATGGGTGGAACCAAGACCCCAAAGTTAAACACAATAACTATGAAACTGCAAAAACTAAGTATAAACTCCAATACTTAAATGCATCAGACAACTTTAAGACAGAATGCTGTAGAGGGGGCCGACTTCTAAAATGGCTCACAGATATCAATTAAAATGTAGGCGATGACTGTGAAAGAGAATGTAGTAGAATATTAACCATAACAAGGCTTATCCAAAGACATAAATCCATATATATTGGGCCTATGCAAAGATAAGAATCCATATATGTGAACAATTCCAAGCACAAGGATCCACTGTAGTCAATACTAGAGGAACGATGGAAGAGATGAAAATGAAACAAAATATCCTACCTAAGCTATATCTAAAGTGCTATAGCTGAGTAAACATAAGTATCAATAATGACAAATTCACATTTAAACATAGGATAACTTGCATTCCAGAGCATAGATATATGAAATGTGGAGATATGTAAAATGAACATTTGTATTAAACGATATAGAGAGGAGCTACAAACTGTTAATCACCTAGATCAGAATCCCCAATCCAACAAAAATTCTTATCACTAAGTCCCTACGGGATCTTCAACATTAATTATCAAAATTTAGACAACATACATACAAAGTACTTGAACTAGTGAGTTCTTTGGAAAATCTGGAACCCTTTAGATGTCTTTTCTTCCTACTTTTATAAAATTTCCAATGATCATATGTAGAAAGATATTTTGGGAAAATATATTTTTCACATGCCAGTGGGCAGTTTTAGGTCTTAATCAGAACATCAGAATTGATGATGGGGTAGAAACTACTCCCATCATTTTACAAATCGGGCTTGTAGCCATTGCTAATGAAAATAACACAACTGTCTAGCTGAAAAGAAAATTGCAAGAGTGAAATGTGAATTTCAATCGAGTATTGAAAGTAAAAAGAAAACAAAAGGCCACGTGGGCCCAATCATGAGTTAACAATTTCAGTGGTGGGATGGAGTAGAGGCTATAGCTGAGGGAGGCAGTACTGTGGTTGCAGAGGAGCTAGCTTTCTTAGAGGCTGACGGAGCAGATGCGATGGCTAATGTACTTGCATGACTGTTGCACCTCTGCCAAGTGTCAGTTGTAGGATAAGGTATCGAAGTGAAAGCTTTGGCCCGAACATATACTTCAGTGAGTTCAGCGTAGCTCGCCTGAGTGGTTAACCGTTGTCTCACCTAATGAAGGAGATAGAATTATTTGTTGAGTATTGCAAATATAGTTTCAGCCTTAAGCCGAGCAGTCTTCTCAAATGGTATGTCAGTCTGATTCATCACTTCTATCAGCCGGGACTCATATGTTGATAATGGTTGAAGGACCATATTTGAAGGATCCCAGCATGATGGGAGGCTGGCAAGAGTTAGTTCGGTCCACTCTGTTTCAAACTGTTCCAAGCTTTTCGCCAACTTTTCCAAATTGCCCAGTGCTAGGTTGTGCATAGCTTCCTTTTCCATCACCTTCTGACATTCTGACACCTCCTTGAACCTTCTATTGATTCCTCGTTTAGCCAATTTTGTTGAAGTCAAATCATTCAGGAGAGCAACATATCTTTTGGCATTTTCGACCTTATTTGAAGGGTTAGTATATCCTTCGTGGAGAGTTCTTCTAAATAAGTGCATTGCGGCCTTCTTTTCCTCAACGACAGTCAGGAAAGCCCAATGCTTCTTTACTTCCATAATAATTTCCATCCAAATTAAGCGCCGGGCGTCCAGAAGGGTGATATTTCCTTTCATCTCGTTTATAAGGTCTTAGATGGTCTTCTCCTACTGTAACTTCCCCTGTTTCCCTTCTTCTATTTCCTTTTGTGGAGCCGCTATCTTCTTGGAATTATCTTTGAGGTGACCCTCGAGCTCATTGATCTTCCACTGTGCCATTTAAACCTATTTTTCCGCCGCTTGGAGCTCAGCCAGCACCGAGGTCAGCTGCTCCGAGAGTGAGCTGGACCCTTCTGGAGGTGGTGTGGAGCAAATATGCAAATCCAAGTTTTTCTATATTTCGTCCATCTTCAGCTGAAGGGTAGTCATCTCGCTAGCAATTCTAACCTTCTCTTCCATTTCCTTGGCAAGGGAGTCTGCTAGATTGGTGTTATCCTTTTCAATCTGGGCTAATTTAGCAGTTTGTACGTGCTGAAAGCCAAGCATATTTAGCTAATGTTGCAAAGCTGTGACCTGTTTTTGCAACTCTGAGATGACATGGGCCTGAAGGTCTGCTTTACCGCTCTCTTTTCCTTTCATAACATTTTACAGATTGCGCAAGTCATTTGAGAGTGCACGGGAATTAATCTTCTCCATTATAAGGTTGTCAAGAACTTGGTTGTGATTGGTTTGTAGCTTCCTTAGAATAGGGGAGAGCTTCACAAACTCGTCTTTTAGCATATCACCAAAACATTGGAACAGATTGCACTTGTCAATTGGTGGGACTTGTGACATGTTTATTGCCACTTCCAAAGCTCTGTAGCTGGTGGTCCCAGCCTCTGGGTCTAATATTTCTTCAGTCATGGCCAATACCAATTTTTCTTTGTCCATCTCAACCTCGGCTGAAAACCTAGTATGATACTTGGCTACACACTCTTTCGAGACCTGCTCGACCCCTTCTATCCCTAGTAATCCCACAATGAGAGCAAGGGATAGCTGAAGGTCTTCCTTGAATGAGTTTAGGGTAACTAGGTCCGCAGATGGGAAAGTTGTAGGGCTGGAGTCAGAAATAGTAGTGATGAAATCACTCTGTTGCCTCCATGGTAACTTGGAAAACTAACGAGATAGTGTCATTTCATTGAAACTGACATAATTTGAACTGGTAGGGTAACGGAGGGCTTTTCTGATGATTTCAGGGGATATACTGAGTATCTAATTCCCCTGAGATGATAGCAACATATCCCAGCATTCATCGTAAGCTTTTATGAGCCAACAAATGAATTCAACAACTGGGTAGACAGGGGGAGTAATTTGGTGATATAGACCCGACAAAACGACTCTGAACCTGTCCCTATTTTCCACATGCTTTATGAAAAGCTCCGGCTTGACACTACTAATGAAAAACAGGTATTGCGGGTCTCAGTTGTTGATTTGTAAGTTTGTGAAAGGCTCAGGTCCAGGGGCAGCCCTGAACTCGCAACCTTAAGGGTTTTCGAGCTCTAAATGTTGGGAAAAATACTGAGAGGGTGGGGTGAATCAGTATTTAGGGCATACTCAAAATTTTTTACTTTTTCTTCCTTTAAAACCCATACGCTACTTTCCTGAAACGAACTCGCGTATACACGTAGATATCCTTCATAAAAATCGCGTATATACAGAGATCATATTATGCATTTAATTCTTTACTGAGATCTATGCATCATTCATTCATCAGATGTTTAGTTAGCAGTAAGCATGTGTAGTAATAACAGAATAAACCATCACACATAAGCAACATACATGAACACCAGGATTTAAGGTGGAAACCCAAGTCGGGATAAAACCACTGATGTTGTCATCTCTGTCTTCAATATTTTATTATAAAGAAAACATCTTACAACATTGTGCTGGCACAGACTCATACCAGCACGCAGGCACCCACCTGTAGAAGGCTACAACCTTCTCTCGTTTACTAGCCTCTCCTGGAAGGGAGCTACAACCCCCTTCTCTCGTTTACTAGGCTCTCCTAGAAGGGAGCTACTACCCCCTGCTCTCGTTTACCAGCTACCACTGGAAGGGAGCTACGACCCCCTCACTGAAGGCTTCGACCCTCAGCACCATTGCAGACCATGTTTTATCAATTTTCAAACTGGATCCATCAGCTTCCATACAACATATTTTGTACGCCACTTTTCATCAAATTTTCAGACTAGACCCACTCCACACATTTAAGCTCAACATTCCTCAAACTGAAACTTATAACCCCATTAATTCATTCATTGAATCATCAACCAATCAACAAACAACTTGATCTTTTATTAACATAATCAGCAGCATATTCATCATTCAAACAACCCAGTTCTGTATGAATACATCATTTACAGATAGCAGTAAAACAGTACAATAGATCAGACATTTCATACCACATACTTCAGCAAAAACCTAGATCCCATACACGCTTTTACTACACTGAACCTGCGTATATACGCTCTTTCTCAGAAGCCAACTTGCGTATACTTATGTGCAATCTTCAGAAAACCTTAACTGCCCATATGCGCTTTTCCTTAAGCAGACCCACGTATACACGCGCTTTTAATGAAGCGAACCTACGTATACATATGTAAATTTTCAGGACTATGCAGCTCTTCATATCATATAAACAACTCAGATTTCATCCTTCACTTCAGAAAGTATTTCGCCTCATCTCAGATCTAAACATTCCATGAACAGATCTAGGAAATACATATACATTTCAGATCTAGATATCCCTCTTCATCATTTTCTTCATAGGTGCATATTAATTCATATCAATCAACAAAATGTTACCCATTCCATGCAGATATACTTCAGAGTGAATTATTCATTGAAAACCCAGATTCATGCACGCCCTTGCACTATGATCTTCTTCTCCTTATATAGATTTAGCCTTTGTCAATACCATGAGCCAAAACCACACAACTACTAATGGTATTCCTGGACCGGATCAAATAGATATTCCAATGCTCAATACAATGGGTCAATACCATGGTAAAATCCCTTTGTTTTATGAATTTAGAGCGCAAATAGGCATACGCTACTTGGCACGTACTTTTCCGCATACATACGCGACTTATCCTTAACAAACCCGCGTATGCCTTTTGACATACCTTGTTCAACATTATTCTGGCACTTTATGGGCTACTTCTGAACTGATCTATAGATACATTAGATTTACATCATTAACAACTCATCAAGTTAGTTTTCATCAAGGACAACTTCATCAGGCAGGTTCCATCAAAGTCAACACATTGTATCATATTGCCAACAATCTCCCCCTTAACTCATCAAGTAGGTTGTCATCAACTTTATCAATTAAGTTGCCATCCAAAGACAACTCATCAAGTAGGTTGCCATCAAAGACAACACATTGCATCATATTGCCAATAATCTTATTTCATCAAGTAGGTTGCCATCAAGGACAACACATGCATCATATTGCCAACAATCTCCCCCTTTGGACTTGATGGCAACCATGATGGTGTTTGATCACAAAAACAGATAGATACATTGATTATAACCATTATGCAAACACCATGATACTCTCCCCCTATTCAAACACCATGTTACTGTCCCCCTTTGACATCAAGGGCAAAGGGCGGATCAAATCCAAAACAAGGCTTTGTAGATCTGATGTCCACTAAAGTTACCATGCTCCCCCTGAGTTCATGCTGAAAACATATTTTTCAATGAATTACATGACTCTATGACCTTTCCTATCACCAAGGACTCATGCTTACATCAATGATCCAACCAAGTGGATTTACATATGTGACTCAAGTACCCAACCAAGTGGGTCTGCACATTTTGACTCAACTACCCAACCAAGTGGGTTTACAAATTTGATCAAGTCCTTACATGACTGAATATTACAATTTTACATCATAGGTTTCAACATGAACTTTTCATCAAATTACAAATATGAATTTTTATGACCAATACCAAAAATACCTCAAGAGAGATATCATATTTCAGAACCATCATAATGCCAACAATGCATTACTTTCCATATGACCAATGCTCCCCCTTAGCAAATCATCAAGGCATCTTCGTCAAATATCAGAGAATAAAACAAAAATATGAGAGATGAAACATCACCAGAGATACCAAACAGCACTACAGCTGTGCTAAAGAATGTTGACCCAGAAAAATTTTCCAGCAACCACCCATACATGGTTTTCTGTGTGTAAACTCGTGTATATACGTGACTGTCTTTCAGCAAATCCGCATATCCAATTTATCTTTTGAATTTAAGCAGATCTGATGTTTGGAGAGGTAGAGACATCTCCCAGCTTCTGTCTGAGAAATTTGAATGCTTCCCTGGAATATATGAGAAAATATAGATAGGATAATGTAGTTGTATTTTCATGTGTCATCCAATAGTTGTAGCATGAGCACATCAGTAACCAAGCCTTCAGATTCTTTGCAGCCTCTACATATTCTTCCCAAGAGGAATTATCATGTCAGAACAACTTCTTCAATAGACAATATGTGTCAAACAATCATCCATGTGATCCAAAATCACCAAGATATTCAAGATTCATCATGATGTAATATGCTTAGGAAAAAGGTCTCAACCATAGCAACAAATTCTGCATGATCTATTCTTATCTCTGAATCGTAAGACTTCCAACTCATCCATGTGTGAAACAAAATATATTCTTTAGGAAAAAGCAAACAGGGCTCATCCATAATCTCATCATAAGAAACCATGTATCATGTCATCATCATTTGAGCAAGAACTAAGGAATAATCAGATACAATGCCAACAATTCAATCATTAGTTGTTAGACTGATGCTCCCCCTGAACCTATGTTCCTGATCTTTAGCTATCTTACTATTTTTCTTATCAGAAAAGCATACGCAACTGTCTCTAGCAGAACTCGCGTGTATACGTGGCTTTAGTTCACTAAACCCCCATATGGAAAGTGAAACACTGAAAATTTCCACAACTTCATCTCCCCTTGAATTTGTACCACTTGTACCTCTCTTCTTCACATCAGATGCACTGTCAGAAATAAACATAACCAAAATTACCAAACCAGCCATGGGAATCATCATACATTTCTCCCCCTGTGATGATACATTACTAACCCCTATAATGTATCTCACACCATTCTGCAGTCATTATGAGAAGTAGGCTTTAGAAGCGGATGACTGCAATAGGATTATTATCCCCTATGTTTTTGATTGGTCCTCCTTCCTTTTCCAGCTTTGCCTGAAATTTCTTATTGTGTGCTGAAAATTATCCAATTTCTCAGATCTGTTCATCCTGCATTCTTTTTTTACATGTCCATACTTATTACAAGCATAACATCTTATGTGACCAGAAAAGTAAGCATAAGGATCATAGTATGTTTTTCTCTTCTTTCTTCTATTGCAATCAGCTGCTTTATGACCATACTTTCTATGTGAAAAACAATATCCCTTGAAGAAACCAGAGTACCTCTCTGTGTAGAATCTGTTTGTATGTGACTAAAATGATCTGCTTCTGCAATTGGCTGCAACATGCCCATAATTATGACATTTAAAGCATTCAACATTATTGATGCTTCTACAGTTAGGAGGGAATGATTTCTTTTGAGAGTTCATGATTGTCGGTTGACCTTTTGTTTCTTCCAACACTTCAGGTTTTACATTGATATCCTTTGAATCTTTAGCACTTCCTTGTGAACTAGATTCTCCTTTAACAGTTTCATGAAAACCAAGACCAAATTTAATAGAGGGAGACCTTTGACTACTAAGAATATTGTCCAGAATCTTAGTACTATCTTGAAACCTCAAGAGTTTATCTTTTTCTTCTAATTTACCCTTCAGAATGTTTACCTCAACCTCCAATTTTCGGCATTGTTGCTTCATACTTTCTTCTTTCCTTCTTCCTTCTTCTACTTGATCATTCAATTTTAGAATCTCTTCTTTCAACCCATTTTCGTGTTCTTCAAATTTATGTTGAAGATCTTCAAGATCTTCTTTCAGGGAGATGATTTCTGCTTTAAGTTCTTCATTCTTCTTATTTTATTTTTCCAGATTTGTATTGAGACAGAGGATTTCTGCTTCAAGTCTTCTATTTTGATAGTTTGCTTTATCATGCAGTTTTTGATACATTTCTATCTGTTCTTTCATTCTAGAGATCATTTCTTTGTAGATAGATTCTTGCTTATTAGATGCTCTTTGTTGTTCTTCAACTTTAATCTTGAGAGCTTCTTCTAGATCCATAACATTACTTTCACTAACTTCACCATTGCATGCACAAGAAGGTGAATCACAAGAACAAAAATCAATACCTGTTTTATCTTCTTCATTTTCTGCTGCACATGTTTTCTGGGATATTTCCTTTTGAATAGCCTTCTTCTTTTGCTACCTTCCCATTGTGACGGATCTCCTTCAAGCGATCAAGCTTCTACAAAAGGACCTGCTCTGATACCAATTGTTGGGAAAAATACTGAGGGGGGGGGGGTGAATCAGTATTTAGGGCATACTCAAAACTTTTTACTTTTTCTTCCTTTAAAACCCATACGCTACTTTCCTAAAACCAACTCGCCTATACACGTGGGTATCCTTCATAATACTCGTGTATATACAGAGATCATATTATGCATTTAATTCTTTACTGAGAACTATGCATCATTCATTCATCAGATGTTTAGTTAGCAGTAAGCATGTGCAGTAATAACAGAATAAACCATCACACATAAGAAACATACATGAACACCAGGATTTAAGGTGGAAACCCAAGTCGGGAGAAAACCAGCGCTGCCTTCGTCTATGTCTTCAATATTTTATTATAAAGAAAACATCTTACAACATTGTGCTGGCGCAGACCCATACCAGCACGCAGGCACCCACCTGCAGAAGGCTACAACCTTCTCTCATTTACCAGCCTCTCCTGGAAGGGAGCTACAACCCCCTGCTCTCGTTTACCAGCCTCACCTGGAAGGGAGCTACAACCCCCTACTCTCGTTTACCAGCCTCTCCTGGAAGGGAGCTACTACCCCCTGCTCTCGTTTACCAGCTACCACTGGAAGGGAGCTACGACCCCCTCACTGAAGGCTTCGACCCTCAGCACCATTGCAGACCATGTTTCATCAATTTTCAAACTAGATCCATTAGCTTCCATACAACATACTTTGTAGGCCACTTTTCATCAAATTTTCAGATTGGACCCACTCCACACATTTAAGCTCAACATTCATCAAATTGAAACTTATAACCCCATCAATTCATTCATTGAATCATCAACCAATCAACCAACAACTTGATCTTCAATTAACATAATCAGCAGCATATTCATCATTCAAACAACCCAGTTCTGTATGAATACATCATTTACAGATAGCAATAAAACAACACAATAGATCAGACATTTCATACCACATACTTCAGCAAAAACCTATATCCCATACGCGCTTTTACTACACTGAACCTGCGTATATACGCTCTTTCTCAGAAACCAACTTGCGTATACTTATGTGCAATCTTCAGAAAACCTTAACTGCCCATATGTTCTTTTCCTTAAGCAGACCCGCGTATACACGCGCTTTTAATGAAGCGAACCTACGTATACATATGTAAATTTTCAGGACTATGCAGCGCTTTAGATCAGATAAACAACTCAGATTTCATCCTTCACTTCAGAAATTATTTCGCCTCATCTCAGATCTAAACATTCCATGAACAGATCTAGGAAATACATATACATTTCAGATCTATAGATCCCTCTTCATCATTTTCTTCATAGGTGCATATTAATTCAGATCAATCAACAAACTGTTACCCATTCCATGCAGATATACTTCAAAGTGAAGTATTCATTGAAAACACAGACTCATGCATGCCCTTGCACTATGATCTTCTTCTCCTTATATAGATTTAGCCTTTGTCAATACCATGAGCCAAAACCACACAAATACTAATGGTATTCCTGGACGGGATCAAATAGATATTCCAATGCTCAATACAATGGGTCAATACCATGGTAAAATCCCTTTGTTTTATGAATTTAGAGCGCAAATAGGCATACGCTACTTGGCACGTACTTTTCCGCGTACATACGCGACTTATCCTTAACAAACCCGCGTATGCCTTTTGACATACCTTGTTCAACATTATTCTGGCACTTTCTAGGCTACTTCTGAAATGATCTATAGATACATTAGATTTACATCATTAACAACTCATCAAGTTAGTTTTCATCAAGGAAAACTTCATCAGGCAAGTTCCATCAAAGTCAACACATTGTATCATATTGCCAACAATCTCCCCCTTAACTCATCAAGTAGGTTTTCATCAACTTTATCAAGTAGGTTTCCATCCAAAGACAAATCATCAAGTAGGTTGACATCAAAGACAACACATTGCATCATATTTCCAACAATCTTATTTCATCAAGTAGGTTGCCATCAAGGACAACACATGCATCATATTGCCAACAATCTCCCCCTTTGGACTTGATGGCAACCATGATGGTGTTTGATCACAACAACAGATAGATACATTGATTATAACCATTATGAAAACACCATGATACTCTCCCCCTATTCAAACACCATGTTACTCTCCCCCTTTGACATCAAGGGAAAAGGGCGGATCAAAGCCAAAACAAGGCTTTGTAGATCTGATGTGCACTGAAGTTACCATGCTCCCCCTGAGTTCATGATGAAAACATATTTTTCAATGAAGTACATGACTCTATGACCTTTCCTACCACCAAGGACTCATACTTACATCAATGATCCAACCAAGTGGATTTACATATGTGACTCAAGTACCCAACCAAGTGGGTTTACACATTTTGACTCAACTACCCAACCAAGTGGGTTTACAAATTTGATCAAGTCCTTTCATGACTGAAAAATACAATTTTACATCATAGGTCTCAACATGACCTTTTCATCAAATTACAAATATGACTTTTTATGACCAATACCAAAAAGACCTCAAGAGAGAGATCATATTTCAGAACCATCATAATGCCAACAATGCATTACTTTCCATATGACCAATGCTCCCCCTTAGCAAATCATCAAGGCATCTTTGTCAAATATCAGAGAATGAAACAGAAATATGAGAGCTGAAACACCATCAGAGATACCAAACAACACTACAGCTGTGCTGAAGAATGCTGACCCAAAAAAATTTGTCAGCAACCACCCATACGCAGTTTTCTGTGTATAAACTCGCATATATACGTAACTCTCTTTCACCAAATCCGCGTATCCAATTTTATCTTCTGAATTTAAGCAGATCTGATCTTCTGAGAGGTAGAGACATCTCCAAGCTTCTACCTAAGAAATTTGAATGTGTTGGAACACCTAATCCTACATGGGTAGGTGTGGAATGCGAAAAGTCACAATGGAGTCCAAGTGACCTTGGAATATGAAACCAAGAGTCACACCATTGTACTATAAATGTACATCATGTATAATGGAAAAATAAGTGAGCTACACGCTTATCCTTCATTGTGTGTTTGAGTCTCTTGTGTGTGTGTTATTCTCCTCATACACCATGTGTGTGCTTTAACATGGTGTTTAACATGGTATCAGAGCGGGCGATTGCTGGCCCTGCTCCACTTTGAATGAGCCATTTGTGTTTATGGCCTATGCATATCTGCAAAATTCTTGACATTTTTGCAGCATTTAGAGAGTTTTTGCAGCAGACATTTTGCTAGATTCAGAGGTGTTTTGAAGAAGAGCAGCATTCAAAATCCTTGGTAGCATTCAGAAATTGGTTTGGAGACGCAGCCTTGTGCATCTGAAGGTTTTCTCACTGCTTATTTTTCCATTGAAAAATTTCTGCCTATTAAATTCTGCATTTTGAGCTGCTGGAAAATAGTTTAAAGAGGGTTTTTGAAGAAATTTTTGGGTTTTACTGGAAATATTTCTGAGTTTTCACTGAGAAAGTTCTGAGATTTCTGAGTTCTCTAACTCTGCAAATTCTCCAATTTTCTGCTGCTATATCGCCCTCTGCATTTTTTGAAGAAAAGTTCTGGGTTTTTGAAGAAATATTTCTGAGTTTTACTGCTAAAATTTTCTGGAGAATTCTGCATTTTTAAAGTCCAACTTTTGCTGCTGGGCTATTAAAAAAAAAATTCTGAGTTGTTTCAAACCTTTCGTCCCTCTCCTCTCTGCTGTTTAAAATAAAAAATAAAATAAAAAAATAAAAGCAATTTTTTTTACTGTTCTTGGCCTTTCGGCCTTCCCCACGCCTCCCTACGCCTCTACAGCTCACACTCCCCTTTGCTACCACAATCCACCCAGACTACCCGCTATACCCACCTCACTGCAATAGCTCCCTTATCTCCCTACTCACGGCTCGACCGGCCCTACACACCTGCTCCTCACCTCTCAAACTACGCTCTCAACACTATGCTATACACTCCACCTTACGACACCCTAAATCCTCACCTCCCATTCGCTCAATGCTAAGCGCCCCCTCATACCTCACTAAAATCTACAATACACCCTACCACCACTCCACATTCCAACGCTGCTCAGCATACGCTCACACCTGCGTTATTTCCCCAACGACTCCCTTCACCCTGCAATTACCACGCTCCATTTGCTGCTACTCTTCACGGCCCCACCCCTCGGCTATCTCTCAACGCCGCTCCTCCTTCCCTACTTTCACGCGGGCTCCCTTGCTGCATCTACCTACCAACTCTACTCCCCACGCCACACATTACCTCACTTCTCTACGCTCCTGTCACCAATCGCTTACACCTGCTGTTCAACTTCCCCATATTTTGACTTTCAAATTTTTTTAAAAATCTATCCCCCCTTTTTTATAAATCTCCCCCCTCCATTTTAATTCGATTTCCTTTTATATTAATCCACCCTTATTACTCCGCCCTCTTTTCTATCCCCTACACCTTTACTCCTTTTAAATTTATTTTAATTAACGCCTCTCCTCTTATATAATACACCTCTACTCCTTTTAAATTTATTTTAATTAACTCCCCTCCCTTCATATAATACGTCCCACTCCCCCTCTTTAAAGTCATTTTTACCCCCTCACATATTTTAAAATATAATATCCCTCCTCCCCATTATAATAACCCTCCCTTTTAATTAATTTCCCATTTCCATTAATTCCCCCTCCCATTTCCATTAATTATTATCATTTAAAATTCGACTTTTTAAATTACTCTCCCTTTTTTAATTAATCTTCTTCCATTTTTTAATTTATTCCCTTCCATTAATTAAACCCCCCCCCCACCATATAGTTTCCCATCCCATCTTAATATTTCCCTCTCCCTTTTTAATTAATTCACATTAACTCATTTTTTAATTAATTTTTAATTAATTAAAAAAAAAAAAACAGCAAAGAGAGAGAGGAAAGAGTGAATTTGAATAGCAGAAAAAGAGGAATTGGCATATGAAGAAGATGGACTGAATACATAAAGAAATTGCAGATTTGACATTAACATAAGGGTGATTTTTTGAAGAATTGACATTTGAAGACAGTTTGCCATCATTGAAAACAACTCTTTGAAGGAAAATTCAGCTACCTTAAAGTGTTTTTGCATAGTGTTTTCAGCTGCAAATATTTTGCAGAGATATGTATTGAGCTAACATTGTATTTTGAGTGGAATTTTCCTCTTCATTCATAGTTGGAATTAGTGAATTTGAGTTGTTGATGTAAGTCATTGTTGATTGCCCTCCATCATTTGAGGAGCACATTTTGTACTTTGAGATTTCCATAGTTGGAAATTCTTTTGAGTCATTTGTATTTCTTGTTGAATCACATTGTAAACGGGTGCATTTTCGGTTGAAGCTGACACCCTTTCATTTTTTTGATCCTAAGTTGTTAAAAATGGCCAAACTTATTGAGGCATTAGAGTTGTTGAATAGCCTCATTCATTCAAATGTTGATGATGTGATAAAAATGAGCAAGCATGCTCTTTGTAACATTCAAAAGTGTTTGCTAGATGCACATGAAAAGATTGAATTTTTGCAGTTGGAATCTCAGCTCCAACAAGACGAACTTCAGCAAAAAAGTCACCATTCTGAACCTGTTTCTGTTCAGAAGATTGTGAAGGATTCTCATCAGAAGAAAGAATATAAAGTTCCAGTTGATTCACATTCAGTTCCTTGCACTAGAGCAGATGTACATGCAGATGCAGCAGTTCAACCTGCACTTCTCAAGCCCATCATCAGACCATGGGAAGAGCTTGTCCACAACAAGCACCGCACTGGTCTTGTATATGAAAAGGATGTGTCCTTTCATATTCCAGACTACACCAAGCCCATCATATTTCAGAGTGTCGGATTCCTATATGAAAATTCACCTGCAGCTATTCCAGATCCCGTTCTGCTTCCACAACAACAGATTGAGAAATGCCAACACTGTGATCGAGTTGGCTATATGAAAGATCACTGTTTTGATCTTCATCCATGCAAGCACTGTGGTCGGCACACCCATTCTTCAGACAGATGCTTCAGACACAAGCCTCCTACAAGAACAAAGATTCATCTTGGATGGATCGCTTCTTGGCAATGGGCATCAGCAGCTAAGAAGATGTTTAAGACACATGTCAGAACTTGTTCATGAATATTGAACAAACTTGCAGTTGAGTTTCCGCCATCATCTCACCTTGTCCCTAACAGGGGGGGAAATGGTGTTCATGTACAAGCTTCGATGACAGATCAAGCGAGCCTGAGCCACAATCTCTCATTCCATGTTCAGAGTTGTAGCCAGCAGTTCAAGCAAGCCTGAGCCACAATTCATCATTCTGGATTCAGAGATGTAGCCAAAGACACGGATGCCCATGAGCATGCCTTCGGTTGGTGGACAACCTTAAACCATCATCTTTGGTTGGTGGACAACCTAAAACCACCACAGGTAGTAGACCTCCCTTATTTTAGGTTTAAGGTCTCCCTTTCATATATGAGGAACACTTCCTCTAGCAGAAGCCTTCAGCTTCTTGCCAGCTTTGGTTGAGTTCCAGGAAATGCTTCAAGCATTCCAGAGTTGTTGGTAATCCTAAAACCATCACATGTAGTAGACCTCCCTTCTTTTAGGTTGAAGGTATCCCTTTTTTATGAGGGACAATTTCAGCGTGCTTTTAGCTTCGCCGCTTTGGAAGAGTTCCGGAAGTGCAACAAGTTTTATGCCTGAATGTGGTCATCCTAAAACCACTCTTTTTTCCAACATTTCAGAGAGTTGATTCAGCCCAAGTGCCGCCATGTATACTTTGCAGATTTGTATTACAACTCTTTTCTTGGACTCACACATACCCCTTCAGATTAAGGGGGGATGTTGGAACACCTAATCCTACATGGGTAGGTGTGGAATGTGAAAAGTCACAATGGAGTCCAAGTGACCTTGGAATGTGAAACCAAGAGTCACACCATTATACTATAAATGTACATCTTTGTATAATGGAAAATAAGTGAGCTACACGCTTATCCTTCATTGTGTTGAGTTTCTCATTGTGTGTGTGTTTATCTTTCTCATACACCATGTGTGTGCTTTAACATGGTGTTTAACAAAATGCTTCCCTGGAATATATGAGAAAATATAGATAGGATAATGTAGTTGTATTTTCACGTGTCATCCAATAGTTGTAGCATGAGCACATCAGTAACCAAGCCTTCAGATTCTTTGCAGCCTCTACATATTCTTCCCAAGAGGAATTATCATGTCAGAAAAACTTCTTCAATAGACAATATGTGTCAAACAATCATCCATGTGATCCAAAATCACCAAGATCTTTAAGATTCATCATGATGTAATATTCTTAGGAAAAAGGTCTCAACCATAGCAAAAAATTCTGCATGATCTATTCTTATCTCTGAATCATAAGACTTCCAACTCATCCATGTGTGAAACAAAAGATATTCTTTAGCAAAAATCAAATAGGGCTCATCCATAATCTCATCATAAGAAACCATGTATCATGTCATCATCATTTGAGCAAGAACTAAAGAATAATCAGATACAATGCCAACAATTCAATCATTAGTTGTTAGACTGATGCTCCCCCTGAACCTGTGTTCTTGATCTTTAGCTATCTTACTCTTTTTCTTATCAGAAAATCATATGCGACTGTCTCCAGCAGAACTCACATGTATACGCAACTTTAGTTCACTAAACCCACGTATGGAAAGTGAAACACTGAAAATTTCCACAACTTCATCTCCCCCTAAATTTGTACCACCTGTACCTCTCTTCTTCACATCAGATGCACTGTCAAAAATAAACATAACCAAAATTACCAAACCAGCCATGGGAATCATCATACATTGCTCCCCCTGTGATGATACATTACTAATCCCTATAATGTATCTCACATCATTTTGCAGTCATTATGAGAAGTAGGCTTTAGAAGCGGATGACTGTAATAGGATTATTATCCCCTACGTTTTTTACTGGTCCTCCTTCCTTTTCCATATTTGCTTGAACTTTCTTATTGTGTGCTGAAAATTATCCAATTTCTCAAATCTGTTAATCCTGCATTCTTTTTCTACATGTCCATACTTATTACAAGCATAACATCTTATGTGACTGGAAAAGTAAGCGTAAGGATCATAGTATGCTTTTCTATTCTTTCTTCTATTGCAATCAACTGCTTTATGACCATACTTACTACATGAAAAATAATATCCCTTGAAGAAACCAAAGTACCTTTCTGTGTAGAATCTGTTTGTATGTGACTGAAATGATCTGCTTCTGCAATTGGCTGCAACATGCCCATAATTATGACATTTAAAGCATTCAACATTATTGATGCTTCTGCAGTTAGGAGGGAATGATTTCTTTTGAGAGTTCATGATTGTCGGTTGACCTTTTGTTTCTTCCAACACTTCAGGTTTTACATTGATATCGTTTGAATCTTTAGCACTTCATTGTGAACTAGATTCTCCTTTAACAGTTTCATGAAAACCAAGACCAAATTTAATAGAGGGAGACCTTTGACTACTAAGAATATTGTCGAGAATCTTAGTACTATCTTGAAACCTCAAGATTTTATCTTTTTCTTCTAATTTACCCTTTAGAATGTTTACCTCAACCTCCAATTTTTGGCATTGCTGCTTCATACTTTCTTCTTTCCTTCTTCCTTCTTCTTCTTGATCATTCAATTTTAGAATCTCTTCTTTCAACCCATTTTCTTGTTCTTCAAACGTCTATAGAAGATCTTCAAGATCTTCTTTTAGGGAGATGATTTCTGCTTTAAGTTCTTCATTCTTCTTATTTGATTTTTCCAGATTTGTATTGAGACAGAGGATTTCTACTTCAAATCTTCTATTTTGATAGGTTGCTTTATCCTGTAGTTTTTGATACATTTCTATCTGTTCTTTCATTCTAGAGATCATTTCTTTGTAGATAGATTCTTGCCTATTAGATGCTCTTTGTTGTTCTTCAACTTTAATCTTGAGAGCTTCCTCTAGATCCATAACATTACTTTCACTAACTTCACCCATGCATGCACAAGAAAGTGAATCACAAGAACAACAGTCAGTACCTGTTTTATCTTCATTTTCTGCTGCACATGTTTTCTGAGATATTTCCTTTTGAGTAGCCTTCTTCTTTTTATTCCTTCCCATTGTGATGGATCTCCTTCAAGCGATCAAACTTCTGCAAAAGGACCTGCTCTGATACCAATTGTTGGGAAAAATACTGAGAGGGGGGGGGGGGGGGGGGTGAATCAGTATTTAGGGAATACTCAAGACTTTTTACTTTTTCTTCCTTTAAAACCAATACGCTACTTTCCTGAAACCAACTTGCATATACACGCGGATATCCTTCATAAAACTCGCGTATATACAAAGATCATATTATGCATTTAATTCTTTACTGAGATCTATGCATCATTCATTCATCAGATGTTTAGTTAGCAGTAAGCATGTGTAGTAATAACAAAATAAACCATCACACATAAGAAACATACATGAACACCAGGATTTAAGGTTGAAACCCAAGTCGGGAGAAAACCATCGCTGCCGTCGTCTCTGTCTTCAATATTTTATTATAAATAAAACATCTTACAACATTGTGCAGGCGCAGACTCATACCAGCATGCAGGCACCCACCTGCAAAAGGCTACAACCTTCTCTTGTTTACCAGCCTCTCCTGGAAGGGAGCTACAACCCCCTGCTCTCGTTTACCAGCCTCTCCTGGAAGGTAGCTACAACCCCCTACTCTCGTTTACCAGCCTCTCCTGGAAGGGAGCTACTACCCCCTGATCTCGTTTACCAGCTACCACTAGAAGGGAGCTACGACCCCCTCACTGAAGGCTTCGACCCTCAGCACCATTGCAGACCCTGTTTCATCAATTTTCAAATTGGATCCATCAGCTTCCATACAACACACTTTGTAGGCCACTTTTCATCAAATTTTCAAACTGGACCCACTCCACACATTTAAGCTCAACATTCATCAAACTGAAAATTATAACCTCATCAATTCATTCATTGAATCATCAACCAATCAACCAACAACTTGATCTTCAATTATCATAATCAGCAGCATATTCATCATTCAAACAACCCATTTCTGTATGAATACATCATTGACAAATAGCAGTAAAGTAGCATAATAGATCAGACATTTCATACCACATACTTCAGCAAAACCCTAGATCCCATACGCGCTTTTACTACACTGAACCTGCATATATACGCGCTTTCTCAGAAACCAAATTGCGTATACTTTTGTGCAATCTTCAGAAAACCTTAACTGCCCATACGTGCTTTTCCTTAAGCAGACTCGCGTATACACACGCTTTTAATGAAGCAAACCTGCGTATACATCTGTAACCTTTCAGGACTATGCAGCTCTTCAGATCAGATAAACAACTTAGATTTCATCCTTCACTTCAGAAAGTATTTTGCCTCATCTCAGATCTAAACATTCCATGAACATATCTAGGAAATACATATACATTTCAGATCTAGAGATCCCTCTTCATCATTTTCTTCATAGGTGCATATTAATTCAGATCAATCAACAAACTATTACCCATTCCATGTAGATATACTTCAGAGTGAAGTATTCATTGAAAACTCAGACTCATGCACACCCTTGCACTATGATCTTCTTCTCCTTATATAGATTTAGCCTTTGTCAATACCGTGAGCCAAAACCACACAACTACTAATGGTATTCCTGGACGGGATCAAATAGATATTCCAGCGCTCAATACAATGGGTCAATACCATTGTAAAATCCCCTGGTTTTATGAATTTAGAGTGCAAATAGGCATACGCTACTTGGCACGTACTTTTCCGTGTACATACGCGACTTATCCTTAACAAACCCGCATATGCCATTTGACATACCTTGTTCAACATTATTCTGGCACTTTCTGAGCTACTTCTGAACTGATCTGTAGATACATCAGATTTACATCATTAACAACTCATCAAGTCAGTTTTCATCAAGGACAACTTCATCAAACAGGTTCCATCAAAGTCAACACATTGTATCATATTGCCAACAATCTCCCCCTTAACTCATCAAGTAGGTTGTCATCAACTTTATCAAGTAGGTTTCCATCCAAAGACAACTCATCAAGTAGGTTGCCATCAAAGACAACACATTGCATCATATTGCCAACAATCTTATTTCATCAAGTAGGTTGCCATCAAGGACAACACATGCATCATATTTCCAACACTAAATTCTTAACCGTGACTTTACCCATGACTATTATGAAAAATGAAAAGCGGAATGAAACCAGATAGTGAAAAAGGGATGGAATACCTGTCCATTAAGGACAAAGCTCAGGGAAAATGATGCAGGGAGGTTGAAAGTGACTTGGCAGATCTAGTACGGAGTGCTCGCGCTTTAGCTATATAGTAAACCATAAAAGAAAGTATTTTACCACAATGAATTACAGGACAGAGTTATACAACTTCATATTTCCCGGAAACTGAGACTAGGTCAACACTAGTAGGGCTGATGTCATAAGGACGTCGACACTAAGATGCGTGGCATCTGGTTATTCACTATTAGATTTTGGTTAGGTGAATACCATGCATTGGGTTAAATGCTGGTACTGGTCGTGTACCGGGTGTCCTAGGACTTACCTTACCGTTGTATTCATGGTGACAGGTGTCCTTCATGGTCGAGCCCACTAGAAATACTGGCAAGGTTTTATAGCATCTTTAACCTTGCGGCCATTTCCCCATGGAATATGCGCCTCGGACCCAATGTCTGCCACGTCACTAGAATTTCAGAGGGGAAGGCTTCCACCTTCCCCTTTCCATCTTTGACCCCCCCCCCCCGGAATTGTTCACGCGCCCTTATCTTTTGAATATGCGGAATGTGGGCGGACCCCGCCTCGTACCGCTGTCTTGCACCTTTTTCCTTTTTTTTTGTTTCAAGCTTTGTCTCAAGTATATCATATAATATAGCTCCTTATTCCCCTTATTATATAGATCTCTTTTAATATTTTCCCATTCAAATTTTAAAATATTTCACCCCTTTATGCAGTCGGGTGCTCTGCCTTTATAAGCTTCTTAGAACTAAGGTGGTGGGTGATAAAACAACATTGGCTCCATTTGGGGATGACATGCTTGTCGTCGAACGTGTCGAGAACTCCACAGACCATCTGTTAGCCTTTTCTTTGTGAACACGACTCCTGAGCAACCTTTTCTTATTTTTCATGACAACTTAAAATAGGAAACATTAGAATAAAAATGACTGAATAATGTACAATATCATACATCAGACCTTTCAGCCTTAATCAATACTAGAAAAAGGGTTTTAAGAATTGCCCATTTATAGGGGTTTCAAGCAGATCACCCTGCAAATTCTCCAGCTTGAAGGTGTTGTTTCCTCCTTCCTCAGTAATTTTGAAGGGTCTGAACCATAGGGGATCAAATTTTCCGTGCTTTCCTTTTTTAGCCCTTCTTATTTCCCATCTTAGTACCAAGTCTCTGACTTGAATATTTTTATCCTTAGCATGCTAATTGAACAAGTCCTTCATTTTATCTTGGTAATCAGTTAATCTCTAATTTACTTGACTTCGAGTTTCCTCTAGCTCTACTAATTGGTTCATCCTTCTGGTGAGATCGTTCGGTTCCTCTTGACAATCTTGCATGAACCTAGCCACCGGTAAGGCCAATTGTATGTGGAAAACTGCTGCTCTTCCATAAATCAATTCATATGGGGATTTGCATGTTGACCTCTTACTCGTGATTCTATTCGCCCATAACGCGAATTTAAGCTGGGAATCCCAGTTCTTATGATTTTCATTAATGGCCTTTTTCAGCGCCCTTATCAAGGTTTTGTTTGAATATTATGCTAATCCATTCCCCTGTGGGTAATATGCAGTAGAGTTCCCCAACACAATATTATACTATTGGCAGAAAATGATGAATTTAACAGAATTAAAAGCCTGATCATTGTATGTGACAATCTTAGCAGGGAAGCCAAACCTTGAGATGATGTTATCTTCCAGAAATTTGATCACCACTATGTCTGTGGCATTCCTTGCTGGCACGGCCTCTACCCATTTGGTGAAGTAATCAGTGGCTATCAATATACACTTGTGTTGCCCACTTGAAGCAGGATGAATTTCACCGATAAAATCAATTCCCCACTATTGGAAAGGTTCCTCTATGTGCACTGGGATCATGGGAAGAGGTGCAAACTTATGCCTTTCACCAAATTTCTGACATTTTTCGCAGGCTCTTACCTAAGCATAAACATCCTCAAAGAGTTTGGGCCCGAAAAATCCAGCTTTCAAAATCTTATGTGCAGTGGCTCTCTAGCTGTAGTGGCCACCACAGATGCCCTCATGGAACTTTTCCATTACTTCTTCTACTTCATTTTCAGTGAGACATAGAAGCAGTATGCCCGATGGGTCTCTCTAGTACAAATGGCCATTTTCTACAATGAACTTCGGAGATTTGAGCCTCAGGGTTCTATACTTTGTTTTGTCACAGCTTGGAGGAAATCTTAAATTCAAGAGGTACTTTACAATTTCCTTGTACCAAGGACTGAGAAGGTACTTCATATGGGTCTTTTGTGTAGCTGTTTCTATCCCACACTGCTCATCTGCTTTTCCAGATTCCTTATTTGCCTCCATAGATAAATTTATCCCCAAAGCCTGACAGTTTGATTTTGAAAGGATCTTGGCTAATCCCTGTCCTTTTATTAGCTTAGTAGGGAATATCTCCAGCTCATACTCCTATATCTTGACAATCCATTTTCCTCTCTTCCCTTTGCTATATCCCTGGATCAAGATGTCTTTTACAGCCACTGTGGGTACAAATGCAGTTATGGCCAACTGTAACAGACATCCAAAAATCCTTGAGGAACTTGACCAAGGCATAAGCTTGTTTCTCCAGGATGTTGTATTTTAGCTCAGCATCGCAAAGCGCTTGGCTAAAGAAGGAGATAGGCTGCTCATACCCTTCCTCATTCTTCTGCAATAGGACTGTTTCAACGGTGTGGGGAGATGCAAAAGAAAATATCATGAAGGGCTTTGCATAATTTGGTCCCACCAACACTGGGGCTTCTGCGAAAGAATTTTTAATCCTATTGAAAGCCTCTCTCGACTCAAGGGTCCATTTTACTTCATTATCCTTCTTTAGCATCTCAGTTATGTACCGAACTATGTCAGCATAGTTCAATATGAATCTTCTGAGGAAGTTGATATTCCCAAGAAAAACTTGAACCTCTTTCTTGTTTCTAGGCAAGGATATACCATTTATAACTTCTACCCTCTTCAAGTCAATTTTCAACCCTGCCTTTGTTACGATATGCCCCAATAGTTTACCTTCTTCTAAAGCAAACAGGTATTTTTGAGGGTTTAGGGACAATCCATACCTTCAAAAATTGTCAAAGGTTTTGCGCAAGTGCTCAATATGTTTGACATCATTCTTTGAGAAGACTGTAATGTCATCCAGGTAAACCACCACAAAATTGTCTTGTTCCCCCATAAAAGTAATATCCATTACCCTTTGAAATGTATCCCCTGCGTTGATCAGTCCAAACGGCATTATAGCATACATAAATGTTCCCCAAGGAGTAGTGAATGCAGTTTTCTTTTGGTCCTCTGAACGCACTACTACTTGATTATACCCAGAAAATCCATCCATCATAGACATTCATGAGGCACCTACCACCTTCTACAATATATGATCCATATTTGGCAACAGGTAATTATCTTTCAGAGATGCTCTATTCAAGTTCTGAAAGTCTACACACACTCTTATTTCTCTGTTCTTCTTTCGGACTGGGACCAATTTGGCCACCCTTTCAGAATATATTAGTGGTACAATGATCTTAGCCTTTAACAATTTCTTAATTTCCTTTTCTATGGAAGGAAGGAGTAAAGGATTAATCTGTCTTAACTTCTGTTTGTGTGGCTTTGCATCACCTTTTAATGGAATCTTGTGCTGGATAATGCTAATATAAAAAGTCTCCAAATCTTGGTAGGACCAAGAAAAAACATCTTTATATGTCTAAAATAACTTTTGATATTGCTCCTTGTATTCTACAAGTACCATTTTAGATAGTTCACAATCTTTGGGTCAGCCTTAGTGCCGAGGTTCAGATCATCTACCTGATTTTCTTCAACAACCTTGCTTGGCTATAATGGGACATCATTCTTATCAAACAATCTTTCCAAAGGGACCAGTCCTCTGGGTATCACATTCCTTTTAAGCTGTAACACCCTGTGCCCAGCCATGGTATCTTGCCATTTATTCTGAGGAAGGTCTTCAGTCTCCTCTCCACCAACATCTATATCCATATTGGAGAATTCTCCAACAGTCTCCATAAATCTTCTCACCTTCTCCTCATCTTCAAATACCTGCCAGTGTTTGACATTGTTAGGGATGGAAGGATGGTATCAGACTCTATCTCATACCTTAGAAGGGGATTCTGAGGTGGCCGCAAAGTGCTTGTAGCTACTGCAAGAGAATCAACCATTCTATTCTGGTCTCTTGGAATGAATTGAATATTAAATGCTAATAAAAAGTTATCTACCAAGTCCCATACCTCATTCCTGTAAGTCCTCAGCCATGGGTGCTTAGCTTGACACTGATTTCTTACTTGTCTCACCACTAGTTCTGAATCTCCCAGAACCTTCAAGCTCTGAATATTCATACTCTTTGTTGTTTGTAGACCTAGGAGCAATGCTTCATATTCAGCCACATTGTTTGTGGATTCATACTCCAATATAAAAGATAATGGGACCAGTTGTCCAGTAGGGGAGATAAGAATAACGCCAACTCCATTTCCTTCCTTTGAGTTGGATCCATCAAAGTGTAATGTCCAAGCCCCATTTCATTCATTACTTGAGGGCTGCTCAGTCTTGATATGACAAAAATATGGCTCCTGCAAGTAATCTTGGTCTTCTTCCAACATTAAACAAGAAAACTCACCCTGTTTGCTGTATACCAGAGAATTAACTGAATTATCAGCTTTGCTGACCATCTTCAAAAACCTTGGTTCCCGATATAATCTCCTTTCTTGACCTCCAAACACAGGGATGGTCACATGAGTTAAATCCATCTTTATAGATCCTTCGATTTTGGTACCCCATGATCTTGATAACAGCATCCCAAACCGGGCTGGGATGTCTACCACTACTATGTCCATCACCATGCTCTTAGCTGGGATTTGGGCTAGATTCACCACCAAATCCTTGATCATCCCCAAATATTTGACTCTCTTGGAATCAAAAGAGTAGAGATATTTATATGGGCGAGTGATTTACAGCCCCAATTGCTCCATCACTGACAGGGGTAGGAGGTTATGAGATGCTCCCAAATACAGCATACAATTATGCAATAACAGATAATGAATTACTAATGAGACATAGAAAGGAGGAGTTGAAGCATATAACTCTTCAACATGAGGGACAAACACAACCATGGGCCTTTCTTCCTGAATTTTTAAGCTATCTGGGATTGGGGCTACTCCTTGGGGAAGCATAAAAGAAGAGACCTGAGACTGGTAGACCAGCTGTTTCAGTAGTTCAGTCAGGGGGACTAGGATTTTAACTTTCTCAAGTTCCTTTTGAAGATTAAAAATAGAGGGAGACTTCTCTGTGGTACTTTATTTTGGTTCTTTACTCTCAGGTGGAGGTTTTTCTTCCTTTGGAATAGGTTTAACATTTGCATTTGGAGTAGGGGCTAAATTAGAAGAAGAAAGAAGGGAGTTATCAGAATGTAAAGGTTCAGTTATAGGCCTCTTACCTTTATCTCCGACCTTCTGTACAGTTGTCTCCTTCTGAGGCATTTATTCTTCTTGATCTTGTGTGCGGGTTCTCTTTCTAGAGGACCTAAGATCATATTTTCTATGAAACTGTGCTTGCATGAAGTCTACGAATTGCTTACAGTAATCATCGATCTCTGGATCTTCCGCAACACTTTTTTTTTCTTCTTCTTCTTGCAACGAAAGCTCCAGTCCATCGCCTTCTTGCAAATAATACTCAAATTCATCACTATTTGAATAAGCAAGGTATTGGTCCTCTTTCCCATCAGGAATGTTTTCGGTAGGGCCATCCATCTGCCCTTCCAAATGAAGTGGGGGATGTATGTGGTCTTGATGCTCCTTTTGCTCTCTTTGTAATATTTGTAGAGGAGGCTTTCTGTATTGGGGGTTATAACCCCTGTTTGGAGAATTTTATAATGGCTTGGAGGAGGAGTTCTTAGCCTTGAGTTCAAGATTCACTAGCTTGCTCGAAATATTCTTGATCATTTTATTCATCTCCTCGATTCTGTTATCATCTACCTCTCTGTCTTGATTAGAGGTGGATGCCTCTTTTTTCCCTCTGCGCCTAGCATCATGGTCCAGCCTCCCCTTTGATTTAACTGTAGAGGCAAAGTTAGCCTCCACCTCCAATGCATCGGTCTTGGCCTCATCTAGGGTAGCAGAATTCCTTTCTATTAAAGAGAATCCGAATTCTGAATCAAAGGTTGCTACGAACACCACTTTAGCGGTAGTCTGCTGAGGCTTCATTTCAGCTAGGAGACTTGTATATAGTTTGTTGAACCGTTTGTTGAACTGTTTGATGAATTCAGGCACATT
Organism: Pinus albicaulis; assembly: GCA_034641835.2. Classification (NCBI taxonomy): domain Eukaryota; kingdom Viridiplantae; phylum Streptophyta; class Pinopsida; order Pinales; family Pinaceae; genus Pinus; species Pinus albicaulis. Next base: position 74,009,031 of record CM076574.1, on the reverse strand, counting down.
TTCATTATGTCTCTTCCTAAGTGCATTGAACTCTGTCAGATAGTATCCATGATATTTCTTTTCTCCCCATTTTCTGATAAAGGAATTTTCCATCTCCTCCCAGTTATTAATGGAGCGGTCTCCCAAGGTTTTCAACCATTTTCTAGCCTCTCCATCTAGAGACTGGAAAAACAATCTGAGCACCATGTCTAAAATGTTCACACATTAAAATTTTCTACGAAGGCGCAGAAAACTTCTAGGTGTTTCTGAGCTTCAATATCATTTTCTCTATTGATCTAAGGTAGGATATGTAAGTAATCTTGAGGCATGTAATTTAGGACCTGAGGCAATGCCAGGGGGGCATATTTGTTCAACAGGAAGCCAGGAAGAGCCATCGGAGTTTGTGGAGGTGTTGGGAGAGTCTGATGTGTAAGAGGAGGTGGTGGAAGAGGAGTATGTATGACGATGGGGATATATTGAACAGAGGCCTGGGGGGCTTATTGGAATGTCGAAATATGAGCAACATAAACCTCTATGACTTCTTTAACTTGTTCGGCCTCGGGAGTGGGATGCAGAAAGAAGCTAGTGGTGTCTACAGACTCGGCCTCATCTTTTACTTCAATATCTTCCTAGGAGGGGCTAGCTGAAGTATAGTCAATGGTTCTTGCAGTAGAATGAGGACCTTGATCTTGAGCTAGTTGAGAGGAGGATGAAGAGTCTTCTAGGAAGAATCCAGGAATATCTATATAAGCTGATTGTCTTTCTCTCCAACCTCTCTTATGCAAAAAAATTTCTGGATCAGACATAGAAGGTGTTCTTAACTGGGATGTATCTGACCTCAGGTGTGGTTTTCGGGAAGCCAGGACTGCAAATAGATTTATTCTTTGAATGACAGTGGAGTCACCAAGGTGAGGGATCTACAACTCCCAACCCTTCCTGCTCACCTATTTTTAACGGTGGATGAATATTTTTTGAGGCCCAGGGATTTATTTCTTTAGATTATTTCCCCAGTAGCGACACTCGAAAGATTTTGTAGCTCCTAGAGACAGCCTTGAGTTGTATAAAGACCAGTGCCTAGGACATCTTAACTGCAAGGGGCATATGACTCAACTGATAAGAGTTGACAAGGCTAGGCTCCCATGCTATAATCTCTTGGATGAATGGTTTTAATATGGGTGGAACCGAGACCCCAAAGTTAAACAAAAAAACTATGAAACTACAGAAATTAAGTATAAACTCCAATACTTGAATGCATCCGACAGCTTTAAGATAGAATGCTGTAGAGGGGGATGACTTCTAAGATGATTCACAGATATCAATTAACATGTAGGCGATGACTGTGAAAGACAATGTAGTAGAATATTAACCATAACAAGGCTTATCCAAAGACAGAAATCCATATATGTTGGGCCTATGCAAAGATAAGAATCCATATATGTGAACAATTCCAAAGACAAGGATCCATTGTAGTCAATATTAGAGGAACAATGGAAGAGATGAAAATGAAACAAAATATCCTCCCTGAGCTATATTTAAAGCGCTATAGCTGAGTAAACATGAGTATCAATAATGATAAATTCACATTTAAACATAGGAGCACTCGCATTCCAGAGCATAGATATAAGAAATGTGGAGATATGTAAAATGAACATTTGTATTACATGATATAGAAAGGAGCTACAAACTGTGAATCACCTAGATCAGAATCCCCAATCCAAAAAACATTTTTATCACTGAGTCCCTACAGGATCTTCAACATTAATTATCAAAATTTATACAACATACATACAGAGTACTTGAACTAGTGAGTTCTTTGGAAAATCTAGAACCCTGTAGATGTCTTTGCTTCCTGCTTTTATAACATTTCCAATGATCATAGGCAGAAAGATATTTTGGAAAAATATCTTTTCCGCATACATGTGGGCAGTTTTGGATCTTAATCAAAACATAAGAATTGATGATGGGGTAGAAATGACTCCCATAATTTTACAAATCGGGCTTGTATCCATTTCTAACGAAAATAACACAACTGTCTAACTGAAAAGAAAATTGCAAGAGTGAAATGTGAAATTCACTCGAATATTGAAAGAAAAAAGAAAACAAGAGGCCATGTGGGCCCAATCATGAGTTAACAATTTCATTGGTGGGATGGAGTCGAGGCTGTAGCTAAGGGAGACAGTACTGTGGTTGCAGAGGAGTTGGCTTTCTTAGAGGCAGATGGAGCAGATGCGGTGGCTGATGTACTTGCATGACTATTGCACTTCTACTAAGTGTTGGCTGCAGGATTAGGTATTGAAGTGAAAGCTCCAGCCCGAACATATACTTCAGTCAGTTTGGCGTAGCTCACCTGAGTGGGTAACCATTGTCTCACCCGATGAAGGAGAGAGAATTATTTGCTCAGTGCTGCAATTATAGTTTCAGCCTTAAGCCGAGCGGTCTTATTAAATGGTATTTCAGTCTGATTCATCACTTCTGTTAGCAGGGACTCATATGTTTATAACGGTTGAAGGACCGTATTTGAAGGCTCCCAGCATGATGGGAGGCTGGCAAGAGTTATTTCAGTCCACTCTCTTTCAAACTGTTCCAAGCTTGTCACCATCTTTTCCAAACTGCCTAGTGCTAGGTTGCGCGCAGCTTCCTTTTCCATCACCTTCTGACATTCTAACGCCTCCTTGCACTTTCTATTGATTCCTCATTTAGCCAATTCTAATGAAGTCAAATCATTCAGGAGAGCAACATACCTTTTGGAATTTTCAACCTTAGTTGAAGCATCTATATATCCTTCGTGGATATTTCTTCTAAATAAGCACACTGCAACCTTCTTTTCTTCAATGAGAGTCAGGAAAGCCCAACGCTTCTTTACTTCCATAATAATTTCCATCCAAATTAAGATTTGGGCATCCAGAAGGGTGATATTTCATTTCATCTAGTTTGTAAGGTCTCGGATGGTCTTCTCTTGCTGTAACTTCTCCTGTTTCCCTTCTTCTATTTCCTTCTGCGGAGCTACTATATTCTTGGAATTCTCTTTGAGGCGACCCTCGATCTCATTGATCTTCTGTCGTGCATTTGAACCTGTTTTTCCACCACTTGGAGTTCAGCTAGTGCCGAGGTCAGCTGCTCCGAGAGTGAGATGGACCCTTCCAAAGGTGGTGTGGAGCGAACATGTGAATCCCAGTTTTTCTGTAGTTTGTCCACCTTTAGCTGAAGGGTAGTCATCTCGCTAGCAATTCTAACCTTCTCTTCCATTTCCTTCGCAAGGGAGTCTGCTAGATTGACCTTATCCTTTTCGATCCGGGCTAATTCAAAAGTTTGTACGTGCTGAAAGCAAGGCATATTCAACTGATGTTTCAGAGCTGCAACCTGCTTTTGCAACCCTGAGATGACATGGGCCTGAGGGTCTGCTTTACCGCTCTCTTTTCCTTTCACAATAGTTTGCAGATTGCGCAAGTCGTTTGAGAGTGCACGGGAATTAATCTTCTCCATTCTAAGGTTGTTAAGCACCTGGTTGTGCTTGGTTTGTAGCTTCCTTAGAGTGAGGGAGAGCTTCACAACCTCGTATTTTAGCATATCACCAAAACATTGGAACAGATTGCACTTGTCAATCGGCTAAAAACCTAGTATGATACTTGTCCACATATCCTTCCAATTCAGACCAGTAATTTTCCCTGATAGCTCTATTTTTCACCTTCCTTTCACTTTCCGCCTTCGACCTGCTTGCAGAGATGGCTTTAGAAACTTATGAGAAGTTAGAAGATGATGTTCCATCATGTCTTACCACAAAACCTTCTTTTCTCTTCTCTGATTGACCATACTATGTTTCTTTTTTCAGCGATTTCTCATCTCTTACACTTTCTTCATCATTGGTTCTTTGCCTTTTGGAAGGCGAAGAGCCTCCTCCTGAAGCACCAGCTTCTTCCACCCGTTTCTTGCCTGCTTCTTATGTTGAAGCAATATCTCCTTTCTCCCTTGTCGTAGATGAATCGGTCTCCATCTGTGAAAGCAAAGGCTAGGTATCAAGATTAGCTCTCCACTCGATGAAGGGTCTACTTTTGTGAGCATAAGCATTTGATTTAATCTTCTTCCTTTTATTTGAGATGATGCCTTTCGGAACGTAGGGCCAAGATTTCCCTTGCCTTAAATCCATACCCTTGAGTAGGTTTTCCACTATGGGGGGGGCATGCCTTGACTTAACAATGAAGGGGCTGATGATTGTAGGAAGTTTGAGAATGAAACCCTTTTTCACAGGGAGGAAGTGGGGTTGGTCATCCTTCAAGGTTTTCCAGAGGTACTCTAGGGCATAAATCTGTAGGGTGGGAAAAAATGGAAATCTCTAAGGGAAAAATTCTGCACTGTAAACCTTGATTTCAGTGTAGTCATCAAATAGGTACAAGTCTCCTGTAATCTCAACCTCGCTGTACTATAGCCATTTCTTCTACTCAAGAAAAATTCCGAGCGAAGGATTGTCATGAATAATAGTATAAGCTATTGTCATGAATTCATTCAAGAAACTTGAATAACCCAACCCATTTGCCAACTGATGCACTACGGGAATCTAGTCAAAGACAGGTCTTGGCTAAGAGTTTATCCTATAAACCTTTTCTAAAACCAAACCCTCAAACTTATCAGCTTGTTGGAAGAGGAAAAGGTAGAATACCATGGAACAGAAACAGAAATGACCTATAGAAGGGAGGTCCTGAAATTGAGTTTGGATGGAGGTGGCTAAGAAACCAGGGATATCCAATACAACGCCAAGTTGTGACATTAGCCATAAAAGGGCTACACACTCTTTCGAGACCTGCTCGATCCCTTCTATCCCTAGTAATCCTGTAATGAGAGCAAGGGTTGGCTGAAGGTATTCCTTGAATGAGTTTAGGGGAATCGGGTCCACGGACGGGAAAGCTGTGAGGCGGGAGTCAAAAATAGCAGTGATGAAATAGCTCTGCTGCCTCCACAGTAACTTGGAAAACTGACACAATAGCGTCATTTCATTGAAACTGACATAATTTGAATTGGTAGGGTAATAGAGGGCTTTTCTGATGATTTCTAGGGATATACTGAGTATCTTATTCCCCTAAGATGATAGGAACATATCTCGGTGTTCATCGTAAGCTTCTCTGAGCCAAAAAATGAATTCAAAAACTGGGTAGACAGGGGGAGTAATTTGGTGATAGTCCTGACAAAATGACTCTGAACCTATCCCTATTTTCCACATGCTTTATGAAAAGATTTGGCTTGACACTACTAATGAAAAATGGGTATTGCAGATCTCAGATGTGGATTTGCAAGTCTGTGAAAGGCTCAGGTCTAAGGTAGCTCTGAACTCATGACCTTGAGGGGTTTCAAGCTCTGACTTCTTAACCGTGACTTTACCCATGACTATTATGAAAAATGAAAAGAGGAAGGAAACTAGATAGTGAAAAAGGGATGGAATACCTACGCAGTAAGGACAAAGCTTGGGGAAAATGACGCAGGGAGGTTGAAATTTACTTGGCAGACCTGGTACGAGGCGCTTGCACTTTATCTATACAGTAAAACATAAAAGAAAGTATTTTACCACAGTGAATTATAGGACAGATTTATACAGCTTCATATTTCCTAGAAACTAAAACTAGGGAAACACTAGTAGGGCTGACATCATAAGGATGTCGACACTAAGACACGTGGAATCTGGTTATTTGCTATCAGATTTTGGTTAGGTGAATACCACGTGTTGGGTTAAATGCCAGTACTGGTCGTGTACTAGGTGTCCTAGGACTTACCTTACCGTTGTATTCATGGCGACAGGTGTCCTTCATGGTCAGGCCCACTAGAAATAATGGCAAGGTTTTATAGCAGCTTTAACCTTGTGGCCATTTCCCCACGAAATATGTGCCTCAGGTCCCAACGTCTGCCACGTAACCAAAATTCTAGAGGGGGAAGCTTCCGCCTTCCCTTTTCCATCCTTGACTGCCCTGAAATTGTTCATGTGTCGTTATCTTTTGAATATGCGGAATGTGGGTGGGCCCCACCTCGTACCGCTATCTTGCACCTTTGTCCCTTTTGTTTTGTTTCAAGCTTTGTCTCAAGTCTGTCATATAATATAGCACCTTATTCCCCTTTTTATATAGATCTCCTTTCATATTTTCCCATTCAAATTTTAAAATATTTCACCACTTTATGCTATTGGGTGCTCTGCCTTTATAAGCTTCTTAGAACTAAGGTGGTGGGTGATATCACAACAAGTGGTAAAAATTATTTAATTTTCACATTTACCTCTTTGTGGAGAAACAGTGGTCCATTTACCTTGCGATATTTTGGCGATGATTGTGAGCGATCTAGTGAACCAATCTTGATTCCATCAGTTTTAGGTAAGATTCAACATCATTTGCCATATTTTGAGCTAAATTTCATTACCTTGATTTGTCATTTTGAATCATTTAGGGGAGGATTTGAAAAATATAGGGCATCGTGGTTGGCACAGGTTTCGAGCACAAACCCATGCCAATCGCCCCTTTTTTACACAGGGGTTGCACCCATTGGCGTGACTGTTAGAAAAACAGTCGCGTCAACCGCGCAACCCAAAATCTGCCTAAATTAAAAGAAAATGAAACCCTTTTCTTGCAAATTTCGATGCCTAAGGAGACTTACAATTCTCATATGAAAAATGTGTGCAGGTACCAAGCAGAAAAGATGGTAATTGAGTGGAAAGTGAGAGAACACAATGAGGAGGATGAATTGGCCATGGAGAATGAACAATGCATGAATGCCCTCAGAAGCCGTGGGCTAAAGAAATTCTTCCTGACACCGTGCCTCTAGGACCAGCCTGAATTGCTTCAATATTTGATAAGAATTTGGGATGAGGATCAAGGAAATTTTGTGCTTCGGGATCAGGCGCTTGAGCTTGAAGTCTCTAATGTGTATTTTATCACTGGATTGTCACGTAGGGGTGCAGTCCCTATCTTGACCGGTACCTGTCCTTCCAGGGAAAGCATGGGAATGGTGATTGACAGGGTGTGTCGAGGGGCACGAAAATGAACAGGGATTGGAAAGGCTGACATCCAAACCATTCCTAATATGGCATTAAAATTAGTGCTGCACACTATCACGCGAGCTGTAGGATCGCAAGCACCACATGAGGCGACAAAGACACAACTACTTCCTGCCTCAGAGTGCATGAACCTGACTCTCTTTAACTGGGTCGAGGCCATGACTATCAACATCAAGCGGAAACTCACCAAGTGCAAGAGGACCAAACTAAAGCAGTTTGGGTATGGATCTATTTTGGTATCGTTTTTCTTGGAATGACTACCCATATTCCAGCATCAGGAGGTCATTGTCCCGATGCCACCACCCAGAGAACCACGAATGGCCTAATGGGCCGCACTGATGCATAGAGCAGGGGGTGGCCGACAGATGTCCTGGAAGCCATAGTTTTTTTATTGGCTCCGACGACAACTGATTGTCATGGAGGATTGGCCCTATGCTGGCATAGACTTAACCAGTGATCTAGATCTCCTGTTCCCAGAGGGAGAGGTTTGGGACGAAGAGCTAGGTGAGTCTCATTTTTTATTTTCATGAGTTTATGATTTTTGGTATATATGCATGTTCTGACAGTTAATTTTATATGTATGCCCAGAGCAACCTATAGGTATGTCACTGATAGCGAGGTGAAATCCTCGTGATTTCGATCCTCATGGTAAGGGAAGTGACGAGGAGATAGTACAGAACCTGGAGGGGATCACTCGTGGGATTCCAGACTATGCTCATTTTGATGATGTCCCTCGAGCCTATCGGAGGCACACTGTAGGGGTGTCCAGTCATATCCACTGCTTGCTGAGGCGATTGGTACGGGCGGTAACGTGCTATCATGAGCACCATGCCGATTAGGCACTTAGGTTTTTATTTCCGCACTTTTTGAGAGACATGTTGTCTCGCGATGTAACTGAAACATACATATATATTTTTTTCTTTTTTATGATGCACACGTGGTCTATTTACATATGATGATGTTTTATAAATTTCTTAAATGTCTATCTAGCACAATGTTAGCTATTGCATCAGTTAATGTATTCATTCGTCTTGTTATATGTTGATATGTAATGAAATAAAAATGTATTTCAAGTAAAAGAATACGTAAACACAATCTCAAAATGCATGGGTTTCGAACCGAATAATGACCGTTAAGTTGAAGAACAACAAGTTGCGAATCCAAATTCACAAGCAATGGACGTATGCCGAGGTTAACTGCCTCGGTTAATAGTTCCAAAACAACACTATATTCAGTGACATTGTTTGTAGTTGGTCCTAGAAAAATACCTTGTAAGTTAATCATAAATTACCCAGGCTTCCGAAGACAAGTTCCTGGTACTGCGAGAAGCACCATCCACGAAACCAACATAAGGGGAAATAGACATCTGCATAGCAAACAAGACCTAATAAGTAGAAAAAAGCTCACAAAGCACCTCAAACCAAAGCATGCACGAAATGAAAAAAATCACCTATGTACACATATCCTGCATGAATGACTCAAGCATAATACTTTTTCAGGTACAACCCATTTCTGGGCTGTGCTAAGGGATAACCTTCATAATCAATTAGCTCATAAGCCCCATTTTGTAACACACATTTGACGATGTAGGGCCCATGCCACATGGGTTGGAATTTACCTGCCCCCAGTTGATCATGAGCTTGGTCGTACAGGAGAACGAGGTCGCCTTCGATAAAAGAATGAGGGGAAACTATTTGGTCAAAAATGAGCTTTGACTTGCTTCTTCTGTGCTTCGATGACCAAGGTAGCTAAGCGACGAGTTTCATCCAATCTCTTTAAGTAGAGGAGATGCTCTTGTTCAGGTGAAGTATTAGGCAGTAATTCCACAGCTAGTTTGAGTGAAGGGATTTCACATTCAATCGGAAGAGTAGCTTCCAGACTGTAGACCAAATAAAACGGGGTAAATCCGGTCGCACTCTTAATCGACATTCGGTAAGCCCAAAGAGCTGAAAACAACACGAGGTGCCAATTTGATTTATGGATCCCAATTTTTCATTGACGGATTGTAACAAGGAATTTTTTTATGGCTTCAACTTGGCCATTATCTTGAGGGTAATAAGGCGTTGAGCTATCATGACACAAAACCAACTTAGATGTCAGCTCCGCCATCATATAGTCCCGAAAATGAGAACCATGATCAGTAACAATGGATTGAGGAACACCAAACTGAGTAAGAACATGATTGAATATGAATTGCACTGCTGTCTTACCATCCGCAGCTAGTGTAGAAATTTCTTCGGCCCATTTTGTGAAATAATCGATGGTATATATCTAGCACAGATGACATTTGTGTACTACGACAATGCAATCTTTAAAAATGGACTGCCAGAAATAGCCAGCACAAAGGATCTTCTATGTGGTGGCATAACTAGACAGGTGACCACCACAGGCACCACTATGGCAGTCATTTAAAACTTTCTCAGCTTCCTCGAGGGTCAGACATCGACAGAGTATAGAATTGACTCCAACACGATAGAGCCTATCTCCAATAATACAATAAGGTTGTGACTGATGCCGAATGCGACATAGGGCATATTTCGTTAACTCAGACCTAAAAGTAGAAGTTTCAAGATACACGATGATATCACCATACCACAGATCGAGGGTGCTAATCAAGAGTTTCATCTGGAATGTGATCCTCGGAATGAGAAGGAGCAGAGTCGACGGGGAGAGAACAAATCAAATCAGCGAAAACAAGTGATTTATTTGATTTGGCTGTAGTAAACTCCAAATGAAAATCTTGGAGGATAACGATCCATTTCGAGTATTTTCCCCCCAGAAAATGCCGAGACAGAATATAGGTCATGGAATTACAATCATAAATCACGATCACTATGTGTAAAAGGATATAATGATGAAAATGCTGGCCAGCCTAGACCGCAGCCGACGCTAACTTCTCAACATGTGCGTAATGCATTTATGGGTCGAGAATTTTTCGATACAAGTAATAAATGACATGTTCGTTACCGTCATCATCATATTGAACCAAAACCATGGTGATCATACTGAAGGTGACAGCTATATAGAGGGTGAAATCACGATGATGATTTGGAGGATTTAATAGAGGATCATTTACAAGCAACGTCTTAAACATATCAAAAGATTGCTGAGAAATATCATCCCAACAGAAAGGGACGTCCTGCTTTAAAATTCGTGTGAATCCCTTGGCTACTTCGGCATAGTTCGGGATAAAACGAGGTAAGAAATTTCTTTCCCATGGAGAATCTGGAGCTGGTGTAATGAGGATGGAGAGGGGAGATTAACAATAGCCTCAACCTTGAGTGGATCAAGGATAATTCCATCTTTAGATACGATAAACCCTAAAATTATATCGAAATCGACACAGAAGACACATTTATGTGGACTGAGCCAGATGTTGTAGCATCTACAACGAAGAAATATCTGGCGGAGATGGTCTAGGTGGTCTTTTCATGCAACTGAATGAGCTGGAAGGTCATCCAGGTATGGTTGAACAATATGAAAAATATCGTGAAAGGCATAAGACATCGTGTGCTGGAACATAGCTCCAGAGTTCTTCAAGCCAAAAGGGAGTTTCTTATACGTGAATGTTCCCCAGGGACAGATAAAAGCAGTCTTGTGTTGATCGGACGGGAGAATGTTGATCTGATTATAGCCAGAAAAACCATCCATAATGGAAAAAATATCACTCCCCGCACAATCGTCAATGATCTGATCGATGAAAGGAGTGGGATAGTTATCTTTAGGACAGTCCCAATTAATATTGCAATAGTCAACAAAGACGCGAATTTCTCCCTACTTCTTATCCATAGGAACAATGTTAGAAACCCACTCTATCAGAGGAATCAAATAAATGAAACCCACTTTAAGAAGTTTTTCAACTTCAACTTTTATGGTGGTGGCTTTCTGAGGATGCATTGGATGTAGAAGCTGGAAAACAGGCTTCGCACCTGGGTAGGTAGGAATCTTGTGCACCACAATACTGGCATCAATTACAGACATCTCTTTGTAAGACCAGGCGAAAACATCATGGAATTTGTGAAAGAGGCTAGTATACACTTGGACTTCATCGGAAGAGCAAGTGACTCCCACAGGGATGTTCTCTACAATTCTCAGTTTCACGGAAATTTCGATAGGCATCGTCTGAGTGATGTTACCCAAGTTACCTTCAGCAAAGACTTCATGAGTCAAGATAGGCATTTGAAGTGGAGGAGAAGGAACTTGAGATGAAAAATGCTCAAGACAGTTAGACATTTTCCCGAGGCTAGGCATAAATGACGAATGATGATGCCCATCGCTCCACGGTACATATTCTAGAGACATGGTTTCCATTATAGCCTCATCAGATGGAAACACTTCTTTCAAAGGATTAGGCGAATCCGCATCACCGAGCCAAGGGGATTGAGAATAAACATCGAGAGCCATGCTAAAAGGAGCACCTTCAGAAGGGGGAGAATCAGATGCAGCTGTGATTTCACAATAATTGATTTCAATTGGACTAAGCGGCATTGAATCCCTAAATGAATCAACCTATTCAGGTAAAGGGACGATCCATGGGTCATCCGAACAAGAGATCATATTAACTTGAATGGTATTTGGTGGTGGAAGGGAAAAGATAACCATGAGAGCAGGATCATTGAAGAGAACTGTCCCTACACTGTCCGGGGGATAAGGAATTTGATCCATGTATGGAACGTTGTTCTCAGAAGACGAGGTAAAGAACTACAACTGATCGACAGTAATGATTTTTCCCTTGTGTGGAAAATTTATAAGACAAAAGAGGGTGGATGGAACGCATAGCATAGCATGAGTCCAACTGCGACTAAGTCGAATATTTTAATTGAGTTTAGCGTCAACTACTTCTACTTCAAAATTGACCGTCTTTCCTTGCAACGTGATCGGTAAGCTAGAGAGAACACCCAAGGGTTTCGATTCGCTTCCATCAAATGACTCAAGGGCATTGGGTGGCGAAGTGAGAGATGGAGATCCAATACCTTTCCAGCAAGCGGATGACATGACACAAGTGGATGCACCTTCGTCCACAACAGCTCTATGGATGTTGAGACTGTTAATGCTGACTTGTATGACAAGCACAATCTGGTGCGGAAGTCGGGGGACGAAATTCTCTAAATCGAAAGAGAGAAGGCTAGAATCAGCAGGATCAATCCCACCGATCGCGGATAACAACGCTTTCCGTTGAGATGGGCAACTCTAAAGCACTTATAACGTATACATCACGAATGGTGCCTGTGCTAAATCCTCAAAAATACTGTAATGCTGAGCAGCACGGGCGTTAGGATTATAAGAAGATTTTCAGAGAACACCTTTAGAAGGTTTCCATACAACGGGTTTAGCACTGGGCCTTTGAATTTCAGGAGGACCAGAGGTAGGTGGTGGAGGAGGACCATCAACGATCTCTTTCCCGGCTTCGTGGCGTGATCCATCATAATCTTTCGACCGAGTAGCAATGGAGACGGGTGCGAAACCGTTTACCATAAACACTTGAGATCCAAACGGTGCAGATGGCACAGGTTGATCAACCATCTGAGTTTGCTGAGATGGGAAAGGTTATTTTAGGACTGTCAGAGTTCCCTTAGCATCTTTCAGCAGTTGACTAACCTCGGATCATCTAGGAAAATATTTAGTGTAGTGTTCCTCATCACAAATCAGACAGGGATACTTCGGCTTTCGTTGTGAACCATCATCAGCACGAGGTTTTGACAATTCTAGTTTTGGGGCATCGGATTTGGCCTTGCATTTTCCCTTCTTTCTCCCCTTGGAAGTATTTTCTGCAGGATTAGCCTGAACATCGTTGACCTCCGAGGTTTTACCAGAATCCGAGGTAGGCTGAGGAGCAGAAGCATTGGAAGAGTTTGATTTCTACTTCTCATTGGAAGACTTGCGTGAATTCTGAGACATGAAACCAATAACGCCATCGACCAATGGGGTAGACAGTGCTTTAGAGGTCCCAGGTCATGGAGCCTCAGTCAAGATGTCATACAATATGCCCGATTGATAGTACACTAAATCAAGGTACTAGGCAGGAGCAATGGCTTGTTCCTCGGTTACACATGCCCCCATGGAAATGTCTTTCACAATCTGATTGACAAAAGAGGTAGTGAACCAATGAGTAAGAAGCTGATCAGGAATTTCAAACTTGTTCAGGCGACGATGCCATATCCATTCATGAATGTGGTCCAAGGTATGGGTAGCTCGGTCCTGTTTCAAGGATGTTAGGAGATGCATCCCAGCTTCATAACGAACCAGCAACTGGAAATGAGTAAGGAATGCCATAGCGAGAGTGTTGAAATCTTGAAAGATGCCATGAGGCAGTTCGATATACCACTTAGCAGAAGCCCCGGTAAGAGTGCGTTGGAAAAGACAGAGTCGAACAGAGTCATCCACCCAAGAATTTGAAGAACACCATAAATGGTATGTCATGACGTGTGCTTGTGGGTCTTCTCTAGATTTCTCCTCAAACTTGGGACAATCACCAGGAACCTTCATTGGAACTGGAGGCCAATATCGATTATGAAGAATTGGATCATTTGTCAATTTGGACACATCTGATAACTCCAACGTGGAGAGAAAAGGTAACTGAGGGTTAAAAGGCATAGCAAGTTCCCGATAAGGACCCGTACCCATACTCCATCCTGTTTGAGTATAAATCTACCCTGATTGGTTCTGTCCCAGAGGATTCGGACCATAAGGGGTATAAGATAGATAATTTGGTTGATATGGCGGTTGAGGACCAGGATACGGGGGTTGAAAACCAAGATACTAATTCTGAGTATACGAGGGTCCCGATTGAGTAGCATAAGGATTTTTCTGCAGAATATAAGTATGGCATAGAGGTTGAGGGTAATAAGCAGAACCTTGAGGCGCGTTGTATACCGGTCGATATTAACCTTGAGGGTAATAACCGCCTTGGGGTCGAATGGGCTGCTGGTAAGTAGGGCCCTACTGAGCTAGATAGGTCGGGCGCAAACGTTGATTCGACTGCGGCATAGAGTAGAGCGGTGGATGAGCAGGGTGAAATATCTGTGTAGGTTGTCCTAGCTGAACAGGTTGACCTAACTGATAAGAGCCACTAGGTTGCCCCTATTGAGCAGGTCAGCCTGATGGCTATGGTGGGCTAGGTTGGGCCTGATAACTAGGTTGACTTGGGGTTATTTGGACCAATTGGAAAATATGGATATTGTGGTTGCACCAAAGGTTGAGATGGATGGATTTTCCCCCTAGGACCATATAAAGGTCCAGGTTGATATACCAGTTGCCCAGCTAGTCCTTGAGGTTGCCCTAGTTGGACCACAGGCTGAGCTTGTAAAGGTTGACCTTGAGGATTGTAAGGCTGCCCTTGCGGGCTGTAAAATAATCCCTGCTGGACCGAAGCCTATCCGTATAAGGGTTTACCTTGTGGGTCGTATGCATACCCTTGCTGCACCGAAGGTTTTCCCTATGGGTTGAAAGAATACCCTTTCTGAACTGAAGGTTGTCCCTGAAAGGGTTGTCCTTGTTGGTTAGAAGGTTGCACATGCAAGGTAGGTCTAAAACTGGAGATGAACTGATAAGCCTCAGGAGCAGGAAAATATATAGGGTTGTCGTGCTCATCATATTGAAACGAAAATGAATAAATCGGGATACCATCTGTGCCATAATGAGAACAATAAGGAAAATTAGGATCCTGAGGGGACTGATTATTCTGGGAGCTTTGCTACTGAGAAACCAGCTGATACTCCTCAAAAGAAAGGCCATCAGAGATTTCCATGGAAATAAAAGTCTCTACCGAAGCCAAAACTCCTGACGACTGAGCAGTGATGACTGGTGCCGATGCAGCCACACAGACAGTAGGCCTAGTGGGGATAGACGTAACAAAAGGCGTTGACGAGACAGGTTTCATCGGCGACATCCCTAATGATGGGAGAACCGCCCCCCTTGACGGAGTTGATGTTGCCATGGAGGCAATATCAGCTATGATCTGACCCAAAGAGTTATATCAGGCCGGAAGCGACACCGATGGCGAAGATTGAGTAGGCCCTTGATGGATGTATTCCAGGAAACGTTGGTATTCTTCATCAGAAACTGGAATTCCCTCACTTCCATTAGGACCAGATGAGTCAATGTCTGAATCCACCGTGAGATCTTGTAAAAGACTACGGGGGCTAGGAGGTATGATAGCATCCAAAAATGGTGATCCCGATGTGAGAGGGGGGAAATGTTCCCTGGCCGCAAACCCAAACCAAGCATTTGAAAGAGGCCAATGGAACTCAATCAGTTCTCCAAAGGGGTACTCTGACGGGATGATAGGCTACTGAAGCTCGACATGTTGGCAATGTGATGCAGAGTGTTGTCCTTGATGGAAACCCACTTGATGAAGATGATGGCAACCTACTTGATGAAGTTGTCCTTAATGCTTGATGAGTTTATTAATGATGTAAATCTGATGTTCTACAAGTAGCTCAGAAGTACCAGAGAAAGAAATATCAGTAAGGGCTAGAACAATGATGAAAAGTGTGTGTCACAAAGCATACGCAGGTTTGTTTAGGAGAAGTAGCATATGCACGCGGAAAATTACGTGCCAAGTCGCGTATGCCCTTTTGCGCTCCAAATTTAGAATACCAAGGGGTGTTACCATGGAATTGACCCATTGTATTGAGCGCTTGATTATCTATTTGGTCCCGTCCAGGAATACCATCGGAAGTGGTGTGGTTTTGACTCATGGTATTGATAAAGGCTAAACCTATATAAGGAGAATAAGATCATTGTGCAAAGGTGTGTGCAAGTATCTGGGCTTTAATGAATACCTCACTGTCAAGTTTATCTGTATGGTTGAACTCTTTTCTTAATCAATAGATCTGAATCTGTGATGCACCTATGAATATGATGAAGGGTCAAAATCTCTAGATCTGGAATTGATGAATCTCTAAGATGATTTGAAAAGAAGTATTGAAGACCTGGCGCAAATCTGTTGAATAAATTGAAGAAATCTGCGTAAGTTCATATATTTGAACTTTTATGCAAAAATTATCTTTTATAGATCTATACGCAGGCTCTTTTCATAAAAACCACGTGTATATGCGGATCTGTTTAAACAAAGGCGTGTATGGGAAGTTATGGTTATTTTGGAAAAATGCACAGATGTATACGCAGGTTAGCTTCATGAAAAGCGCGTATATACACGGGTCTGATTAAATAAAAGCACGTATGGTATCTGATCTAATGGTTGATCAAGGTTGAATGTGTTTCTGCATATCTATTCTGAAGTCTGGGTAATCTCTGATATTCTGGTTACAGTGGTTTTACTGTTTTGTTGGAAGAAATAATCAAAGTATGTTTGTTGATAAATGAAGGGTTGTGTTGAAGCTATTTGATCCAGTTTGAAAATTGATGAAACGTGGTCTGCAGTGGTGGTGAAGGTTGAAGCCTTCCGTCAGGGGGTTGTAGCTCCCTTCCAGGTGAGGCTGGTAAACAAGAGTAGGGGGTTGTATCTCCCTTCCAGGAGAGGCTGGTAAACGAGAGCAGGGGGTTGTAGCTCCCTTCCAGGAGAGGCTGGTAAACGAGAGAAGGTTGTAGCCTTCTGCAGGTGGGTGGCAGCGTGCTAGTATGAGTCTGCGCCAGTACATGGTTTTATGATGTTTTCTCTATAATAAAATATTGAAGGCTGAGACAATGACAGCGGTGGTTTTCTCCCAACTTGGGTTTCCACCTAAAATCTTAGTGTTTATGTGTGATGGTTGATTCTGTTATTACTGCACATGCTTACTCTTAAATAAACATCAGATGAATGAATGTTGCAAAGATCTAAGTTAAGAAATATTTACATACACATGTTTTATTAAGGATAGCCGCATGTATACACGAGTTGGCTTCAGGAAAGTAGCATATGGGTTTTGAAGTAAGGAAAAGAAAAAATATTTGAGTTTTCCCTAAATATTGATTCACCCCCCCCCCTCTCAGTATTTTTCCCAACAATTGGTATCAAAGTCGGTCCTTCTGAAAAATCTTAGCCGCTAGAAGGAAGATCAATCAAGATGAGAAATCAAGATGGAACAGCATCAATCAAGCCTCCGCTCTTTAATGGCAACAATTTAATCTTCTGGAAAATAAGGATGAGATCCTATCTTCAGTCTATGGGAGCAGATGTATGGG
Organism: Pinus albicaulis; assembly: GCA_034641835.2. Taxonomy (NCBI): domain Eukaryota; kingdom Viridiplantae; phylum Streptophyta; class Pinopsida; order Pinales; family Pinaceae; genus Pinus; species Pinus albicaulis. The sequence goes on along the minus strand of CM076574.1, from coordinate 73,991,897 downwards.
CCATTGTTGAACAAGGATATCAATATCCTGCTGCAATACCAACAGATCCGACTGAAAAGAAGAATTATGAAATAAATGCAAAGGCAGTCAATGCTCTAACAGGAAGTCTAACTGAATCTAAATTTGTCAAAGTTATGCAGCTGAATACAACAAAGGAGATATGGGACAAAATCATTCTAAGTTATGAAGGTGACGCAAAGGTAAAAAGTGCAAAACTTCAAACTCTCAAAATTGAATATGAAAACTTAAGGATGCATAGTGATGAGAATATTGCCAGTTTCTTTTTACGTCTTGATGATGTTGTAAATCGCATGAGAAATCTGGGAGAAACAATATCCGAATCTACTTTGGTTGAGAAAATTTTAAGATCTCTAACAGCAAAATTTGAGTCAAAAGTTTCTGCTCTTGAAGAAAAATAGGATCTTCAAAATCTTACTGTGGTACAACTTCATGGCATACTAACTGCATATGAAATGAGAAGAGGAGGACCATCTGAAGTCAAAGAGGCTATCTTTAGAGCTTCTACAAAAGGGAAAGAAGTACAAGAAGCAGAAGGATCAGGATATATCTTAGAAGAAGATGAGGTAAATTTTGTAAAGAAAATCCAACTTGGCACAGGACGGTTCAGAGGTAAGCTTCCTTTCAAATGTTTTGAGTGTGGAAGAGTTGGTCATTATGCTGCTAAGTGTCCTCATAAAGAAACACCTGCAAAAGGGAAGGAAGTAGCCAGAAAGAATAAGAATCGGTTTAACACTAGAAAAAGTTACTATACTCATGAAGACAGTGATGGGTTATCTGACAGTGAGGAAGAATGTGAACAGGATCTTAGACTTCTCATGGCATTTGAATCTAAAGAAGAAAAGGATACTTTTTGGGATGCTCTATAGGACAATGACTTTCTTGAAGAAAACAAGCAACTCAAAATACGCTTAGAAGAATGTAAAATTCTCTTAGAAGAAAAGAAAATAACCATAGAGACTATGGAAAAGTAGTTTGAAGAAGCAAAGAAACACATTGAGAAATTAAAATGCGAAGTGGTAAGTCTAAGAAAAGACTCTGAGAAAGTTAAGACTCTAAATCTTAGATTTGCTAAAGGATCTGAAACCTTAGATGAAATTATCAAGGTACAACGTTCTCCTCTTATAAGGACAGGTCTTGGATATACCGGTGAATCTTCTCAGGCTTCAGCACCAAATTATCTAAAAGCAGCTACAGCTAGTTTACAAAATTCTGCCACTCAGCAAGGGAATAAAGAATCATTGTAGGTAAAGCGTGATCATCTCAATTCAAAGAACACTAACAGGAATGTCTTTCAAAGAAACACCAGTCAACAGGTAAATACAAGTAGAAGATTTCATAATCGCAGAAATTTCTTTTTCAATGGACAATGTTTCTCATGTCACAATTTTGGTCATAAAGCTGTTCAATGTGTTGCATATAAAACCATCATGACTAGAGAAGCAAGAAAGAAAAATATTGATATTGACACAAAGAAGAATACCTATAACAACTTTTCTCCTCTTCTAAGAGAAGTTGAATGTGCTTATTGCAATAACTTTGGGCATGAAGAATCTGAGTGCAGGAGCAAAGTTCAGCCAAAAGAGCATTTTCCTTCAAGTTCCAAAGTATGGAAAAAGAAGGAATTACAGGTTGAAAATTGTGGCATAGCATTATTTGCAGAAGGAGAATAAAATCAATGGTACATTGATAGTGGATGCTCAAGACACATGACAGGTGACAAAAACAAACTTGGTGCATACAGTGCTCTAGAAAAGGAAAAGAAAGTTACATTTGGAAATGATACTCCTGCTGTAATTAAAGGAAAAGGGTCTGTGTTTCTAAAAGAAAAGGTGAAGGCTAATGATGTCATGTATGTGGATGGATTAAGGGATAACTTGTTAAGTGTAAGTCAAATGTGTGATCAAGGAACTGAAGTTGTATTTAGTTCAAAAGAATGTGTGGTTCGTGATCTTGATACAGGTAAAACAATTATAAAAGGAAAAAGGACTCCAAGCAACTTGTATGTATTGAAGAATTGCAAAGAACAATGTTACTTGAGTAAATCTTCAAAAAACTGGCTATGGCAAAGAAGGTTGGGGCATCTAAGCTTCTCTCAAATCAACAAGTCAAGCAGACTTAATGCTGTTCGTGGTCTTCCCAATATTACTCTACCTGAAAGTATCATATGCAAATCTTGCCAATTCGGTAAGTAGACCAGAGTGTAGTTTAATGCCAAGGAAGGATCATCAAGTAGGCCTCTTGAACTCATTCACACTGACATATGTGGACCTATGAAGAAAAATTCACCTCGTGGTGAACAATACTATATCCTATTTATTGATGATTTCTCTTGAATGTGTTGGATTGGGTTGCTTAAACACAAAGATGAAGCATTTGAGAAATTTCAGTCTTTCAAAGCACGAGTTGAGAATGAATTAGATCTGAAAATCAAGTGTCTTAGATCTGATCGAGGAGGAGAATATAAATCAAATGAATTCCTTGATTTTTGTGAACAACATGGCATAAAAAGACAGTTTTCTGTAGCAGGCACTCCGCAACAAAATGGTGTAGCAGAAAGAATGAATAGAACAGTTCAAAAAATGGCTAGGGCTATGCTTGATGATTCCGGAACACCTGACACATTTTGGGGAGAAGCAGCACATACAGCGGTAAATATTCTTAACAAGGCACATGTTCGAGTAAATAGTGATAAAACTCCATATGAACTCTGGTATGGTAATCCTCCCACTGTGAAGCACTTCAGAGTTTTTGGAAGCAGATGCTTTATCAAAAATAATGATGAAAAACTTGGCAAATTTGAACCTAGAGCAGATGAAGGAATACTTCTTGGTTACTCCTCTAGGATTAGGGCATATAAATGTTACAATAAAAGACTTAGGAAGATTGTTGAATGTATTGATGTTGTTATTGATGAGTCTCCTACAGTCCCAAAAGAAGAAAAACAAACAACAAATGAAGATGATGGTGACATATGTCCTTCTACATCAAACAGCAATGATACAGACAGTGAACTCAATGAAGAACTTGAAGATAATTTATCTGAAAAAGCTCCATCCAGATATGTTCAAAAGAATCATCCAGAATCTCAAATTTTGGGAGATAAGGAAGCAGGTGTACAAACAAGAAGGACTCTTGTGGGATCTTCTAGCTATCTGGCATTTCTATCCACTATTGAACCACACAATGTTAATCAAGCAAGCAAAGATGAATGTTGGATTCAAGCCATGAATGAAGAGCTTAATCAAATTGAAAAGAATCACACTTGGGAATTAGTACCAAGACCTCATGACAAAAATGTCATTGGTACTAAATGGATATTCAAAAATAAGTTAAATGAGAATGGGGATGTCATAAGAAATAAAGCTAGACTTGTTTGCAAGGGGTATACTCAACAAGAAGGTATAGACTTTGAAGAAACTTTTGCTCCAGTTGCTAGACTTGAATCCATAAGAATGTTTCTTGATTTTTCAAGCTTTCAACAAATCAAAGTGTATCAAATGGATGTTAAATCTGCTTTCCTCAATGGTGACCTAGAAGAAGAGGTTTATATAGAACAACCAGAAGGATTCATTTTGGGAAATGATGAAAAACTTGTTTGTAAACTTAAAAGGGCTCTATATGGTCTCAAACAAGCTCCAAGGGCATGGTATTATCGTCTTGACAAATATCTTCATCAACAAGGATTTTCAAAGGGGTCTGCTGATAGCAACTTATACACAAAAACTGAAAATGATAAAATTTTGATTGTGGTTGTATATGTTGATGATATCATCTTTGGAAGTAATGAAGAGTCTATGAGTCAGAAATTTTCTTCTGTTATGCAGCAAGAATTTGAAATGTCTTTACTTGGGGAACTAACATTCTTTCTTGGCTTGCAAGTGCATCAAACTACAGATGGCATATTCTTATCACAGGCAAAATACCTTAAGCAAATTCTGAAGAAGTATGGCATGGAAGAGTGAAAACCTATAAGTACACCAATGATAACCGGATGTAATCTCAGTTCTCATGATGATTCTCCCACGGTGAATCAACCAGAATACAGATCTATGATAGGAAGTCTACTTTATCTCACTAGGACTAGACCAGACATTATGCATGCAGTTGGTATTGTTGGACGATTCCAAGCTAATCCAAAAGAGTCTCATCTTCAGGCAGTCAAAAGAATATTCAAATATCTACAAGGAACTCAAGACTTTGGACTATGGTATCCAAAGAATGCTGATCTCACTCTTCATGCTTACACTGATGCAGATTGGGCTAGAAATGTTGATGATTGGAAAAGCACTAGTGGTGGTGCTTTCTATATGGGGCCCCGGTTAGTATCTTGGTTCAGCAAGAAGCAAAATTCTATTGCCTTATCTACAGCAGAAGCAGAATATGTGGTTGCCGCGTCTTTTTGCACTCAACTCCTTTGGATGATGCAAACCTTACAAGATTTTCAAATCAAATGTACACCTCCTATCTCCATTATGTGTGATAATACAAGCGCCATCAATATCTATAAGAATCTTATTATGCATTCCAAGACCAAGCACATTCCCATCAAGTATCACTTCTTACGAGAACAAGTGCTTGAAAAAAAGGTGAAATTGGAGTATGTTCCCTCCAAAGAACAAGTTGCTGATATATTTACCAAACCTCTGCCCAGGGAAGCGTTCGAATATCTCAAACAGAAGCTGGGAGTAGTCTCTGCTGGGCAGAAAATCAGAACTGCTTAATTTCATAAGATTAAATTGAATACGCGGGTTTCATAAAAGACAATCACGTATATACGTGAGTTCATACAAAGGAAACCGTGTATGGGTGGTTGCTGACAATTTTTCTGGGTCAGCATTTCTTCAGCACAAGATGTGGTGCTGTTTGGTTTTTCTGATGCTAGTTGGTGTCTCTGGTGGTGTTTCAGCTCTTATATTTCTGTTTCATTCTCTGTTATTGGGTGAAGATGCCTTGATGTTCTTGTTGTTGAAAGTGTTCAGGATGCACAAGCTAAGGGGGAGATGAAGGAATAAACTATTGTACAGGTTCAGGGGGAGCATTAGCCTTGCTGAGTATAATGCATTGTTGACATTATGATGATTCTGAAATATGAGCTCTTCTTTGAGGTCCTTTTGGTATTTGTTACAAAAGGTCATATTTGTAATTGGTTGAAAAGGTCATGTTGAGACCCATGATGTAAATTTGTAATATTTAGTCATGTAAGGACTTGTTCAAATTTGTAAACCCACTTGGTTGGGTAGTTGAGTCAAAATTGTGTAAACCCACTTGGTTGGGTATTTGAGTCTCATATGTAAATCCACTTGGTTGGATCTTTGATGTAAGTATGAGTCCTTGGTGATAGGAAGGTCATAGAGTCATGTAATTCATTGAAAAATATGTTTGAAGATTCAGCATGAACTCAGGGGGAGCATGGTAACTTCAGTGCACATCAGATCTACAACGCTCTTCTATCTACATGAGGAGAAAACAACCTTGTGTTGGTTTTGATCTGCCCTTTTCCCTTGATTTCAAAGGGGGAGAGTGACATGGTGTTTGAATAGAAGAGAATATCATTATGCTTAATGTATCTATCTGTTGTGGTGATCAAACACCATCGTGGTTGCCATCAAGTCCAAAGGGGGAGATTGTTGGCAATATGATGCAGAGTGTTGTCCTTGATGGCAACCCACTTGATGAAGATGATGGCAACCTACTTGATGAAGTTGTCCTTAATGCTTGATGAGTTTATTAATGATATAAATCTGATGTTCTACAAGTAGCTCAGAAGTACCAGAGAAAGAAATATCAGTAAGGGCTAGAAAAATGATGAAAAGTGTGTGTCACAAAGCATATGCGGGTTTGTTTAGGAGAAGTAGCGTATGCACGTGGAAAAGTACGTGCCAAGTCGCGTATGACCTTTTGTGCTCCAAATTTAGAATACCAAGGGGTGTTACCATGGTATTGACCCATTGTATTGAGCGCTTGATTATCTATTTGGTCCCGTCCAGGAATACCATCGGAAGTGGTGTGGTTTTGACTCATGGTATTGATAAAGGCTAAACCTATTTAAGGAGAAGAAGATCATTGTGCAAAGGGTGCATGTGTCTGGGCTTTAAATGAATACTTCACTCTGAAGTTTATCTATATGGTTGAACTCGGTTCTTAATCAATAGATCTAAATCTGTGAGGCACCTATAAATATGATGAAGGGTCAAAATATCTAGATCGGGAATTGATGAATATCTAAGATGATCTGAAAAGAAGTATTGAAGACTTGGCGCAAATCTGTTGAAGAAATTGAAGAAATCTGGGTAAGTTCATAGATATGAACTGTTCTGAAAAAATTATCTTTTATAGATCTATACGCAGGTTCTTTACATAAAAAGCACGTGTATACGCGGATCTGTTTAAACAAAGGCGCATATGGGAAGTTAGGGTTATTCTGGAAAAATGCATAGATGTATACGCGGGTTACCTTCATGAAAAGCGCGTATATACGTGGATAAAATTAAATAAAAGCACATATGGTATCTGATCTAATGGTTGATCAAGGTTGAATGTGTTTCTGCATATCTATTCTGAAGTCTGGGTAATCTCTGATATTCTGGTTACAATGGTTTTACTGTTCTTTTGGAAGCAATGGTCAAAGTATGTTTGTTGATAAATGAAGGGTTGTGTTGAAGCTGTTTGATCTAGTTTGAAAATTGATGAAACATGGTCTGCAGTGGTGCTGAAGGTTGAAGCCTTTAGTCAGGGGGTTGTAGCTCCCTTCCAGGTGAGGCTGGTAAACGAGAGCAGGGGGTTGTAGCTCCCTTCCAGGAGAGGCTGGTAAATGAGAGCAGGGGGTTGTAGCTCCCTTCCAGGAGAGGCTAGTAAATGAGAGAAGGTTGTAGCCTTCTGCAGGTGGGTGCCTGCGTGCTAGTATGAGTCTGTGTGAGTACACGATTGTATGATATTTTCTCTATAATAAAATATTGAAGGCTGAGACAACGGAAGTGGTGGTTTTCTCCCGACTTGGGTTTCCACCTAAAACCCTGGTGTTCATGTGTGTTGCTTATGTGTGATGGTTTATTCTGTTATTACTGCACATGCTTACTGTTAAATAAACATCAGATGAATGAATTTTGCAAAGATCTAAGTTAAGAAATATTTGCATAATAAGATCTCTGTGCATATTGTATACATGAGTTGGCTTCAGGAAAGTAGCGTATGGGTTTTGAAGTAAGGAAAAGTAAAAATATTTGAGTTTTCCCTAAATACTGATTCACCCCCCCCCTCTCTCAGTATTTTTCCCAACACGGCAGACCTAGAGGTTTGCGAAGTTTCAGATGAATCATCTGAGAAAGGACTACCAGTAGACGAAACCGATGGTTCTACCACTGTGACTATCGCACACCAAAAAAGGGAAAAAGATCGGAAAATAAAACTCTTGGATCAAAACCAAGGCAAAAAAAGACAGGCCGAGTAATCAAACTTTAAAGGGCATGTAATCGTAGGTAGTTTATTTTACCACACTGAAACCAAAAATGTTATGTTTCATGTTTTAAGAGTCAAGAAACTGTCAAAGATGACTCTAGCCTCTTTCAGTTTTAAGCAAGCACAAAAGGACAAGTGCTCGATGATCTTTTCAAATTTATGGAGTCAGTCAACATCGAAAATGACTGCTCAGGTAGTCTAGGTAAAAGGGTGTACCAGGTTCCCGTGAACTCCCATATACACCTTGGTAATAAAATGAAATAAGAATTAAACAAGGACTTGACGTATGTGCAAGCAGTCTCCCTGAATGCTATGTTCAGTGTATCACGGTTACAAGGCAGAAGACTCGGCTTCCTACGGATAAAAGGATTTCAACCTAGAGGGGTCTCCCTTTATATAATCGATGGTACGAGGAGCGCAAGTCCATACTAGTGCTGCCTAAAGCTAGATGGCGAGCGACAGCTGCTAGGTTTAAAGACACCGGAACACGTCTCTAAATTAGACCACTAAATGTTTCATTAGGTTTCAATGTTTCCTTAGGTTAATTGAATAAATTTTAATTTGATCTTGTATTTATGTTTCAATTCCAAGGTCCTACCGAATGTTGGATCTCACAAATCCCTAAATGCAAGCTACATGCCATAAAATACCATTTCATTCGATGAAAAGCTATCTACGAGAAATTTAGGAGTTTTCAAGCGATAACAAGTAATGAGAACACACAGCAGCATCCACTACAATATCTGATGCAAGATCAATGCTTGGTTTGCTTGCATTCTTGTTTGCATTGTGGAATTGAAAATATTTCGTATAACTAGCATTGGACATTATAGGAAAGATTTTCAATTCCATAATGCAAAAAATAATGCAAGCACAAAATTATTTTGATTCTTCAATGTAATAGGGCAAACAGTGCACTAAATGACATGAAAAACAAACCAACACACTAGTTCGAGAATGTCAATGTGAGAGTTGAAGCAAAACAATTCGATTAACTCAAAATCAAACAAAATAAAACTCAAACCAATGTCACAATCTCTAAAATTGAAGAAAGATGTCGAAACAGACCCATACAAGCAGTGTAATCTATGCTTGGAGTGACAAGAAGCACAACTGAATGAAAGAGACAAGAACCATTCAACCAATGCAATCACTCAAATAGATCAAGGGAGATGAATGAAATCAAGCAAGGAATGAAGTTGACCGTGAAACAAAAGACCCAAACTCCTATATGAGGCTCATCATACCAAAGCACTAGAAAACCCTAAGGCTATGATGCTGACAGGAAACGGACAAACAACTGAAGGAAGGAGGTTGTTCACAATCACAAATAATCCCAAAGCACTCAAAACATATCAAGAAATTACCCAGAAGCCAAGCATTGACCAAAAATTCAAAAATCAAGAAAACCCTACCACCTACAGGAATTGGCGCGACTATTTGGCTGTAATCAGCGCCAAACAAGGGATGGCATGGATGCTAAACTAGCAACAAGTGCTAGTGGGCATGACTGACAGACTGAAAAATGTGCCAATCAAGTAAACCTTGGTAAAAGGAAAATTTTGGAAAAATAGAGGTCAGATCTGATCCTCTGGGGCTGAACAGGGGTCTTAGACTCAGCAAAAATAATCAGAAAATGCAAGCCAATCAAGAAAAGACCAAGAAGAAGATCTAATGGATGAAAGACAAACTCGCACTGATCCCCAGCGGAGTCACCAATTTTTTGGTGAGGTAAATCCCTTCTGTGGACAGAGGCGATCCCACTGGCCCTAGAGTGGGTCTAGCCATAAACGAGATAAGATATAATATCGATTCCTAGTTAACAAATGGATCAAGATTTGATAGATGACTTACCGGAGGTCCTACGCTGTTGCTGTCATTGAAAGAGTGGTTGCCTCTCGCTCCTGGTTTGATAGATTACGATCCACTCGCTTTCACGCTCGGACACCTGCACACACACAATAAACAACAACGAAATACAACATACTATTTCACATTCGTAACTATCAGTTAGTCGAAGAAGACTAAATCAATTGCATTAAATAAACATAACACAATGATGGAACCAACACCATAGTCGAGTATATTAATGAAAGAAAGGAAGAATACAACCAAGCTTCGACGTTGCGGTCTCCTCCAATAGGGTTCCAGTGGAGCGCGTCTCACAAAGGCTCGTCCGGAATTCAGACGGCGCTCTCTCTACAGAATTCTCCTTGGTTCTACCTTCTCTATAGCAATTACTCAACTATAGTATCTCTTCTCCAAGTTCAGCTTCTTGGCTATATGTTCAGCTAGATTTCATAAAGGGAGAAGGCCTATTTATATAGAGGAAGAGGGAGAGGTTAGGATCCCTATAATCATGGAAGGGAGTCCTATCTTCAAAGAGTGTTCCATGGGAGGTAAAAACCACTACCTAAAGAGAGAGATCTGTGGCTTATCAAATTTAACCACTTCTAATGAGTCATCCCTGAGGTAGTTAGAAGGAAACTTCCACCTCTATTTGTTAAAAAAAAATTCTAAAACAACTGGCGCGGGCACAACACAGAGACAGAGTGCTAGGTGGCGCGGGCTCTAGTGTACAACCTCCACATTAGCACGAGGGGTGAACTGGATACCCACACCAAGGCCAAAACATAGGTTTTTGTGTTTTTTTTGAGGAAATGTTCAACAGGAGAAATGATCTCCTTATGCAGAAGGATGCAAAGAAGGTGTTTACAGAGTATGACACTACTCACAGGTCATGGGAATGATCCTCCAATATGCGGGACGAGGGATTGCAGGGACTGTGAAAAATGTTGTGTAACAATCCTCATAATGTAAGACTGGACAATTTCAACTTTTTTCATCTGCACTTCCTTGAGTTGATACATGAAGGTGATGATCTCATTTATGCTATTCACTTAATACATGTCAAATATCTTGGCATATATATCTTTATATTTTCTTAAGTTCGCAACATATGCAAGTAAATGATCTTTTAAACCATCAATTATGATTTATTTTTCTTTGGACTCACCTTTCTTATATATGTTCATGACAGTGGCGGAGGCATATTCTAGAGGCTCAAGCATCCTTCCTTCAATGTATTCCATCACATTGTTGTTGTCAGCAATGATCTCTAATCTGACTTTCCATGCAGCAAATTTAGATGCATCACCTAGTTTCTCATGCTCCTTGAAGGTAAAGGAAGACATCTTGAACTTGGCTTGTAGACATTATTTTTTATAGACTTATGGACCTACTTTCTAATTATGAGGGCTCCACTGCTTATCCTATCTTTGGATTGTCCTTCACCTCAGCTCTGATACCATGTTAATTTTTCAATATTGTTCTATGTTGTATCAATTAATTTAGCTCAATTTACTTGTTATTAATAGTGCATCCAAAAATAAGAAGTGTAAATAACCCGAAATAGTAACTGAAGATAGAAAAATGCATGCATTGACAAAGAAGAAAACATCACAACCATAAGAGATAGCAGATTGGTCCAAGATCAGGGAAAAACCCCACTGTGGGGGAAACCCTTTCAAATATTCTTCTTCAATATATTGTCACAAAAAAAATTCAATTGAGAGTACAATTAGCCCAATACATATATGCAGCGGAAATAAACAGATTAGATCTATAGATCTGCAGATCGAAAATATCAAAAACACAAATTCGATGTATCACCAAGACTAAGTGATCTCGGCTACCTATTTCTAGATCTATATCCAAAATGTTTTCAATGATTATTCTGAAGAAAATTTGACTGCGCGAAAAATGAATGATGACGTTGCACAAACAACTGACTATGATCTAAATCATATCTACCCAGTAAATCTCTTAACCATGGCCTTAATATTGTCTCCCTGCGGCTGAAGCACCCATAACTGTGACCTAATTTTTATGTGCTTGTGACTGAGGGTTTGATCAGCCCTGAACCCTAGCCGCGCCCTGAAGACTGACTGCTTGCGGCTTTACTAGCTCAACCACAGCCTTGACATGGCCTGCCCGCAGTTATGGCTAAGCTCAACCGCTACCTGCCTGCAATTATGGCCCATAACACCTATATTGGATGTGAGACCCTACTTGTGATCCTGATCTGTAATATTCCCAAATTTTCACATGACATTTGGAATATTAGAGTTCTTAATTTTATTAATGGATTAAATAAATAAAAGGGTGGAGGGACCCGTAATCCTAATGATGAATAAATATCCACTTTTTATGTGTGAATGTGGATTAATTAAGCTTAGATCTACATCATGGGGTGGTGGAGAAACTACTAATGTGAATGGATTGGAGATCATGTCTCATTTATGAGATAGATCATGGAGGTTGAAGCAGTCAACTGAGATCATGGAAGGCATCTAATGAAATATCATAGAGAATTCATGATGAAGTGATGGAGGAAGTAGTGAAATTAATGCAGACATGATGGAGAGGTGTACATTGTATGTAGACATGATGGATGACTTAGAGATACAACACAGTCAAACATGGAGGATTATGTCCACATGCACAATGCAGTTTAGAGGTGGACCAGGGCATGGGAAGGCTCATAAAATTTATAAAGGAGATGAAGGAAAAAATGAAGGGATGATTTTGATTATTCATGTAAGGGTCTATTTAGATCTGGAATTCTCAGTTGACATTCCATGCTTTCTTTGGTTGTTTAGCTAAGATTGCAAGTGTTGTTTAGCACTGGGTGTTCCTGGTCGGGAATCCCACCTCTTTCATTGAGTAGCTTTTGGAAGAGGGTTGTACTTCATTCTTCATCAAGAATTGGTGCCATATATCATTTCCATTCTCTGTAGAACATCTACCTTTAGGAATTACGTAATTTCTGAAGATCAATTGGGAGGTGGAGGTTGTCTTCAGTATTTCAGCTAGAGAACTGGTGTAGGATTATTCCTATCACCTTGGGCTTAAAGGTAAGCATTCCTAGGGCTTCATTTTAGATCTGGCATCAAGCCAAACATTATTGAACTCCTATCAACAGCGATCCCATCAAGGATTACATATTCCATCATTGCAGATCCAAAGGAGGAAGGATGTTACTAGTATTTCAGCTAGTAATCCTGTGAGGGATCATCCCCTCACCTTTCCATCACTATTTCCATCAGCCTGGATTATATTGCAGCATATTCCAGCAGGCATAGGGCCTCTCCCTCTTGTACAACATATTTTTTGTAGCTGCTGCATATTCAGTTGCTACAACTTGGAGGAGGAAGAATAGGAGATAATATCTCAAGCTCCTAGCTTGTAGATATGAAGGAGGGATCAACCCTCAAAGCTTAGATCTATTTGTATAACATATTGCAGCCATCTTTGGATCAGATCTAGCTTTAGATCTATATAACCCGATAGTCAAAGGATCAAACCCTAGGAGGGTGATTTTCCAAAGTTGTAGATCTGGAAAATCCTTTTTGGGTTATCTTGGGTTCTCATCACATTGGTCAAATATTTAATCTTGGCATCATCAAAGCTCCTGAGCTCCATAGATCTGCATTTCCTTTTGCAGTAGCTTCATGTACATCATAAAGAAAAGGGAAAATGCAGTGTTACTTACTGTAAGATCACCAGTTACGTAGTGCTAGCTGTAGCATGTTTGTAGGGTGATTCTAGGCCATCTCTTTGGCTAGATCCACTCATCTTTTGTACATTGTGTAACTAAATCCTCTCCTATATAATAAAAAGGTTTAGATTCTTTGTATATTCTGATGTTGTCTTTAGATTTATTGTTTACATAGTTGCAATTCTTATATTGTGTTTCAGTATTATTACAATGGTATCAGAGCATGATCTTTGGCTTAGCTTGTGGACACTTCATCTTTTGTATCAAAAGAAGAAGTAGATAAATGAGATCTACCATGAAAGAGGATTATATTTTTTCCACTCCTTTCTTTAGATCCATGCAAGATCTCTCCAAAGAGATCAATAAAATGAAGGGAGAAAGGCAAAGGGAGGATCCAATAAGAAGATTTGATGAGGAAGGTCCAAGCACTTCCTATCAGCAACAAGGAACACTGTAAAACCATAGATCTCCTCATAGATTTACTATGCCCACTTTCTTTTAATAAGGTTAATGGTATAGAAATGAAGAAATAAGAAAACCTAAGACTCATGAGACACTCAGTCTATATTTTAGAGTACAAAGCACAGTCTAGAGCATTCAAAGAGAGTCTAACTCTCCAAGAATTCTTTGAACTCAAAGAAGAAAGAGGCACAATAGATTTTATTTGCCTACATTTGATGGATCTTCCTCAAGCACTATTAAGGCTTGGAGGAAAGAGTTAGATACATTTTTCATGCTACATTCTGTGGCTGAAAAAGAGGTTGTCCAGATTGCAGCACTTCATCTTTATGGTGAAGCCAATGATTGGTGGTTTGGTCACATGGAGCATGCAAAGGTGACTAAATATTTAGATTTATTTCACAAGTTGAGGAAGAATTTTGATGTGAGAAAACCAGAGACGTGTCACAAAGATACATTTCCTAAGGAAACAAAGGAGGATGTTAATCTTGTCACTCTGGACAAGGGGTCACTACATTCACCACCTGCTGCAAAAGTACTTGTATCTGGAGAAGATGAACTTTCATCTTTGCAAGATAGTCCTGATCGCTTGACACATAGAGTCCCATGCATGATTCAATAGATGCATGAGGAAGAGGAGGTAGATCCCAGTGCTGGTACACTTGGAGAAGAGAAGCCATCACTCTTACTAGCAGTTGGAGACATTGTTGTCCCAGTTGGAGGAACTCTTGTGTTCTTGCAAGAGGTTCCCACATATCATTTGATCCAAGGTATGCATACACATTCATCACATATTGTTTTATTAGATCTTGTTGAAACTTATGGGGACATTCCATCAGGGCCAATGCATAACCAAAGGTTAGAACAAAATGCTGATTTGAAGCAGAAAAATATCACAGCACAAAGGACCCTTGATCTAATCAAGGAGAAGATGAAGAGCTATCCCAGTACATCATTGTTGAGCTACATTCAACCCTTTAAGTTGAGGTGTAGAGTTTCAGAAAATGTGATGAGCATGATCCTATGTACATTGACTGGTTATGAAATCAGCATTGTGCCTTGCTTTGAGATAGTATATGTATTACCATGTAGATCTATAGCATTGTCACTTAGTAGCAGTGATAAAGTAGGAGCACCATTATTCTTGTATAATTTTGAAGGTAGATTCACTCATGAAGAAATTGAGTTTAAGATGATAAATGGTAGACATATTAAGATGAGAAATATTTTCTCCTTTTTAGATGACACTTTCTCAATGAGCATCTCACAGCTCAAAGAGAAAATTCTACCTACAGCAGATCCAAAACCTCATTGGTTTTGGAAGGCCATTGATGAGAAGAAGGTCTCACTAAGAGATATCATTGGAGGTGTACTTCAATATTTCATGAAGTGAAAATTTCTTAATCAGTTTGGGAAGGATGGTATTCTACAAAGGGAGGATACCATGTTTATGAAGAACATCATTCATCATCCACATTGGGATGAGTGGGTGAGGATGATAAGAAAAGGGTTGCATGACCTCTTGCAGATATATGACATGGGCCAGCAAGAAGCTTGGTTACATTTGTTGCTCTTGGGTGAGTTTGGTTACTACCTAAAGGATCTTAATTCTTTGATCCATGCCTTGAAAAACACTCATGTAATGAAGAAGGAGGCATGGCTGCGTTGGCTGCTCTTGGGTGAGTATGGTTACCACCCAATAGCTAATATTTTTCTGATTCATGCCTTGTGTATCAATGATAGAATGCAGCAAAGAAAGGCATGTTAATTTTGGTTGTCCTTAAGATATTTTGGCCATCACATGACATCTCCCATGTTTATGTGTTTTGTATTATTTGTAATATAGCATAATACTCTCATGATGTGTGATAATGGATTTTGTTTGTATTGGGCTGATATGACATTCCATATGTCCTTTAGTATGTTTTTTTTGCTCCATGATTCACATGATGATGTGAAAATGCAGCAAAATCTCTTGTTGCTTTGGTTGCTTTTGGGGGAGTTTGTCTTATCCATCTTGCATGGGGGAGATGGAGGATGGCAGCAAAGGGCCTTACTCCGGTGGTTAATATTGGGAGAATATGGTTTGACACTTTGGTCTACCCATATGTATCTATTTCTTCTTTTGCGTAATGTTGGAATGATGCTTGGTGTTATCACTCTAATAATTCTTAAAGTTGTGAGATTTGTAGTTTAAAGAATATTAGAGGTAACCACAAACCTACTTTTAAGCCTTAGGATCTAGCCTTCCTAATGCTCAAAGAGGGCTATCTCTATATGATTTAAATTTGTTGTTTATATTTGATTTTAGGCTAGTTATATGGTGCAAATTGGTTTTGGGGTTTTGATTTGGTTTGGTGGGGAAATCACTTACTTATATGGATAGCTATAGATCTATATCCCATTGGGTGAATGGAGTCAATGTGTCAAGCAGTCAGATCAGGATCAAGGTCTAAAGGTAAATGTTTACAGGGAAAGGTAGCAGAGTCACTTCAGATCTTCAAGGTTGATGATGAAATGGTTTTTATCAGGATAAAAGAGCAATTAAGGTTTCTTAAATATGGATTAGGAATGAAAAGGTAGAGGTCAATCAAAATCAGGGAGAAATTAAGGGTTCCTTAGTTTGGATATCAGTTGAAAACATATAAATGACAATCAGTCAAAACAAAGTTCTTTTAACAAATTCTGAAATAAAATTCCTAATTTATCATTTAGACTCAAAACACATTCTTGAATATATGGAAAACATAAGAAATTGACAAGATAACAAGTGAAATACTTCACTGCAGTGGCCCAACACATTAATCCTGTAATATGATGCTTTATTTCCTGATATCGAGTCTGTTGACTTGAAATTTATACATAAACCCTTACGTTCATAATAGGATAACTACATAAATTTTCAGCAATTAATCCACCCTCAATACTTCAAATGATGAAGTATTTATACAAAAACTAGTGCAAAATATCCTAGAATAAACTTAGGGATTTTTCTTGGAAAATAAATATCTTCATGCAAGAAGATAGTGAAACCTGCCTAACTAATTGCTAGTTGTCCTATTTATTGAAATAAAATAGCTTGTTGTTTTGATTTAGGCTATAGTTGGACAACTGAGGTGTCCTTCGCGCTAGAAATTCCATCTTTAATTTGATTTGATCTTCATTCTTTCATCTGATACACTTTAACTGATACTCTTTACTACCAAAACTATTATTGTTGATGTAAAAAATAGCAAACTCTACTTTTTATTTTACTTCTCTATCCTCACTGTAATCTGATCTTACAGTAGATCAGTTAACTTCTCCCATAACTCAGCTTCTAGCAATTTTAGCTTCATAAGCCTTCTGAAGTTTTCATCCGCTTTAGTGTATTTTGAAAACGTTGGTTTGTTCACAAATAGGCGTTTTACTTCATGTTGCAAGTAAAACAAATTTTCAAAATTCTTATACAATACCTTCCTTGTTGGGATTCCATGCAAAGCTAATTTTTTTATATGTTATTTGGAAAACTCTCTCATCTTTTTTTCATAATATTCCCGTTTCATCAATTTGTCATTGATAACCAGAGGATTTGGAAGGCACTTTTGCCTTAAAATATCAAATTTGATCATAAATCTTGTGATTTCCATTTCCATGTTTTCGCACTTTTGCTCTAATTGGTTCATCAAGTTCTTTTTGGATATTACCTTCCTTACTTCAAGGATGGTCTATGTTCTATCTGTAATTCTAATTTCATCCAGTTCTTGTTTATTTTTGGACTTGAGGAATTTAATAATTTCTAAGGCCTCTTCGAGTTTTTTACCTAGCTCCTCTTTTTCTTTTTGTATTGATTCTTTTGCTATTTTCGATAAATATTTCTGTTCATAGATCACCTGTATAGATGGAAAAGTATCATTGACTGCTTCAATGATATTGGACCATAATTATTTCTTAACATGTGACATACGTTCTTTCAAAGTTAATTCTTTTTCCAATTTCTTGAGTTGTTCATTCAACCTATTGGCCTTTTGTTCTTCATTCTTGGCATTAATTTGCACAAGTTGTTTGGCATCTTCAAGATTTTTAATATGTTCTTTTAACCTGTTTATTTCATTTTTCTGGATAGAAATTTATTGCATTTCTTTTACCAATTTACTTGCCTCATCTGATTGCTATGTTGTTGTTGTTGAAGACTCAGTGGCAGAAGTTGTTGATGAAGTCATTGGAACTATTGTGGCCATTGGAACATTAGGAGCCAGTGTTTCTGCCAAAGTAGATGGCACTGCTGTTGTAACCACTAGAATTACAGTGGCAGGAACTTCCCGTGCTTTGTTGGATTCTTTTTCTTAGAATCTTTACTCATCATCTCATCTTTTTTATTAGAATCCTGCAAAATCTCCTTAGCTTGAGGATGCTCTGTAGGAGGCAATTTCAATTGTTTCTTAAGTGCAACAATATCAACATTTTTCTTTGTAATCAATTCCTCTGCACCTTTTATGTTTTGAGGATCATAAACTACCTCAATCACTAACTCCTCCAAGGATTTGATTCCGATATCCTTTGCATATGATGATGCTTTCTCTAGTTTGCGTTGATCTCTTACATTTATCAAAGTATTTTGAAGCTTTTGTGCACTCGTTTCCCTAGTAGTCATTGTGGAATAAATCATCTCTCCTGCTTATTTATGAAATTAAATTTGTTCCAAAGGATGAATATCCTGGACTGGAACTTCAAAATCAACCTTTTTATAATTAGATGATGATTTAGGAGTTGGTATTGTAGGCTAAAGCACTATCATCAGCATATTTTTGTTCTTGTAATCAAAGGCTGAAAGAAGCCTATTTTGTATGCTAGGAGTTTGTTTTAAGTACTGAGAATATATTTCATTTTTAGCTTTAATCGCCTTGTACCTTTCCTTGATGTACATGTCTTTTTCTTCTATTTTCTTTGATGATGAAACTTCTATACTATGTTGTTTTTGAATCAATTGTGTATTAGAAGTGGTAGGTTGTTGTTTATTTTCAACTACCGTAGGAGGTACAATATCCTTCTCTAGAATCTCTGTCTCAATGACCTCAACTGTCTCTTTTTATTTTCTTGTAGGATTAATCTTTCGATTTTTATTGTATCTAAGTTTGAATTTTGTCTATATAGTAGTCTCAGTTGTGTAAGACCCTTATTCCCTTTTCCTTTTCATACTTCTATCTTCTTGGGTTGGAGTTTGAAAAGTGTGACTAGTATCACTTTTCTTATCAGCCTCTACCAATGCACTCTCTAACCAGTCTCATTGGTTTGAGAATTTCCCAATATTAGGCTCATTTTCAAGAATGTATGGAGTTAATTTGCACTTAACTCTCATTTTGTTGATTATACCAAGGGGGTCATAATACCAAAGAAAATTGTTGCTGAAATTAAACTCTAACAATTACTTTTCTGCCTATGGACCTTCTTCTCTGTTATTACATATGAATGGACCAGCCTGGTTCTTTAGTTTGAATTGTGTCATCTTCTTTGTAATCAATAAATTTACAGCATCTAAATTCAAAATCTACCTTATATGCTCTAGAGAAAATAACCTCATAGGGAGGTATTTTGGAAATTTGTAAGGAATTAGGCTTTATTCATAAACTCTAATTTCAGTATGATTTTGGTATAAATACCAATCACCTGTCTTGCTTTGTTTAGAAAATTGTAAAACTTTCTTGATTTCATCGCTAATCCTAGGCTGGACATTGTTGTTTAGCAAATCAACAAAGGGATGGATAAAAGAATCTGTGAAATTAGAATAGGTAAACTCATTTGACTCCTTCCTTATCAAGGAAGTCCAAAATATAACAGATTGTGGATTTCCTTCCACATCAAGCTTCTGAAGAGTTATAGGAAACTTTTCAGACAGAAAATAAAGGAACATCTGGAAGAGGAATGAATAATACCTAAATACAACTTCAGTGGGAAATTTGACTAGTTGTTCATGGATGTTATCAACAAGATATTGGGAAAAATTAAATATAACTGTAGGGGGTTGGCCAGGTATAAAAATGGACAAGAAACCAAGTACTGATGCATCAACATGTTCATCTATTAAATATCCAAGGATAAAATATAACATGGAAATAATGTGTCTGGTCCTTTTTGAGAATTTAGAAGAGGAGTATGGAGGATTGAGCTTGGGAATTTCCACATAGGATGGCAGAAGGTTTGAAAATTTTGGAATCTCTTGGGAAAATCCAACTCCAAATAGAAATTAGTGAGGACTTCAATAAATAAAGGAACTTCATTAGGTTCAGGCTGTAACTGAAGCATTTGGTTGATAGATTCAGTTGTAATGGTAAATAACACTTCTTTTTCATAATTCATAATAGCTCTTTGATCTGGAGAATATCATGATTAGCACAATTTGATAGATTTTGGGCACTACTGAGTATGGGGAACAACATATTTAGGAAAATTTTATTCCCAAATGAATACTTGATCTTCTTGATCTAAGGATTTCTCTTAGCTCCAGCAATGGAGCTCAAGAAGGTTAAACTCTGTCACAGGATCTGTAATTTTGAAATCTACATCTGCCAGGGGAATATGCTCTACATCTACAATGGGAGGTTGTAGAGGGTTGATCACAATAGTGCCTTTGGAAGCGATTGATAGGTTTGATTAATCAATTTCAATATTTTTAACCTTTAAAACACTAATTTAGGCTTGTGAAACACTTCTGTAAGTTTAAACAGTTTACAAAAGGATTTTAGATATGACAGGAGTTCTATCTTTGGCTGAAAAAGGTATAATTCTGATCACTTTGATGCAAACTGTATTTTCTGTATCAAAACAATAATTTTCCTGACCTTATAGTCTCAACAAAAGATATCAAGTGTTTACAATGGACTTTTCTGTGATAAAAAAATCTTAGAACATCAAAGTTTACGCAGAAGGGCTCCTGAGTACTTTAGAAAGGTTTTGGAGATATCAGAAGGCTTTTTCAAGTGTACAGATGGCCAAAATCAATCAAAATTTGTGTTATAATAGGTCAAAGCTTCAAAATATGTAAGTAAATTCTCAGGGTTTGTATATTTGAGGGATTTATGAAGCAAAGGGGTATTCTTGAAGTACACAGTCTCCTAACTGATTCAATGAACTAAAAAATCTTGTAGAATGATGTATGAGTCTTTTCTCTTTAAAGAATACCTGTAAAATTCGTAATTTTGTTGTGAAGAAGGGTTTCAGGGGTTGGAAAGCTTTCGGAAGCTTTTTTCTGGTATTTATATGCAATTTGATGGCTTCTGCAATATTGTAGCAGTCGAATTCGATGATTTTTGTTTGTTTTTTGGCTGAAAATAGAAGCGACAGTAGTTTAATCTCGGTTTGGAATACTGTTATGAGCAGAAAACAGTAACAGAAGGCTTGAATGAATGCATTTGGGCATTTTATAATGAATTTTAGTGAACAGTAAATGCATTCAATACAAGTCAATTCAAACAAGAGGGTGGTTTAGGCGCAGGGTAGGGAATAACCACCAGGCGGTTTTTGCATGGTCAAAAGGAGTTAAGTGAGTTTAGATCATTCGATGCAATCCAATAGAAATCAGACGCATGGAGGTGAGAGAAACCTTGAAAAAAAAATTTTCGCAAGGTTTAGTTTTGTTTATCTATCGCGCAATGAAATCTGCGATGTGGGATCTACACCGTTAGCTCTAGTAGAAGGCAAGCAAATGGTCAGGATCGTGTGATGAAGTTGTGGGGTAAAAGGCGTGGGGCCTGGGATATGTATGCAGCGGGAATTATAAAACTTATTAAAACATAAGGTTTTAATATATAGTTTAGGTGTTCTTTATGATAGGTGGGTTAATATTTTATTAACGAATGAAATGCATATCAATATAACTATAGCACTGGTGGGTTTAATATATAATGAGGATAGTTTTAACCTATGGGAAGAGTGGGAGTAATATATCATGTGGGGAAATAATACATAGGTTAAAGTTAAAATATGGATGGGAATTAATAATAAAAGGAATTAATATAATACATGGTGAAATATGAATAAAGGTTTTAATATATAAAGTTAAATGTGTTAATAATGAATGAGATGAGGGAGA
Source organism: Pinus albicaulis (assembly GCA_034641835.2). Taxonomy (NCBI): domain Eukaryota; kingdom Viridiplantae; phylum Streptophyta; class Pinopsida; order Pinales; family Pinaceae; genus Pinus; species Pinus albicaulis. Next base: position 73,970,334 of record CM076574.1, on the reverse strand, counting down.
TGAAATACATTATGCCTTAGTGTAAAACATCATATAGGGATAAGTTTCATTGTTTGAGGGTCCTGATATAATATGTTTACTTTTAAACTTGGGATAAAGTATTTTTTTGGATTTTTTTGGTATTTTTGGAGTAAAAGGGGAATTAGTCAAAGGTTTTTTTACTTTCTCCAAGTATAATGAGTTTTACACCTAGGGAAAGGGGATTTTTGCAAGTGAAACTGAATGATAATGGGAAAAAAGGAAAAATGAAGGGGAAATAATAAAAATGGAGGGGATGAAGTATTTTTACAAGGTAATGACTTTTTGAAGGAAGTTAGTGACCGAATGACCAATTTTTGTTTATCCATGATTTGTAAAAACTGTTTCTGCCTACCCAATGCTACCCTAACATTTTTTCTTCATTTACCTGGGTGCATTTGAGCTTGCAAACCCTTGTTCATTTTTCTTTTAAAATAGTAAACTAACTAATTCTATCCTTATTTCTTCCAAGGGCTCAGATTAAGCTGTTGAGCTCCTTATTTAGTTTCTACCTAACTACTAATCCTCCAAATTTAAACTGTTTGGCTAGATCTTTATTCTCTATCTAATAGCATGAAATTTAAAGTATGAGAGGTTTAAGATTAAACTGTTTTAACCTTCATGGATTGTGGCATTGCAACAAGTTGCACACAATTTTTATTTTGCGGAAAAAGTAAATAGTAGTGGCATTTGGATTTGCATCACTTTAATGTTTTATTGTTATCTCTTTTTGTTTGGGGTCCATTTTCTATTCTTTTTTATATTTTTTCTTTTAAGTCCTTTGATTTTTCTTTTAGGACTTTTACCCTCTTTACATTTTTTATTTTATTTTTCTGATATGGGAAACAATTTGTAGAAGGAAAAGTATGTACATATTAAAAGACTAATCAAAGTCAATTAAAAAATTATGAATCCTATTATTATAAGACCCTAACAGTGGCTCCACATGGGGATGGCATTTCCTGGTGAAATGTCAAGAAATTTGAAACTAGTAGCCTTTGAATTTTGATTGTGCTGGCCTTAGAACTATTTTCTGAGCTATTCAATGATTCATACTTATGATATTTTATCCTTCAAAGCTGAGGGCATTCTCTCCGAGCTTCAACTTTTCTATGAAAAACATCCAATCCAATATAAAATCTACAATGTTATATACAATGAGTAATGTAAAAAATATTGAACTATTTGTTATTCTAAGGAATAGTAATGCTTCAGCATTCTACCATTGATAGTTCCACTTGGCAGATCTGATCCATCCAACTCCTTCAAAAAGAAAGAATTGTTACCGATGTAACCATAAATAACATAAGGGTCTTTCCATCAGAAATCAAATTTATCATGTTTACCTTTCTCTTCTCTCCTTGAATCCCACTTTAGAACTTTGTAACCTATATAGAAATCATCTTCCTTAGTCTTCTTGTCAAATATCTTTTTAATATTTTATTGAACAACTTGAGACTTCTGATAAACCTCTTCTCTGGTTTGTTGCAAGTGTATGGTTTTATTAATCCTTATTTGAATATCATTAGTTTCAATTTGTAGTTCTTGAATTATCTTCATTACTGGTACTCCTAAAGAACAAGGAAAGACAACATCGATCCCATAAACAAGTTGGTAAGGGGATGTACCAATAGATTTCTTTGTGGTAAGTCTATATGCCCATAATGCATTCACTAACCTCTTATTCCAAGTTTTCTTATTGTCTTCTAGTAGTTTATTGATGATGTTCACAAGGATTTTATTGGAGGATTCAGCAATGCCGTTACCATGAGGGTAATATGCAGTAGAATGGCCAAGGGTAATGTGGTATTTATGACAGAAGTCAATCATATTTTTGGACTTGAATGTTGCTGAATTATCAGTGATGATATTTTGGGGGCATCCAAATCTTGAGAGTATGTTTTTTTCTAAAAATTAGATTATGACAGTATCAGTGGCTTGCCTGGAAGGTATGACTTCTATCCACTTAGTGAAATAGTTTGTGGCTGTAAAAAATCCACTTGTGTTGGGCTGAGGATGGAGGGTGAATTTCACCAATGAAGTCAAGACCCCATTGTTGAAAAGGCATTTCTGTTGAGATGGGTTTTAAGGGCAAAGGTAGCAGCTTTTTCTTTCCTTCAAATATTGGCACTTGTGACAGGAGGTCACATACTTTTTTACATCTGCAAACAAGGTAGGCCTGTAAAAAACAGCTCTCAGAATTTTATCTACAGTAGTCTTCTACTAGAGATGTCCCCCACATTCACCAGCATGAAACTCTTCCAAAACTTTATAAACTTATTCTTTAAGTAAAAAATTCAATAAAATTCCACCATAATCTTTCAAAAACAGTGCATTGTCTATGATACAAAATCTTATTGCCTTTAACTTTAAAAATCTAGCTTTAGTTCTTGATAATCCAAGAGGAGCTTGTAAATTTAGTAATACAAATGCAATATATGTATACCATGGTGAGTCTGAAAGGCTTCACTGATCTCTGGAGTCGCCATCTCTTCCTGATCATCTATTTGGGAAATAAAATTAATATATAAAGAATGACAATTTGATTCAGCCATGAGTTTGGATAAACCTTGACCTTTTATGAGATTGGTGGGTTTGATTTATATGCCATATTCCAAAATGGTGGCAATCCATTTGCCTCTTTTACTATCAGGCCCATTCTGTGTTAGAATGTCCTTTACAACTGCATTTGGAACATAAGCTATGATATGTGAATAAATAATGTACACTCTAAAGTATTTGATAGCTTTCACTAAAGATAGTGTGTGCTTTTCCATTATGTTATACTTTAAAGTGGCATCTATAAGTGACTTACTGAAAAAATAAATGGGCTGCTCATAGACCTGATCATTTTTCTGTAGTAAAACTGCAGCAATAGTGTGTTCTGAAGCAAAGGAAAAAATAATGAAATATTTTTTGAAATCAGGACTTATAAGGACTGGTGGTTTTGTCAAGGCTTGTTTAATTGATTCAAATGATTACTTGGCCTTGACGCTCCATATAAGTACTGATTCTTTTTTCAACATATTTTTAAGTTCTCTAATTATTTTAGCTAGATTTGAGATGAATCTTCTGAGGAAGCTAATTTTACCTAAGAAAGCTTGCAATTCTTTAATATTCCTAGGAGGAATAATGTTTAAAATGGCCTTTATTCTAGCTGGCTCTATCCTAATTCCCTCTTTATATATGATATGTCCTAATAATTTACCTTCTTCCGGTCCAAATAAAGTCTTTTTAGGATTTAGAGAGATGCCAAATTTCCTACATTTGAGAAAGACTTGTCTGAGATGATTTAGATGTTCATTACCAGTCTTTGAAAATATAGTAATATCATCTCAATAAATCACAAGGAATTCATGAATCTCTTTAGAAAAATCTATATCCATAGCTCTTTGAAAAGTGGCTCCTGCATTCATTAATCCAAAAGTCATTTTCACATACATGAAAGTGCCCCATTGAGTAGTAAAAGCAGTTTTAGGTTGGTCTTCTGGTTGGACTAGAATCTAGTTATATCCAGAGAATCCATCTAGTACTGAAATTCTGAAAGAACCAACCACCCTCTGTAAAATGTGATCCATCTTGGGTAAAGGGTAGTTTTCTTTTAAGGACACTTTATTTAAATTCCTGAAATCAACACACTGTCTGATTTCTCCTGTCTTTTTCCTAGTGGGCACTAGATTTGAAACCCAATCAGAATATATGATTGGTGCAATTAGTTTGGCTTCATACATTCTCTTAACCTCTTTCTCAACTAAAGGCATCAAAACATGATTGATCCTTCTAAGTTTCTATTTGAAAGGTTGTTGATATTCTTTTATGGGTATTTTGTGATATATTATGCTAGTGTCATAGGATTTTAAGTCCTCATAACTCCATGCAAATACATCCTGAGATTCCTTAAACAGAGCTATGTATTTTACTTTTTCTTCCTGAGGTAAGGATTTTGAAAGTTTAATCATCTTAGGCTTTAATTCTGTTCCTATATTGCACTCTTCAATATCAGATCTTAAAGTATCCATCATAGGTTTCCTTGCAACATGATTAGAGTCAAAAATATCTTCTAAAGGGACTAATCCCTTAGGTAAAAAGTTGTCCTTGCAGTTTAAAATGTCAGAATCATCATCTGCTAACTCTTCAGTCTCTACTTTCTCTAAATTATTTATTTCTATTTGAGTAAATTTAGTGGGTTTAGCAAAATATACCTTATTTATATGTACATTGTTTAAATCAATCTCACTATCTATATTTTGATCTACTGTACAATATGTGTCTATATTACAATTATGAAATTCTCCTTCATTGTTCATGAAATGATAAATCTATTCAACCTATGAAAATATTTGCCAATATTTAAGATTATCTTGTATTGTAGGCTTGTGTTTAACTTCTGTTGAATGTATATGATTTGGTTGAAATGGAAGATTACATGTACTCGCAAAAGTTGATAAACTATGTGCTTGTATATTCTGTTTTCTAGGAATTGCAGCAAAGTCACATTCAAGAAGTTCCTAAATCAGATGTAAAACAGTATCTCTATATCGACTTAATCTTGGATTATATACAAAATATTCTCCTGTTATATATCTCACAATTAACTCAGAATCTCCCATGATTGATGGTCTTTTGGCTCCTAAACTTCTAACAATATGCAGTCCTAAAATAAGAGCTTCATATTCAACCATGTTGTTTGTACATTTGAAATTTAATCTAAAATAATGACCTTCTGCATGATTTTTTTCAATATTGTGTATCCAAACTCCTACTCCTACTCCTAATTTTTTAACAAATTCATCAAAATCTAGGTGCCACAATGATTAATGAAAAATGTTGTCACTATCTAGTGCTTTCTTTTTCTGTTTTAGTTCAGTATTGTTTTCAATGCCAGTTTTAGAATTACATAAAATGAATGAGTCCATATCAGTAGGTGTAGAGTAATAGGATAGTTTCTAGGTCTTTCTACACTACTAAACATGTAATTCATTAATGTTTCTCTTTAAAGTTTCTTAGTTTGGCCAAAACAAATATTGTTGCATAAGACATATCAAGTTGTAGAGATCCCTACAGTTTAGCTCCCCATGAGTGAGATAACAACATTCCATATTTGGGAGGGATGTCAGCTACTACAATATCCATGACTATGCTTTTTAAAGGGTATTGAACTAAAGTAACACATAAATATTTTATCAAACCTAAACATTTGACTTTACTGGAGTTAAATGAGAAGAGATATTTATAAGGTCTAGTGATGTCTAGATTCAAGGTTTCCATTATTTATTTTGGCATCAAATTGTGTGAGGCCACTGAATCTAGCATTGCATTATGTAAAATATGATCAACAGTTAAGCTAATGTAGAAAGGTGGAACTGCTCCATCTTGGTGTTTCCCATTAACATCAGGACCAAATATTAATTCTAGTTGATCATCACTCAATTTTACTAAATCTTCTCCATCATTCATATTTAAAGTCTCAGTGATATGTGTTTTGTATAGGTCATGTTTTACCAACTTTGTCAAAGGAATTAGTATCTTCAATTTGGAAATTTCAGCTTGGATATTGAATAGAGCTTGTGATTTTCCTAGTTGAATTATCTCTTCCTTTGTAACTGTAGCTTGGGTATGTTTGTCTTATTTTTCTACAGTTGGTTTCTCATTCTCTGTTTGTATTTCCACTGTCTTACTGCTTTTAGTTTTCTTTTCAGGGACAATTTGAGATGCAGTGGAAGTATTTGTAGATTTTGTATTTTCAGCAGTTGTTTTAGCAGTGGCTGCTTTAGGATCATCTAATTTTGGATAAGCAGTAGGTGTTTTTGAGTCTGAAATTTTTGTTTTAGTATAAATTGTTGTCTTATCAGCAACAGATTTTTGAGGACCTGTTGATGTTTGGATAGTATAATCTGTGATCTCAACAATTTTAGGACTAGGTGAAATTTTGGGGCTTGAAATTTTTTGAGTTGAACTAGAATTTTGCTTGGTTTCCCTAGGGAGAATTTGTAGAAATTTAATCGTAGGAGCCTCTATTTTTTTCTTTGTTTGTGTTTGGGAAGGTTTCTTAATAGAAGGCTCTACATTTTTCTTGCTCCTAAGGTTATATTTATTATGAACTTCATTAATTGCAAACTCATAACCTTGCTTGTAATCAAAAGACTCATCATAATCTAATTATAGTTGTTGCAATTCATATAACTCATATTCTTCCTGTGTAAGAAAAATGGTGTTATCCTCATTAATACCCATTAGATTAATGGTGTCTTCATCATCTTCATTTTGATGAGAACTTTCAGCATAGTTCTCTTGGAAAGGTGGTTTTATTGTTTAGTCAGGTACTGATTCTCTATATTTTCCTGTGTTGGTGTTTATCCTGAAATTGAGATTTCTAATTTGAGGTCCTTGTTGTTGGTTATCCCACTGTGGCTTCCTTTCCATATTATCTAGAATATCCATCATTATCTCTAATGTTTTTGCTAATTGATCTATTTTCAAATCTGAAGTAGATGTTTCTTCTTTTATTATCACTATCCTTTCATTTCTTAATCTAGCTTTCTTTGCTAACAAGTTTTCCTCTACACTAACAACATTACTTTGAATCTTCTCTAAGGTTTCTGGATTTCTCTCTCTCAATTGATAGGCTATATCTGTATCAAATCCATCATGGAATCTGATAAGGACAGAGTATGGACGAGGTTTAAGATTAGCAATAATTGCATTATAAACACTGTTATATCTAGTACAATAATCTTGGATTGTTTCATTTGGTTCTCTTTTTATGATTTCAAATTCATATAAGATTTGTAGTGGATTTTTCTTCTTTTCCCATCTATTAAGAAATAATCTATGAAAAAATGCTAAATTAGCAATACTACCAGCATTCAAACCTTTAAACCACTTTTTTACCTAACCAATTAAAGTTTGAGCAAAACGTATGATATGGACATCAGCATCATATATTTTGTGTAGTTAAAAATAATGTGTCATCTTATTAACATGATGTTGGGTAGTATAATGAGTGGTTCCATCAAATTGAGGGATTTTTCTTCGATAATCCTGAGGCATGTCATGTAACTGTGATGGTAGGACCAAGGGAGCATATCTGGCAGCCATGGCTTGGATTCTAGCTTGGCTAGGAGGTAAATTTGAAGTACTTGGTGAAGAAATAGAAGTACTTATTGATGTAGTTAAAGAACTTGTAGATGAGATTGGAATATAAGAATATGTGCTTGCAAATGTGGTTGGGATACTAGAAGATGAAGTTGGGATATGTGAAGAGGTGCTTGGGAATGAGAATGATGTATTGGAAAATGCAGTAGAAATACTAGGGGATGAACTTGAGGTGGTGGAGGATGGAAATAATATTCTAGGTTGAGATGATTACTTAGGAAAGAATGAATCTGTGGAATGAAGTGTGGTGGAAATAATGGATGAAGTGGTAGTGAATAGGGATGAACCTATAGATTCTAAATGGCTGGTAGAAGGCTTAGGGGTATAGGCTGATAAAGCACTCAATTCAACTGAATGTTGTAAATAAGCTTCATCTATTTATTTAATCAAAGTAGCAGTTATGTCATCAAGCTTATCATAAACTTCAAAAATCTTTTGTTAAGAATCAACTGAAACAATTTCCTTCTTAGTTTCAATGAATGAAATAAAATCGGGATCTATTATAGTATTATGTAAGTCACTTTCTGATTTAGTTCTGAATAAATATTGTTCAAAATTTAAATCAAATTCTATGTCTTGTAAACTTGATAGTTGTTTTGGAGGGGAATTTTCTTTGACTAATGAAATCTTATTACCTAAATCTTCTACTCTTTTGTTTTTCTTTCCAATACTGTCAATATTATCTACTTTGAAAGTAGGTTGTGGATCTGGATTTGACCCGGCGTAGTAGAATCTTATGAAAGCCAGAATTACAATTTTTTATGAAAATATACTCACAACTTATTAAAAAAATCTTAAGGTGAAAAGATAAATGAAAATATTTCCTTTAAGATCTATTTAGAAATTGAGGGTTGCTTAGTTTCCCCAGTATGGTCACCACTATGTTATCACTCTAATAATTCTTAAAGTTGTGAGATTTGTAGTTTAAAGAATATCAAAGGCAACCACAAACCTACTTTTAAGCCTTAGGATCTAGCCTTCCTAATGCTCAGAGAGGGCTCTCTCTATATGATTTAACTTTTTTGTTTATATTTGATTCTAGGCTAGTTATATGGTGCAAATTGGTTTTGGGGTTTTGATTTGGTTTGGTGGGGAAATCACTTACTTAGATGGATAGCTATAGGTCTGTATCCCATTGGGAGAATGGAGTCAATGTGTCAAGCAGTTAGATCGGGATCAAGGTCTAAAGGTAAATGTTTACAGGGCAAGATAGCAGAGTCACTTCAAATCTTTGAGGCTAATGATGAAATGGTTTTAATCAGGATAAAAGAGAAATTAAAGGTTCTTAAATCCGAATTAGGAATGAAAAGGGAAGAGGTCAATCGAAATAAGGGAGCAATTAAGGGTTCCTGAGTCTGGCTATCAGTTGAAAACATATAAATGACGATCAGTCAAAACAGAGTGCCTTTAACAAATTCTGAAATACAATTCCTGATTTATCATTTAGACTTAGAACACATTCTTGAATATATGGAAAACATAAGAAAATTGACAAGATAACAAGTGAGATACTTCACTGCACTGGCCCAACACATTAATCTTGTAATATGATGCTTTATTTCCTGTTATCCAGTCTTCTGACTTGAAATTGATACAAAAACCCTTAGGTTCAGAATAGGATAACTACATAAATTTTCAACAATTAATCCACCCTCAATACTTCAAATGATGAATTATTTATACAAAAACTAGTGCAAAATATCCTAGAATAAACTTAGGAATTTTTCTTGGAAAATAAATATCTTCATGCAAGAAGATAGTGAAACCTGCCTAACTAATTGCTAGTTGTCCTATTTATTGAAATAAAATAGCTTGTTGTTTTGATTTAGGCTGCAGCTGGACAACTGAGGTGTCCTTCACGCTGGAAATTCCATCTTTAATTTGATTTGATCTTCATTCTTTCATCTGATACACTTTAATTGATACACTTTATCAAAGTATTTTGAAGCTTTTGTGCACTCATTTCCTTATTAGTCATTGTGGAATAAAGCATCTCTCCTTCTTGTTTATGAAATTCAATTTGGTCCAAAGGATGAATATCCTAGACTGGAACTTCAAAATCATCCTTTTTATAATCATATGATGATTTATGAGTTGGTACTGTGGGCTGAAGCATTGTCATCAGCATCTTTTTGTTCTTGTAATCAAAAGTTGAAAGTAGCCTGTTTTCTATGCTGGGACTTTGTTTTAAGTACTGAGAATATATTTCATTTTTTATTTCTTCATTTTTAGCTTTAATCTCCTTGTACCTTTCCTTGATGTCCATGTCTTTTTCTTCTATTTTCTTTGATGATGACACTTCTATACCATGTTGTTTTTTAATCAACTATGTATTAGAAGTGGTAGGCTGCTATTCATTTTCAACTACTGTAGGAGGTGCAATATCTTTCTCTGGAATCTCTGTGTCAATGACCTCAACTGTCTCTTTTTCTTTTCTTGCAGGATTAATCTTTGGCTTTTTGATGTATTTGAGTTTGAATTTTGTCTCTATAGTAGCCTCAGTTGTGTAAGACCCTTCTTCCCTATTTATTTTCATACTTCTGTCTTCATGGGCTAAAGTTTGCAAAGTTTGACTAGTATCAATTTTCTTATCATCCTCTACTAGTGTATTCTCTAACCATTCTGATTGGTTTGAGAATTTCTCAATATCAGGCTTATTTTCATGAATGTATGGAGTTAATTTGCACTTAACGCTCATTTTGCTGATTATACCAATGGGATCATAATAACAAAGAAAACTATCGTTGAACTTAAACTCTAACAACTGCTTTTCTACCTCTAGACCTGCTTCTCTGTTATTACATATGAATGGACCAACATGGTTCTTCAGTTTGAATTGTGCTTTCTTCGTTGCAATCAAGAAATTTACAGCATCTGAATTCAAAATCTGCCTTATATACTCTAGAGAAAATAACCTCATAGGGAGGTATTTTGGCGATTTGTAAGGAATTAGGCTTGATCCATAAACTCTGATTTTAATATGATTTTGGTATAAATACCAATCACCTATCCTTCTTTGTTTAGACAATTGTAAAACTTTCTTGATTTCATTTCTAATCTTGGGTTGAGCATTGTTGTTTAGAAAATTAACCAAGGGATGGATAAAAGAATCTATGAAATTGAATAGGTAAACTCATTTGACTCCTTCCTTATCAAGGAAGTCCAGAATATAACAGATTGTGGATTTCCTTCCACATCATGCTTCTGAAGAGTTATAGGAAACTTTTCAGATTGGAAATAAAGGAACATGTGGAAAAGGAATGAAGAATACCTAAATATGCCTTCAGTGGGTAATTTAACTAGTTGTTCATGGATGTTATAAACAATATATTGGGAAAAATTAAAGATAACTACAGGGGGCTAACTAGGTACAAAAATGGACAAGAAACCAAGTACTGATGCATCAGCATGTTCATTTGTGAAATATCCAAGGATAAAAGATAACATGGAAATAATGTGTCTAGTTCTTTCTGAGAATTTAGAAAGGAGTATGGAGGGTTGAGCTTGGGATTTTCCACATAGGATGGCATGAAGGTTTGAAAAAATTAGAATCTCTTGGGAAAATCCAACTCCAAATAGAACTTAATGAGGGCTTCAATAGATAAAGGAACTTCATTAGGTTTAGGCTGTAACTAAAGCATTTGGTTGATAGATTCAGTTGTAATGGTAAATAACACTTCTTTTTCAGAATCCACAATAGCTCTTTGATTTAGAGAATAGCATGATTGGCGGAATATAATAGCTTTTGGGCATTGGTGAGTATGGGGAACAACATATTTAGGAAAATTTGATTCCCAGATGAATGCTTCATCTGCTTGATCTAAGGATTTCTCTTGGCTCCAGTAGTGGAGCTCAATAAGGTTAAACTCTGTCATAGGATTTGTAATTTTGAAATCTACATCTGCCAGGGGAATATGCTCTACATCTACAACAAGAGGTTGTAGAGGGTTGATCACAATAGTTCCTTTGGAAGCCATTGATAGGTTTGATTAATCAATTTAAATATTTTTAACCTTTAAAACATTGATTTAGGCCTGTGAAACACTTCTATAAGTTTAAACAGTTTACAGAAGGATTTTAGATATGACAAGGGTTCTATCTTTGGCTGAAAAAGGTATAATTCTGATCACTTTGAATCAAACTATATTTTTTGTATCAAAAGAGTAATTTTCCTGACCTTATAGTCTCAACAAAAGATATCATGTGTTTACAGTGGAATTTTTTGTGATAAAACAATCTTAGAACATCAAATTTTATGCAGAAGGGCTCCTGACTACTATAGAAAAGGTTTTGGAGGTATCAGAGGGCTTTTTTAGGTCTACATATGGCCAAACTCAATCAAAATTTGTGTTATAGCAGGTCAAAGCTTCAAAATATGTAATTAAATGCTCGGGTTTTGTATATTTGAAGGATTTATGAAGCAAAGGGGTACTCTTGAAGTACACAGGCTCCTAACTAATTCAATGAACTAAAAACTCTTTTAGAATGATGGATGTGTCTTTTCTCTCTGAAGAATACCTGTAAAATTCGTAATTTTGCTATGAAGAAGGGTTTTAGGGGTTGAAATTCTTTCAGAAGCTTTTTCTGGCCTTTATATGCAATTTGATGGCTTCTGCAGTATTGTAGCAGTCGAATTTGATTATTTCTGTTTGTTTTTTGGCTGAAAACAGAAGAAGCAACGGTTTAATCTCAGTTTGGAATACTCTTATGCGCAGAAAACGATAACAAAAGGCTTGAATGAATGCATTCGGGTGTTTAATAACGAATTTTAGTGAACAGTAAATGCATTCAATACAAGTCAATTCAAACAAGAGGGTGGTTTAGGTGCGAGGGAGGGAATAACCACCAGGAGGTTTTCACACAGTCGAAAGGAGATTAGCGGGTTTAGATCATTCGGTTCAATCGAATAGAAATCAGATGCATGGAGGTGAGAGAAACCTTGAAAACAACATTTTTGGCAAGGTTCAGATTTGTTTATCTATCACGCAATGAAATATGCCATGTGGGATCTCCACTGTTAGATCTAGTGGAGGGCAAGCGAATGGTCAGGATCGTGTTATGAAGTTGTGGGGTAAAAGGCGCGGGGCCCGGGATATGTATGCAGCGGGAATTGTAAAATGTATTAAAACATAAGGTTTTAATATATATTTTGGGCGTGCTTTATGATAGGCAGGTTAATATTTTATTAATGAATGAAATGCATATCAATGTAATTTTAGCATTGGCAGGTTTAATATATAATGGGGATAGTTTTAACCTATGGGAAGAGCGGGAGTAATATATCACGTGGGGAAATAATACATAGGTTAAAGTTAAAATATGGGTGGGAATTAATATTAAAAGGAATTAATATAATACGAGGTGAAAGATGAATAAAGGTCTTAATATATAAAGTTAAATGTGTTAATAATGAATGACATGAAGGAGATGATATACATTATGCCTTAGTGTAAAACATCATATAAGGATAAGTTTCATTGTTTGAGGGTCGCAATATAATATGTTTACTTTTAAACTTAGGATAAAGTATTTTTTTGGATTTTTTGGGTATTTTGGGGTTAAAAGGGGAATTAGTCAAAGGCTTTTTTACTTTCTCCAAGTATAATGAGTTTTACACCTAGGAAAAGGGGATTTTTGCAAGTGAAACTGAATGATAATGGGAAAAAAGGAAAAATGAAGGGGATATAATAAAAATGGAGGGTATGAAGTATTTTTACAAGGGAATGAATTTTTGAAGGAAGTTAGTGACTAAATGACCAATTTATTCTTATCCATGATTTGTAAAAACTGCTTCTGCCTACCCATATGCTACCCTAACATTTTTTCTTTGTTTACCTGGGTGCATTTGAGCTTCAAAACCCTTGTTCATTTTTCGTTTAAAATAGTAAACTAACTAATTCTATCCTTATTTCTTCCAAGGGCTCAAATTAAGTTGTTGAGCTCCTTATTTATTCTCTACCTAAATACTGATCTGCCAAGTTTAAACTGTTTGGCTAGATCTTTATTCTCTATCTAATAGCATGAGAGTTTTAAGATTAAGTTGTTTTAACTTTCATGGATTGTGGCATTGTAACAAGTTGCACACAATATTTATTTTGCAGAAAAAGTAAATAGTAGTGGCATTTGGATTTGCATCACTTTCATGTTTTATTTTTATCTCTTTTAGTTTGGGGTCCATTTTATGTTCTTTTTTATATTTCTTCTTTTAAGTCCTTTGATTTTTCTTTTAGAACTTTTACCCTCTTTACACTTTTTATTTTATTTTTCTAATATGGGAAAACAATTTGCAGAAAACAAAGTATGCACATATTACAAGACTAATCAAAGTCAATTCAAAAATTATGAATCCCTTAAAGCTTAGATCTATTCGTATAACATATTGCAACCATCTTTGGATGAGATCTAGCTTCATATCTATATAACCCAGCAGTCAAAGGATCAAACCCTAGGAGGGAAATTTTCCAGAGTTGTAGATCTGGAAAATCCTTTCTGGGTTATCTTGGGTTCCCATCACATTGGCCAGATCTTGAATCTTGGCATTGTCAGATCACCTGAGCTCCATAGATCTGCATTTCCTTTTGAAGCAGCTTCATGTACATCAGCAGCAAAAGGGACAGCACAATAATGCTTCCGATAAGCTCACCATTTATGCAATGCTAGTTGTATCATGTTTGTAGGGTGATTCTAGGTCGTCTCTTTGGCTATATCCACTCATCTTTTGTACATTTTGTAACTGAATCCTCTCCTATATAATAAAAAGGCTCATCTTCTCTGTATATTCTGATGTTGCCTTTAGATTTATTGTTTTCTTAGTTGCAGTTCTTATATTGTGTTTCAGTATTACTGCATTTTCCCTTTTGGGATATTACATGATCCCTTTGTGTGAGCTCCTTTTGGCATACTTGTGCGAGCCAAAATAGAAAATACGAACAAAATACCAAAATAGCATGAAGACAATCTCATGAGTGGATGTGTGCAAATGAAATTAGGGTCACTTCTATTTATAACTTTGAGAGGGATTGCTTGGGGCTTTGATCGAATCCACATGCGGTTAGGTCGACCCATAAAATAATAAAATAATTCATAACTTAACTTCTGCTTAACTAATTGGGGTTATATATAGGTTTATTTTGGTCCTCTCGTGATCTAGGTGGATATTGGTGGCCACCTACCTATTCCACATGGGGCCCCACCATTGTTTCTTTTAGTTTTTGAGTTTCCTTAATTATATCAGAATTTACAATTTTTAGCAGTTTTTCGGGTCCTGAACTTCCGGAGTCGTTTTGAGGCCCTAAACGACATTTTTTTGTGAAAATTTTTATTTCTTAGATAGATCTTTCTAACAAGGTATTTTGTGCATCAAACATATATCGTATGCCAAAGTTACGTCCCCGAGAAGTTGATGTACCAATTTACCCAAACGGTTCCCATAGTTTTGGTGCTTCATCTCCTAGGGTTAGGTTTTTGGATGTTTACGTTTTTCCATTGTTTCTCGATAATAAATAGTCCCTCGAGCCTCATTGTAACACATTTCAGAGTCCTGTAGCCACCACATATCTTCTCAGAGATAAGCTACCAGCTCCCTAGCTAGTATATTTTGTCTGTAAACAAATTTTAGTTCTTTGATATTAATCAAATGAAGTGTTATTTCCATTGCATATTTGTATTTATGGTTATATGTGTATTCTATTATGTTCCTGCATAAATCCATGTTAGTGGTATCAGAGTAGCTTGTTCTTTCTCGATCCTTCTTTGCATGTCCCCAATGAGGTCAGGGTATAAGGAGTTAAGGCTCGATCTAGTTGAACCTTTGCAAGATTAGCATCACAAACCCCGACAGCTACGCATGGGGGATGAAAAGAAAGATGAGGGAGCAGGAGATCCTATAAAAAAATTGCTCGAAGAGGCCCTAGAAAAAAATGAACGTGATGATGGATAACTTAGCCCAGATACTTCAACGACTGCCCACTGGCGACAAATCTGCATCCAACAACAACTCTGGAGGTGCAACTCCTTTTAAGGTACAAGTGTTGATCAGTGGTTGTCATTGATGTCAACCCAAGCACTACCAGGGGCTAACCCAATATTGCATGGGAATTTTGAACTATAAAATTAATATATTTTGGGGTAATAATGCTTTTGATGGTTTCTACTTGTCGAGATGTTTCCGTTGATATATGGCACGCCATGTAATTCTTCACGGTTTGAGAGATATTCATGTTTGAAGTTTGTACCCCCAGTTAGTAGGCTAAAACCCCATGGCGTTGGGGCATGGGTCATTGAAAAGTCATAATTAATATTTTTTTAAGCTCCTAAAATCCCTCCCACGTTCACTTGTTGAAGCCCCTCTCAACTTAAGAACTTATATAAATTTTGATCCTCATTTCCTCCTTAGGTATGGGATTCAGCCATCTAAAACAAGTCATCGTGGAATTTTCTCTCTAAATTTCGTTCTACGAAGGCTCAAAAGCTGAAATGTTTATGAGGCGAAGCCGAAATCCTGAGGAAGCTACAATAAAAATTTCAGATCAAGTTGCACAATATTTTTGGAGATATGATCTGTGGAAGTAAGGGTTTTTTCAGGCTCCTGAAATTCATCTCAAAGAACTGACCTTGGTAAAATCGTCATAAATCTTTCTCTGAGTATCGGATTGGAATTCTGTAAAAAGTGATAGATATTTCACATTTTGTAGTTTTCGCTCTACCAATTTCAGATCCAAATGAAGAAAAATAGACACGTGGCATTTCGTACAAGTGCGCTCTGCTGAAACAATCTATAATTAGGGCATTGTGAGAAATTGGGTATAACTCTCTCTTGAAGAATCCAAATTGGGTTAGACCTATGGCATTGGAAAGAAGACTCACATGAATACTACAAGACCAAAAATCAGATATTGAGGATCTGAAATAACAGAGATACACCAGATTCAATATCGAGCTCCTAGAAGGCAAGAAAAAGCTAGATCATGTGTTGTCAAGGATTGCAAAGGACCAGACTTTCTACGACAGAAAAGAAAAGCAAGGTGCAACAGAGGGTAGCATGACAAGAGCATCAACCAAGGTGCATAATAGCATAAATAAGTTCATCATATGAAGTCTTCGAGTGGGCAACACTGCATACAATCATTGTAAAGGTATCATTGTACTTAGTCATTGTAAATACATTATTGTACAAATTGTACTAGTATCTATCTACCAAGGGTTGAAGAGGTAGTGTTCGGAGGTCTAGGATCATCATTAGGTGGTTGTGTCAAAGTTGGGGTTATGGTCTAGTATATCCTCTTCTTCTACATCATTCTATATCATTGTAAAGTGGACCATTTTCCTTGTTATGGGAGTCAATTCTTCTTTTATTCTTCTATAAGGTGGTAGGGTGGTGCTAGGGTGAGTTGTAGCTCATTGGGTGTTGGGGCATTTGTTCAGTTGCTACTAAAGAATCTCGGGTGTTGGAGAGTCCATCCAATGGGAGCTAGAGAAGAATGCTTTTCTAGATTCTAGGAAGTTGGAGCTTTATTTTCAATTGGAGTTGAATATTAAAGAATTATTAGAAAAGAATTAGGTGGTTTTTGTCCCGGAGTGGGTTTCCACCTTAAAAAATGTGTGCATTTGTGTTCCTCTTGTTTTTTGTTATCATTGTACAAACACTGATAATAATTGAAGATTAACTAATGCTCTAATTGAAAGGAATACTGATTCACCCCCCCCCTCTCAGTATTTCCAACAACAAGTAAACTTTGACATTCCCATATTTGAAGGCCAAATAGATGCAGATGTGTAGATAAATGTTTGAATCTATTAGAAGGACATTTCTTGGTTCATGAATTTTCTGAATGGGAGAAGATTATTTTTACACTCCTCAAAGCTACCCCCCATGTCAAGAACTGGTGGGAAACCTCCTGTGAGAAAAAGGATGAGGGGGAACCCTCTCTGTTCTCGGTCATACCCACTTGGAATTCTTTCCGAGACGCCATCAAGGAACAATATTATCCTGTGGGGATATTTGAGGAAAAATACATACAATGGACTATGCTAAGGCAACAACAGGATCAAGATGTGCATGAGCCGACAAATTTGTTCCATACCCTGTGCAAAAAGTTGGGTATCAAATATTTGGAGAAAAATTTGGTGCTCAAGTACTGCAGTTGTCTTCATAGATAAATTCAGGAGGAAATGGAGTTCTGCAACATCTCCTCACTTGGTACGACATACTAGTATGCTACCAAGATTGAGCAAAAAATCAAACAGAAGAATCGAGACTTTGTATCTCTGAATCAAAAGCAAGGGAAATGTGCCTCCAAACTGTAGAACAAAGGAAAAAACCAAGGCATGGCAGTCCAAGACAACCTACCAATACCGTAAGAAAATAACAACACCATGAAGCCAAAAAATGACATGGGAAAGTGATGTGAGTTCCAAAAGAGCTCCACTCACAACACGAGTGTCGGGCCAAATAGTCACTAGTGGCCGAGATGAAGGATTCTAAATCAGATGCATTCTTCGACTCTGAATCAGAACCTGACAAGGGGAATGAAAAAGGGAAACATATTATTAATGAGGAGCCCAACGCCACCATTTCCACCGTGAAGATCCAAAAGGAGAAAACTGAATATCCGTAGGAGGAGGAGCGTCTCTTCCACTCCCAGATGTGGGAAAAGGGTTACCCGTTGCAGTTCATTGTTGATATTGGTAGCCAAAAGAACCTCATTTCAGCATAGTTCATGAAGCAGTTTGCCTTTCTGACCACAACACACCCACAACCATACACCATCGGGTGGCTTCACCAAGGACGAGATCTGTGTGTCAGCTAATAGTGCCACCTTCCTTACAACATCAAGCCCTTCACGAATGAGGTATTATGTGGCATTACTCCTCTTGATGTTTGTGATGTATTATTAAGCCAACCATACTTGTGGAAGCGACATACTATTTGTGAGTCTTGGCCTCGCGCTATTATTTTTACTTTAGGCAATACGATGTACAAGATACCAAAGGTACCACAACCTTCCACTATCTCTTTGGTTACTACAAAACAATACAGTAAGCTCATTTCCAAAACCGAGAAATTTGTTTTCCTGATGATCCCCCCTCAGGGCAAGAATAAGACTATGGCCATGATCTCTAGACAGGGCTCCTCCACATAACAAAAAACAATGGACAAGGTTTTGCAGGAGTATGGGGACATCTTCACCTCACCCATAGGGATGCCTTTGCACTGTCAGATCAAGCACTCCATCGATCTGACCCCAGGTGCATTGCTGCCCAATGGACCAATCTATCGATGCTCTGTTCTGGAGAACAATGAAATAAAGAGGTAGATTCAAGAGCTACTATAGAAAGGTCACATCCGGCCGAGTTCATTGCCCTGTGGGAGCCCAATAATGTTGGTGCAGAAGAAGGATGGGACTTGGAGACTCTGTATTGACTATCAGGCGATGAATAAGATCATTGTCTGGAATAGGTACCCAATCCCATGGATTGGTGACCTTTTGGACCAACTCAAAGGGGCGAAATATTTCAGCAAGATTGACTTGAAGTCCGGGTATCACCAGGTACTAATCAAACCCTATGATGTGTGGAAGACTACCTTCAAAGCCAAGGAGGGCCTTTTTGAATGGATGGCTATGATTTTTGAGCTGACGACTGCTCCCGCAACCATCATGAAGCTGATGGATGACATCTTGCGGCCATTCACCAACTCATTTTTAGTAGTTTATTTGGATGACATATTGATCTTCAGCCAGACTTGGGAATAACACCTTCACCACATCCGACGAGTCCTCCAAACACTGCGGCAACAGAATTTGTGTGCCAATTCGGAGAAGTGCACATTTGGCATGACCCAGGTTCAATATCTGGGATACATTATTGATGAATGAGGGGTGCATGTGGATCCAACCAAGATCCAAGTCATTTGGGATTTCCCAGCCCCAACCACTCTAACAAAGCTTCACAACTTTCTAGGTCTTTTTAATTTGTATTGTAGGTTCATGTTGGGATTCTCTCATATCACTTGGCCCTTAAGTCAAGTCACCAAGGGAGGAGCGAAAGAAAATTTATTTTGGTCGGAATCTCAACAAAAGGTGTTCGTAGAATTGAAACATTGCCTCTGCTTTGCCCCAGTGCTCACATTACTAGACTTGCAACAAACATTTGAGATCAAGATAGATGCCTCTAATTGTGCTATTGGGGCAGTTCTTACTCAACAAGGGCATCCAGTGGCATATCACAGTGAGACATTGTCTGACATAGTCCTCAAGTATCCCACTTATGACAAAGAATTGTATTCCATTATGCAGGCTTGCCGACAACGGAACCATTACATTTTGCGGAAGGAAACAGTCATCCACACAGACCACCGACCCCTATAGTTGATACAGACACAAGGGAAGTTGTAGAACGATCACCATTAGAAGTGGTCCACATATCTGTAATAGTTTCATTTCAACATAAAGTACAAGAAGGGCAACACCAATAATGTTTCAGACTTCCTTAGCTGACCACTGATCATGGCTTTCACCACCATTCTCAACTCTTGTGGGCATGAGACTTTTGATTAGTCGCTTCTTTACAAGAGTGATCCAGAATTCAACTACACATACAAGACACTCTTGGAGGGTACACAAGTTCCAAATTTTCACCTCCAGGATGCATTTCTATGTCACCTGGGACACCTTTGTGTTCCTTCAAGCGAGCTTGCCAAGATTATTTGAGAAGCGCACTATAGTCGAGTCACTGGGAATTTCGTGGTCAAGAAAACAGTGGCAGTACTTCATAAATATTTCTATTGGCCAAACCTTCGACAGGATGTCAAGAAGTACAATAGATCCTACACTACTTGCACCATTGTCAAACTGACCATCAAGAAGAAAGGCCCCTATACTCTGCTATCTACCCCTAGTCGACCTTGGGAATCCATCTCCATGGATTACATGTTGGGCCTTCCTTCTACTAAGAATTGAAATGAATTTGTTTCCATGGTCATCGACAGACTCTCGAAGATGGCCATTATGTTGTCCTGTAAGAATAATATCACAATAGAAGCCATTGCTAAACTCTTCTTTGAACAAGTGTACGTGCACTTTGGGATCCCACAGTCTATCATCTTATATCGGGATAGTAGGTTCCTCAACACATTTTGGTCCAGCCTCTGGTCAATGCTAGACACCAAGCTCACCAAGTCCAGAGCTTTCCACCCCCAAACTGATGGCCAGACAGAGGTCGTCAACAGGATGATCGTACACATTATGCACATTTACAATTCCAAGCTTCCATGCACATGGGATGACAACCTTCCCTATGTACAACACAGTTATAACCAGGCTCTCCACAGCTCAAATAGCCACAACCCCTTTCAACTGGGCTTGGGATTCTAGCCACAATGTCCCATTGACGTAGCCATGCCATTTGCGGCTACTTAGGACAATTCGGCTCATGTGCAGTCTGAAGCTAACAAAGTGAACAACTTTATTGAGCACATTCAACACATCCGCCAACAGGTTCATGACATATTGGATAGAGCCAATGCTAAGTAAAACCAACGACATGACCAACATTAGGTGCCACACAACTTCCAGGTGGCTGCCAAAGGGTGGCTACATTTGCAGAAGGAGCGCCTTGTTGGACCCCACTGCAAGCTTCACCCGCTCCGATATGGGCCATACACCATCACCAAGGCTGTAGGGGCCAATGCCTTCGAGCTAAGTATTCTACCATTCCTTTGTCTGCACTAAGTATTCAATGTGGACTTCCTTTAGCCCTACTTCCCACCTCTACTGAACACCTCTGACATTGCAGAGCACCTCACACCAACAGAGCTAAACCCAGATTGCATGGAACAAGCAAGCACAGATTGTATCATGGACATGCAAATAAAGAACACTAGCCAGCAGAAGATCCAACTGTATTGGGTTGTCAAAGTTGGCCAACTCCTGCACCAAGGTAAGTGGTTCACTAGGGACCAAGTTCAACAAAATTTTCCTCATCTCATGGAGGAACTTTCTTCATCTCATAGAGGAACTCAATGCAATGGGGACCATTTCTTCCTAAGGGGGGAGGAATGATCCAGGTGGATATTGGTGGCCACCCACCTATTCCACTTGGGTCCCCACCATTGTTTCTTTCAGTTTTTTAGTTTCCTTAATTGTAACACAATTTACTATTTTTAGCAGTTTTTCAGGTCCTGAACTTCCAGAGCGGTTTTGAGGCCCTAAACGATGTTTTTTGGGAAAATCGGGAGCAACATTGAAATAACATCCATGTTGCTCACATCAATAGTTGTATTCCTCGGATAGATCTTTCTAATGAGGTATTGTGCGCGTCAAACAGAGATCTTATGACAAAGTTACATCCCCGAGAAGTTGATGTACCAATTTACACAAATGGGGCCCATAGTTTTGGCGCTTCATCTCCTAGGGTTAGGTTTTTGGATGTTTATTGTTTTCCATTGTTCCTCAATAATAAATAGGCCCTCAAGACTCATTGTAACACAGTTCAGAGGCTTGTAGCCACCACATATCTTGTCAGAGATAAGCTACCAACGCCCTAGCTAGTTTATTTTGTCTGTAAACAAATTTTAGCTCGTTTATATTAATAAAATGAAATGTTATTTCCACTACATATTTGTATTTATGGTTATATGTTTATTATGTTGCGTTCTTGCATAAATCTAGATCATCTCGAAAAGAGGAATCTAATGCAAATATAAATCTTAACGATCAGAGTTGTCCAATGTGGAATTTGATTCTAGTTGCTGAAAATTAACAGCATTTGCAGACAAGGGGATGAGTTTGAGAAAATGAATGATTTTGAAATGATAAATCTAAATAGATGGACTTTAAGCTACAATGTGAGACGAGAAATTGACTAATGACTAGTGGGTGTGGAAACTTAGAGCCAAAGTTGTCAAAACATTAAAATGGGAGGGAGTTGAAGAACATCAAAAGCATCTCTACTTTCTAGCAACAAAACAAGGAAGGAAGTAGGCTACTTAACTCACCAAAAGTAGTAATTAGTTAGGATTTGCTTGTATTTTGTAGGCAGTTCCATAGTAGCAAAATGCACTCTATAAGTTCCAACATTTCCAATTGAACCTTTAATGGTAAGAGAAATTAGAAGACAATTTTATGAGTAAGCATTCTCCTAAATTCCGTTGTTTTCTTCTACTTACCATGCATAGATTTTCGTTATTTTATTATTATTATTATAATGAATGGATTTGCATTCAAACACTAAAGAAAATGATTAAAACTACACACCTCTATCATTGTTGAGTATATCCACTGGAGATTATTCAAAGATATACAAAGAAGTACATCCACAGAGATAACTTCAAGAGTTCAATCCCATGATTGTAAAATCCATAGCTCCATGTTCTATATCTATGGTTCTCTTCCCATACTTGGACCAGTAATATTATGGTGTTTGAGGAATACCGAAGGACATAAAGCATGGGAAGCATTCTTCATGCAACGAAATAACCCGACTTTAGATAAGGAACAAACCATTCTGAAAGGTATTTAAACTGATATAAATAGAATACTTAAATAAAATATTAAAAAATGAAACTAAATAATTTGACTATAAAGGTAAGTGAAATGAATATTAGTTGGCACTTTGTAAAAGTATATAAATAGAAATGTTTGTCATGTTAGGCAAGTGCAATGAATATTTGCTGTCACTTTGTAAAAGTATATAGATAGAAATGTTTGTCATGTTAGGCCTTCAGAGAAATGGTCCAACCGTTTCAATCATTTGAAGAGAAGAAAGGTACGCATAGGCAACTACAGAAATAATGGGTTGTGTGTCGCTGTGATCCTTTAATCACGACGCCACCTTAGGTAGGGAAGCATGTTGTCCAGGGAATAAGGGCCCATTCCCAACCACACATCATTAAATTCTTCCTTTTAAGATAAGGATCAATGAAGCATCCGTTTGGGTTGGTGGATTGTATTTGGTCCCTTTTAAGATAAGGTTCAACGAAGCATCCATTCTGGTCAGGGAATTCCTATGCACCATACATTGGGATTAAAGTGTGGTCATATTTTTCACATTTTTATTTTAATTTCAATATTGGTGAGGTTACACTATGATTATCTCTAAAAAAAAAATTAAATATATATTGAGATTGAACTGTGGTTATATTTGTCATTTAATAAATTTAAATATTAATTTTATTTTTATTTTTATTTTTATTTTTGATATTGGTGAGGTTATATTATGGTTATGTTTAATAATAATAATCAAATATACATTGAGATTGAAGTGTAGTTATATTTGTCACTTAATTATTTTTATTTTTATTTTTTATTTTAATATTGGTGAGATTACATTATGATTATGTCCAAAAACAATAATCAAATATATATTGGAATTGAAGTGTGGTTGTATTTGTCACTTAATCATTTTTATTTTTATTTTTAATTTCGGTATTTGTAAGATTACATTATAGTTATTAGTTATGTCCAATAATAATACTTGAATAAAAATAAATAAATAAACTAATAACTTAACATCTATAAATATCTTAACAATTACCCAATTATTATCTATCCAAAATCTTATAAAATTAATCATTTTTACATTCAATAAAAATATTTATCCTTATACAAACTTAAGTAATCTTTGTGCATTACTTCTTTTTCTAGAAATGTCAAATACAATTCAAAACATGTGTATATTCTATTATGTAAAAAATAATCTGGTTTTCTAGTCACTATCATTTTTTTTTTAATCTAGGGGAATCGGTAACTGGTGAGAGTTTCCTGAGCAAGACCCAGGATCAAATCCACTGACTGCCAATATAAACCTAGGCTAAGTGCATGTTTTCATTGTTGTTAAAACTACTTTCACATCTTCAGATTAATGCATATATGTCATTTTTACTTATCTAAGTGTACTTTCTCCTCTTTACAAAAGAATTAGTTGCGAGTCACATCATTATTTGAGATTTGTTAGAACTGCTTTCACATCTATGGTAATAGATGTTATATGTCATTTTCCCTTATATATCTAATTATGAATTATGAAATTGACCATGTATATTTATTTATCGACATCTGCAATTCTTTAATTTCATTATTAAATAAAAATAAACTAAGTATTGATTTATTAATTGATTATGGAAAAATATAAATTTTTAAAAACATATTAATTACAATTAATATGGTTAAACTATTTTATTACATTTACATCCAATTTAATACTTAACTTATTAATCGATTATGGAAAAATATAAATGTTTGAAAACATATTAATTACAATTAATATGGTTAAACTGTTTTATGACATTTACATCCAGTTTAAATATTTTGTTTCTTTTCATTGTTATGGACATCAACATTCAGTTGTAATTTCATTTATAATTTTGATTTGTAAACATAAAAAGAGTTTAGATATTCATAATAAATATGATGGAGTTTAAATATTTTGTTTTTTTCATTGTTATGGACATTAACATTCAGTTGTAATTTCATATATAATTTTGATTGGTAAACATAAAAAAAAAGTTTAGATATTCATTAAAAATATGATAGAGTTTAAATATTTTATTTCTCATTATTATGGACATTAACATTCAGTTGTAATTTAATTTATACTTTTGATTGGTAAACATAAAAAGAGTTTAGATATTCATAACAAATATGATGGAGCATTTGAGAAGTAGTAAAATTTAATTTACAAATTAATTGATTTTTTTAATATAAAAAATTTCATTTGATGTTTGCTTTGTATCTATGAAATATTGGATGTATGAAAAATTCATAGTTAATTATATTATAATATTAAAAAAATTAATATTAAGTATTTTTTTTCGATATAAAAAAATCATTTGATATTTTCTCTTTAAATTCATGTATGTATGAAATATTTATAGTTAATTATATTATAATGTTAAAAGAAGAAAGAATATTAAGTACATTTATTCATATAACATATGTGCTTCAAACATATTATAAAAATATATGTGTTTCTAACATATTATATGAGTGATATTTAAATTTTTTCTTATAAATTCAAAACAAGTAACATGCTATTATTAAATTTTAATTTATTTTGTATCAAGAAGTTATTTATTCAATAAAAACAAACATTGTAATTACACATTTCCCTTCTATTACGTTGTGGATTTGCCTATTGATGCAGCTTGAGTTTTTATATCTTTTTCATCAACTTGTTGAGCAACTTTGTTAGATATCCCTATCGAGATTGACTTAGTATAATCCCAGTGTTTACTATTTATTTCTCTAATACTCCTAAAACCCATATTTTGTATGAGTTGTGTACACATATTTATGAATTGTGACATAACACAAGTATAACATGTACATTAAATTCTAAAATTACAACTACAAAATACGTTTTTATGTTATCTTTATTGTTATTGTATGATTTTCTAATACAAGTGTCACATGTTGCAGTGGTAGGTGAAAAGTGTGTGTGTGCGGTAGAGGGGGGTGTCATCATGGACCTTGGAGAAACAATATAAACTTCACATATGGACTTGTATTGTCCAAAAATAAAGGAAAATCCTATACGCTATGGAAAGGCTTACAAATAACTAAAGGTTCACATACCTGATTGTTGGTTGCCCAAAGGAAACCATCAACCATGTGGTCCTTAACAACATGGAAATTGATAATCCCTTAGCATATTTATTGCAAGATCCAAACAAGAGGTGAGAAACTACTTTAAATTAACATTCACCCATTTTTTATGGGAGAACAATAGTGAATTGAGTTTATCTACAAATATTACTTGAACATTAAAAGAGGAGATACTGAAAGTTAATGACATCATTAATTAATGTTTCACTTTTTAATTCAGTATTGTGGGTATATGGACATGTATCAAACATGCACTACTTAACATGGCTTGAAGCATTGGACTTATACTCAACGCTGGGCTAGTTATTAGAGGATATGTAAGTCCCTCCTTCGTAGAACTAAGCCATGAATGTGCATGAAATATATGACTAGAAGGTTAGCAATTTTGGTTTTTGATTATGGTAATGTTGCATGGAAATTATTGGTGGGAGGCCAAGGTTCCAAATCCACAAGGTCTATTAAGAGTCAATTTCAGTTTAATTTGGCCTATGTTTAGATTTTTGTTTCAAATTGACTGTAAGTTTTTAGGGTATCCCTTCCTTGTAATTGTTCTAGTGAAAGGGGAATCTTGAGCCCATATGTTCTCAGTTGTTTAAGTATTATAGAACTAACATTATTCTTGTCTCTTCCTCTAAATATTTCACATTCTTTTAGGTTTTTTATATGCTAGGAATCATCCTATCCTCTATAATGATTAAAAGGAATTATATGCACTTCTAGGTACCTAAATGTGCAGCAAAGAATATGGAATTTAAGTAGAACTTTGAATTTGGAAATGGTAGAACATATTGTTTAGTATAAAAAATTGATATATTTATATAGATGTAGGAAATTATGAGAATTCTCAAAAGTTATGAGGATCATATCCATTGCAACAAGACCTCCATACTTATAGTCACCTCAAAATTTGATGGGATTTAATTCTAGGCCACTTATCAAACAATTACACTTATGGGGACCCTTATGGAACTTAAGAAACAAATATTCTAGAACCATAATGCAATGTTCTCAAGAATCTATCCTCAAATCAGAGTAAGGGAGATTAATACAAGGCTTCAAATCAAAATATTTTTCATCAATTCAACCATGGGGGATACAAAGGAAGATGAAATGGTGCAACAGATTGTTAAAGATATGCAATCATAAATTATTGGTGTGAGGTTTAGACCTAGTGTTTTATCTCCTTAACAAATTCCCTATAACCATTGGCATTCTCAACCCCCAAGGAATGAATATGTTCTCATCTAATATGCTTAAAATAATTCTAAACCCTTTTGATCTAGATCCTATGTAGAAGATGAAGAATTATAAATTAGAAATGTTACAGTCACATCAAACCATACATCTAGAAATTCACATCAAAATTCATTAAATATCTATTAAAGAATATTATAATAGCCTAAAGATTGGAATAAACATGGAAAAAGATGATCATATATGACAAAGCTAAGTAGATATTCCATTAGTTCTTCTCATAGATACAATATTTACATGGAAAATATCTAGCAATCATATCCTCCATTACACATATTGAGAAATCTATATGGATCAAATGCTCTACTCCTTTACCTAATTTTATATCTCTAACAAGAATGAACTCCCTTCCACACCCCTTATATCTCTCTCCCTTCTTACATCCCTTTATAGTTTTTTTCCCTCTTGGGGCCACACTAATCCACCACTAAGTTGGTTACAAGAATGGTACAAATTGAACTATAATTCATCACAAGTCCTTATGCTTCCCAAGATGCAAGTGTAGGATGCTCAAATCATGGGTGCAATGTCTTCTACATTGTGTTTATCGATAACATATTTCAAGTTAGAGAAATGTTGTTAGCTTCATGTAATGTTTGTCTAGTAAAAAATGTGGTCATCCCCTAGTGCCAACATGACCCCAACACCAATATTTGGTCTGTCCTCAATATACATGTTACACTTATGTTATGATCGACACAATATATGGAACCTATCTAAGGAGGGAACATGCAATAATTTGGAACATGCCATCCAACTCCTCTAATGAGACTTGAAATTTCTATATGTTCTACAAAAATATCTCAACTACTTCAATGGTCTTAGTTTCCTAAGCAAGCTTTAGCTAATCAGCTAATTAGATGATTTGGGAGGTAATAACATGAATACGTAATAGTTTCATATAGTAAGTCTATGACTCTTCATACCATTGAGGAATCTATTGGAAAGGGCCTATTATTCCTCTTTAGCATCATTGAGCTTCCATATCAAGGTATATATTTCCATCATGACATCCTTGTGCAAAACTGAGGTAGGCTTGGAAAGGTATTTTTATTCTTCTTCCACCTACACCTCCAATGTTTTCATTTTTTTTTTTGGTGTCATGAGTTTAGGAGGATCTTACAAATGCATCTAAAGGGTATAATTTTCTCCATAATACACACACACACACACACACACACACATTTTTTTCCTCCAGGAAAAATCGTAATTTTCATTAATGAATTGATGAAAATTACATGTTGTATGGTTCATAGTCATCAAAAACAAAAATGTTGTTTTTTCTATATCAATCGCTATTGATCAGATTCATCTGAAATGTTATATATATGTACATACAATTGTAATAGATATGTTAGATATCCAAGAAACTATAATGTGTTGTAGTCTATAAATGATATGACTCTGTCAGTATGTGTCCCTGATGTGCCAAAAATGACCAAAAATAACCAATGTCAATCATGAAAGTCTGTGGGCACCTGGTGATCATCGAAAAAAGGTTTGTGATAATATTGGTAATGTTTAGTGTCGCACACACACACACACACACACACACACACACACACATATATATATATATATATATATATATATATATATATATATATATATATATATATATATATATATAATTTGCACAAACATTAGCATGATTGAACAATTTATCATCCTCAAAAATACTGCTAAAGTTATAGTTGAGTGGGTGTAGTGGTTGCTTTCAAATTTTCCTATAGCTATTGAGTTTGTGCTTGAAGTTATAAAATTGTCTCTTTTATATGGTGTTGGACTATAAATTAAGGTTTTTCCAACAGATACTTGTGTCCACATCTCTTCAATAACATCAACCAGTTATTTGTGCTCCACCTCCTTCTACACATGCTATTATTGTATTTATTTATGCTTGAATTCTTCTTGCACATGTCTCTATTGGAGTTCCTAATATCACTAAACTATAATTTTATGATTTTCGCTAAGTTCTTCCATGATTTTCGCAGAATACTAGTATAGATCCTAAGATGGCACATGGGATGGATCTAATTGATCCCATTGTAATTTGGATTCCCATGCACTAGTACGTGGCTCAAACATGTTGAACACCAGTGGGTGTAACTTTATGATCTACTTTGTCTACCAAATTGGGCTCAATGCGATATTGATAGTCCCAAACATGCTAACCTAATATATGCATCATGGTGTCCTTGGTTATATAATCTACAATGCTCAATAAAGGAATCCAAAACATTTATATGAATCTTGTTGGATTATTTGTTGTATGCCAATAATACTTTATAACACATTGATAATTTCATGTGCTACATTTGGGGATGGTTTTAAGGATTGGAAATTTTGGGTGCGAGCCACACCAATGGTTTATGTACTACGTACTACTTCATTTGTAACATTTTTGGATAGTTTAGTAGCTCTAGCCTCATTACTATCTCCATTGATCTAGATAGGTTCATTGTGTAGTGTTTGTTACACCATTTTTTGGTCATCTAACCTATTACTATTAGATGGACCTAAGTACACCATGTAAGACCAATTTTACCCTAAGTAAAATTGTTTTCACTATGAAAAATAATTTAGTAAACAACATTTATTAAGTTTTTTATGGTCTAAATAGGAAACCCTATAAGGAAATATTAAATAAATCCACATTTGTTTGGTTTTCCTCAAGGAATAATTAGTTAAACAACAGTTTAATTAATATTCCTGGTCATATTTAACCCAAAACAGGAAAATTAATAAGATAAATCATTATTTATCTTATTATTTTCTAGGAATAATTATTCAAACCTTATTTAAATAATATTCTTTGTTAAATTTGACTAAATCATTTATAAATAAATAAATAAATCGTTATTTATTTTATTATTACTCAACCACAATTATTTACAAATAAAGGGATTTGACCAAAGTCAAATTCTTTTTCCCTCCAAAAAATATAATAAAATATTCCATAAATGTTGGATCTAGATTTGGTTAATAATATTTTAATTATGCACCAATATCTAGACTAACTCAATATTTTGTTATAAATAGAAGGGTTTTTCCATTCACTCACTACCTTTTGTTGCCTAAAGATCACTATGGATCTATACTTTTGGCCTGACTTTTATCCGCCATCATTGTCATATTTTGCTACCATTTTTCTTGTGAGATCCCTTTGAGTTCCATTTTTGTCTAGGTTTTCTACACCATCAAGAGAGAGGGATTTTAGATTTGAAGTGCTAAGGACTTACAAGAAACCATCCCATTGAGGGGGACTGGTAACATCTTTCTATGTTCCCTTCCCAGGTGTCAAAAAATACAAAAATTCTTTAAAACAATCTTTTCTTATCTATTGGATGTATGGAGCAACTCTTGCTTTTATTTACTGCTTACTGTCTTTTAATGCATAGATCTAGATTTTTGCAGCATTTACCTTGGTCAACTAATTGTAGATCTAATGATATTGGTAGCCATCTTTGTTGTTAGGGTCGTTTGTTATGTGCGGCTAAAGTGAGCCTTTTTCGTATGCTTGTGATTAAGATTCATACTAACAGTGTTGTTATAATGAGCTTCTTCATAAAAATATTGGTATCTAGCATCGTAGTGATTATGGGAGCATATGCAATATTTGGTTGTAGTGTAGTGTATTCTCCCTTACCTACAGGGTTATATGGGATTTAGCACACTGATGTTGGTGTAAAGGTCTGAACTTGTTCACCTCACCACTACTATGACCCATCTAATTTAGTGCTACTCTCTTATCCCTCTTCAGATGGAACCAGTGGTGGTAATGTGTGTTTCTTCTTCTCTTATGCAACTCACCTTTCATACTCTCATTCGTGCCTTATTTTTTCTCTATGCTTGTTTAAAAATATTTGACATCTTTAGTGGTGTTGAGATTAATCTCACTAGGCCACTACTGCATTTTCTCTAGGGTATCTTGATTTTTGATGAAAGATGATAAGGTTTCAAGTTGATGGTTTCATTTTCATGTGGGGAAATTTAAGTGTTGTGCATATTGAATTAAAAAAAAAAAAAAAAATCCTCATACCTTTCAACACCAATCTATGTTAAATTTAAATAACTTTAGCATACCATTGTGTGAATGAGTGGTAGATTATTTTTATATTCTTCCTTAGTATACATCTACTGTAGGGTATAGAATTATGATGCAGGATAACATTTCATTACTTTGGTGCCATATTCCATATATAGAGGTCACTTCCTTATTATGGTGTTGTACATCTAGGTGGTCATAGATAAATCCATTCACTAGTTAGTAACACAAGTTCATTTTTCTTCCCTTGATGCATTAGATAACCAATGAGTCTAACTATATGATAAACTTTGTCTACCCACTTGGGATCAACATGATAGTGGTAGTGCTAGACATGTTGAATTTCTTTTAGCATCATGTTTTCCTTGGCTACATGATATGCAATTCTTAGTAGAGCATCCAAAATATTGAGATGAATCTCAATGGAGCAATTGTTGTATGCCAATATTAGTTTGTAGCACATTAACAATGGCTTGCACTACATTTAGGGATGGTTGTTTAATCATGATATTTTATTGCGAGCCTATAATTTATTTGGCTTGAAAACAATGTGAAATACCAAGCTTGAAAATAACTATTAAAAATACTATAATCAAAATAAACAACCGCATATAAAAATAAATAAAAAAACACAAACGACATTGATAAAGAGTTGACCTAGTGTGGGATACATCTCTGAGTTTTCTTCTAGTGGAGTGACCTCTTCAATTATGATGAAAAATAAATCTAATTAAATTTAATCCGTAATCTCTAAATCTTTCTTTTTACGCTGCAACTTCACAAAAATCCTCTAAGAACTCATCACAAAAAAATTCCTTTCAAAACTACCCAAAAGGGAATAAATTCTAGGATTTATCGCAATAAAAATGATAATGACACTACAAAATTAAATGAGCTCGACCTTCTTTCAACACTATAACCCTTGAAAACCTATCTATCCCTTTAATACACATTGAAATGGCTAACATCTATATTAAACAATACAAAATAGGCCTTCAAATAGAAATATTTTGGGATTATTACATAAATCATATGTGTGGTGCAATGGAAATAACATTTTACATATAGAGTGATAGGGATTTGTAGCCTCGGGGTTTAGCCACACATGTTTCAACCCACTATTGTAATAATGTAATATATATATATATTCCAAAAACCGAACTATATATTGAAACCTTGTTATAACTATATTGTTGTACCCATGTCATAAATAGAATGACGTTGGTATGTTATGATGTTATAATAATATAACTTAACCATGCTATGATGTTGGCATGTTATAACCACCGAACCATATAGACGTGTGGTTCATTACACCTTGGACCAGGTTCTCTCATTGTTATCCAACTTATTAAACATATGCTACATTTTCACTTAGGTGTGTAATCACTAAGAATATAAAAAAAAATGGCATGTTATATATACAATATATATTTAAAACATTTGGCTCTACTATATCCCGATGACCATGCAATTTAATAATATTTCACATTGTCTTATGTGGATATTTCAGTGAACATGGGAGGTCACAAGGCCTTCCTCAATTTTTTAAACATTTGACTATAATTAAAACTTAAATATGGTATATTTCTCTTTCTACTCCAATGAATGTGTGTGGATTATTGGAAGAGGGTTTGGCTAGTACGCTAAAGGTTACAGGTTCAAACCTTGCTGGTGTTGGTCTATCATACTAACTCAAATTTTGGTGTCCATGGGTGCCACATGGAGCCCTCTAGTTAGGCCATGTGTCATCATCGGATCAGTCCACCTCTCTTCCAACTCATGTAACTAGTTATCCAACCACGTGATACCACATTTTGAGTCTTGATATTGCCATGTGTCACCCTTCAAGAACTATCACATCACCTTCATCTACCAAGTGTCATCCATATATCGTGCCTCGTTCCACCCTGAGAGGCTACCATGTGTCATTATGTCCTCCCTTTTTTCTTATTGTTACAAAATTTTGGAATGTGATAACTTTCTCATACTGACTTTGTTCGGCACAATTCAAGTTGTTTTAGAATCATCTCATTGATATCTTTAAAATGGTGCCACTTTCCTCAAAATTTGGGGACATTGAATTTTAGACCACCCTAGATCCTCTTGGAACAATCCTCCACATTGGGAAACTTTTGGACTACCAAAAGGTAAATTACTCAGAAAATAGGTGAGGGTATTTCTCCCTGACTTTCTCTATCTTGATCCAACATTCCTTGCTTGGATTCATTCCCTTAAGACTCACTTTAATATATTATATATTTCCTTGATGTGAAGTTCTTGTTTTCCTATCTATAATAACATATTATTACAACTTATCCATATATTTAGGAGAAAAATAATCAATGGAAGGAAATTGAATACTCTCATCATGATATATGATCATGGCTAGCTCATACAATATAAAATTCTCCATATTCACAAATAAATAAATATGCATATACAGTGGTAGATCTAATCAGAAAGCATTAGTGTCAATATTCTTCAAAATAGTAAATGGGACAAACTGAGTTGGCTTGAGATTATTACCTTACCATATTAACCTATCCTTGCTAACATGTAACCAAACTCGATCACCAACTTGGAAATCATGGAAAATTTTAGGGGCTAATATTCGCAGGTGGGCCAATTTTCAATGATTTTTCCAAAACAATGTTCGCCAAAATTCTAAAATTCTAAAATTACTTTATGTCAAAAATCGCCATAATTATATAGATATTATATATAAAATCATTATAAATTTCAATAATTTTATAAATACATCAATAAACATTTTATAGTTTGCATATTAGGTACTAGTGAGATTCGCCAATTTTTAAACTTCAAAATAATTTTCCATCCATAAAATTTCCCCTGTTGGAAATGATGATCCATTCTATGTTTATCATTCCTCACCTTGTATTGGGCTTGGCTCTTATCCAACTATTCTTGAACTACTTGATGTTCCATCTGGATATTTTGTATGAATTTTTGGGCCTTATCTTCATCTCTCTTTTAATTATAATAAACATATTTCCGAAAATTCAAATCCAATGGAGACTTCAGCAGGTACCCAAGACAAACATCAAATGGAAATATTTGCATAGATGAATGCAATGCTCAGTTGTATCCATGGTCACATAATGTAACTATTAATCCCAAATCTTTGGATTCTTGTTGCAGTGTCCTCGAAGAAAATATACCATGGTCCTATTAACCACATCTTTCTATTTAAGTGTGTGTTATGTTAGATATCATTCTTTTTTTAGATTCAATTATGTTAAGTAAGTAATTCATATATGACCATTTCCATGAGAGGCAGTTGTAACTGACTAATTTCTAATGATTTCTGAATAGTCGACTTAGCACTCATTGCATTGGGTGATGCTCACAGGGGTGAATAAGTGGGATTGAAACTAGTGAAACGAATCACATTTCATCAATAATCACTTCATAGGCTTGCACCCAATAACTAGGACTTCCTAGGAGGTCACCCATCCCATATCGCCTTTGGCTCAAGCGTGCTTGACTGTGGAGTTTTCCCCAGAATCAAGCCCACTTATCCTGCTACCCCATTTTCAAAACCTTAGCAAGTATTGTGCCTCATGAACCATTCAAGTAGAGCTCCCTTCACTCTTTGTATTTAAGTATTGAGGTGTTTTCGTAATGCGTAATATTAGATATCATTTTTTTGGGGGATTCAACTGCGTTAAGTAAGTCATTCATCTATGACCATTTCCATGTGCTTTGACTGCATAGTTTTCCCCACAATCAAGCTCACTTAGCTTGCTACCCCATTTACAAAACCTTAGCAAGTATTGTGCCTCATGAACCATTCAAGTACAACTCCCTTCACTCTTTGTATTTAAGTATTGAGGGTTTTTTGCAATGCGTTATATTAGATATCATTTTTGTTTTCGGATTCAATTGCATTAAGTAATTCATCTATGACCATTTCCATGAGAGGTAGTTGTATCTGACCAATTTATCGTGATTTTTGAATAGTCCATTTAGCACTCATTGCATCGGGTGATGCTCACGGGGGTGAAGAAATGGGATTGAAACTAGTGAAATGAATCACATAGCGCCAATCATCACTTCTGGGGCTAGCACCCAGTAACCAAGACCTCCCGGTAGGTCACCCATCCCAGATCGCCTCTAGCTCAAGCGTGCTTGACTGTGGAGTTTCCCCACAATCAAGCCCACTTAGCTTGTTACCTCTTTCTATCTATCAATTTTTGGATGAAAAAAAGTTATCTTATTCATCTTGGTGTCCATCGATCTCCAAAATATTAACCAAATTCTCCTATGGAATGGGAGTTCCAATATGAAATAATAGAAATGGGCAATCCAAAGTGAACCCAAAAATTTTGAAATAATAGTTTTCTATTTAATTTAGATGTTAGTTTTTTCTTACAAGGCATCAAAATACGCATCTTTTTGAACCTATCTAGAACTACAAACAAGTAATCATGACCTCTTTTAGACATGGGGAAACCTCATACAAAATCCATAGAGATAGTTTCCCATTGATGAGAAGCAACTTGAACTGGTGTATACAAACCAAATTTTCTATTAGTTGGTTTACTAGTAGCACACAATACATACCCTTTCACATATTTGGATATTGTTTCTCTCATTCAATGCCATTAAAAAATTCTCTGCAAATGAGCTACAATATTTCCTATACCAAATTGCCCTGAAATATAAGAGGTATGGGATTATCATATCACATGCATTATTTTGTCCTATAGAATACATAATTATTAACATGATAGAGTAACTTTCCTTGAAAATGGTAATTATTTTCTTGAAACCCATGACTTAACCTCTCGTACACATCCTTGAAGTTTGCATCCCTAACATATTGCTCAACAAAATTTTCAAGTGCTAAAGAATCATTATACAAGACAATAAATGCATTAATTTGAGGTCTAAATAGCACATCAACCACCTTTTTACTTACACCCTTCTTGTACTTGATGACCAAATGAAATTGTTGTAGGAAACCCATCCATCTCAAATTCCTTGATTGTTGTAGCCTTGTTTGTGACTGCAAAATTTTTAATGGTTAATTATTTTTATGTATTATTTTTTCCTTTCCCATTAAGTAATGATTCCATTTCATAACACTTTTCAATAAAGCATACAACTCTTTATCATATGTAGGATCATTAACAACAACTTTAGAAAAGGTATCAAAGTGATAGCAAATTAGCTTATGCTATTGCACCAAAATTTCTCCCATGGCATATCCACTTGCATCAGTCTCTGCCTCAAAAAAGTGTTGTAAATATAGAAATCCTAACACTGGTGCGATGAATATATTTTATTTCAATGTATCGAAGGATTTATGTTTCTTTCCTCCCCAATTAAAGACTTGTTTCAAGCTAATTAATTCATTCTCAATCACGAACATTCTATGCATTCCAACATTAGGTACAGGGGCACCTTCTTGCATCTGAATCTCATGTGTAATCTCCCTCTTACGATGCAATCCTCCAGGCTCCTAAAAAATCTCATCATAGTTAGAAATGAGTTTAAATAATTCATTCTTATGAGATGGACCACAACCCTTAAAACCATCATATTGTTTGATATAATTTTCTTTCACAACCAGAAGTACAAAATTCTTGCTAGTATTGATGAGCCTTTTCATTTTCCCTACACTAACAAGTGATAAATTAGTCTTCATGTTGTGCACTCTTACAATATAATCAACACCATATTTAGCGAGGTGGTATGTTTTCTCCTTCCTGAAGAATATGGATTTCCTGTCATACAAATAAGGGCTTCAAAAAACAATTCCACAAATATCAAGAGGAACCACATCCAACTCAAACTCATCAATAAATTTCGAAGTGATAGAAAATATATGTTTACACTACTTCATCACTTGAAAATTCGCATTATCACATGCTCAACCAAGAGGATAAGGTGTATTTTTAGGTTTCAGTTCTAATCTAATCTTCTTGACAATTGCCTCATATATTAAATTCACTTGGGAATTAGTATAAATAAGAGTATCTACTTTTGTATGCTTAATAATCACCCTGACATGAAAAATATAACTTCTTATGCGTTCAAATCTAGGAGATGGAATCAAAGAGATAGAACTACCATGAGTAGATGCTTTAGCTTGCACTCCAATAGTTCTGACCTGAGTTTCATCTCCTGAGTCATATCCCAAATCTTGTTGTGTTGTCACAACAATCTTTTTCTTTTCTTTTCCTCCAAACCTCTTAGGAATTTGTTCATGATGCAACTTCCAGTAGTGAGCATCGTCATGCCCTTCCTTCTTACAATGAGACCATGTCTTATTTTCCTCTTCTTTCTTCACTACTAAAAGCTTCTTTCTTTTCCTTGTTCCTTTAGATTTCCGTTCAGTGAACTTGGATGGTTGCTTCTTCATGAAATCATTTTTCACTCTCTTTACCTACACTCAATATGAGTATCTTAGACACATACTTCATCCTAATTAGTGGGATTAAATAAAATAGGAGTATGGAAAAGATAACTATGCAATGTAGCAGCATATTTTGAAATCATTTATGGAAAATATAATGGAATATTCAAAGCTAATGCTTTCTTCCTAAACTCTTTAGTAAAAATTTTCATGCTTTGTCCTTTTACTTGTCTCAAATTTTTCCATTTCACAATTTATTTATGAGTATAATCTAATTAATAAAACCACTTATTTAATCTATTATTTAATCCCAACCATGAATAAAGGACCTTATGATTCTTTTTTTTTTTCCTTCTCTAAGTTTACTTTCCCACCAAACCAATGGTGTACCTTCAAGCCGAAGAGAATCCACCTAAATATTTACCTCTTATTCATCAATTTGTCGAATATGGCAATAAAATTCTACCCGTCAAATCCAATTATCCAATATTTATACATTAAGCTTACCATTATATAGTGGTAAGTTGAACTTAACACCCAACTTCAATAATGGATTCTTCAAAGAAATCTTCTTATGAGGAGACAGTGGCGCAAATTAGATGGAGAGGAAGGAGGTGATAGGTGAGGAGGATATGGTCTCAAAGGAGGATGAGAAAATGGAGGAAGAGGGGGTTGATCACCCTCATTCCTTACTTTACTAGTGCATTCTCCTTTCTAAAGTTATTTTTCTTTATAGAGCTCCTCTAACTTTGACTGCAACATAGAAAATTCCTTAGGAAAATATGACTCAGAGTTAAAATGATTCTCTCATGTTAGTGAATTAATATATTCTATTTGAGTGAATCTCCTTGAACCAAATTCATGATTATAAGATTCAATTTCACCTTCTCCATTCTTAAGCTTAGTCCTGGTAATCATTCACACTCAAAAACAAAAACCAAAATCAAACTAGCTAAACATGCTCTAATACCAAACTTGATCGCGATCTTTTATCATGGGCCTATGATTTATTGGGCGTAAACAAAATGAAAAATACCAAGCTTGATAAGAACTATTAAAAATACTATAATCAAAATAAACAAAAGCAAATAAAAAAATAAAATAACACAAACAAGATTAATAAATGAAGTTCACCGATTGTGAGCTATGTCTCCAAGTATGCTTCCAAAGGAATATCCTCTTCAATTATGATGAAAAATAACTCTAGTTACATCAATTCCCCAATCTCTAATTCTTTATCTTTACTGTACAACTTCACAAAAATCCTCTAAGAACTCCTTGCAAAAACTCTCCTTTCAAAACTCTCCAAAAAGAAATAAATTTTATGATTTATCACAATAACACTTATAATCACGCTACAAAATCAAAGGAGTTCAGCCTTCATTCAACACCATAACCCTTGAAAACTTATCATTCCATTTGCTACAAATCAAACAAGATAACTACTATATTACAAACTACAAAACATACCTTCAAATAACAAGAGTTTGGCCTTATTACATAAATAATACTTGTGGTGCAATGGAAATAGAATTTTACATATATAGTGTTAGGGATCTGCAGCCTCAGGGTTTACCCATGGAGGTTTTGGCCCACTATTAAAACTATATATATATATATATATATATATATATATATATATATCCATTCCAACAAAGAAACCATACATTAAAACCTTTTTATAACTATATTGTTGAACCCGTGGCATAAATATAATGATGTTTAAGCGTTATGATGTTACACCAATATAACATAGCCACGTTATGACATTGGAAGGTTATAGTCACCATATCATATCGACGTGTGGCCCAATAAACCTTGGCTCACATGCTCTCTTTGTTATCCAACATATTAAGCATATGTTATATTTGCACTTGGGTGCATATTAACCACCAACCATATAAAAGTAATATAATTTTATATATATGGTATATATTTAAAAACTTTGGTTCTACCATATCCTCACGAGCATGCAGTTTAATAATCCACCGCAATGTTTTATGCAGAGATTTTGGTCAACTTGGGAGGTCGTGAGGCCTTCCTCCCATTTTTAAACATTCGACTATAATGAAAACTTAAATATGGTATGTCTCCCTTCCTATTCCAATGGATGTGCATGACCTAGTAATGGAGGATCTGGCTAGTACAGTGGTGGCTAGGAGTTCAAACCCTATCAATTTAGATATTTCAAACTAACCCAAATGTTGGTGTTCGAGGGTGCCACGTGGTGCCTCTTGTTGGGTCACGTTTCACCACCAGATTGGTTTACTTGGTATGTGATTCTAGAACTTTGAATATTTCAAACTAACCCAAATGTTGGTGTTCGAGGGTGCCACGTGGCACCTCTTGTTGGGTCACGTTTCACCACCAGATTGGTTTACTTGGTATGTGATTCTAGAACTTTGAATATTTCAAACTAACCCAAATGTTGGTGTTCGAGGGTGCCACGTGGTGCCTCTTGTTGGGTCACGTTTCACCACTAGATTGGTTTACTTGGTATGTGATTCTAGAACTTTGAATATTTCAAACTAACCCAAATGTTGGTGTTCGAGGGTGCCACGTGGTGCCTCTTGTTGGGTCACGTTTCACCACCAGATTGGTTTACTTGGTATGTGATTCTAGAACTTTGACATATTCAGTGGGGTTAGGCTTAAGATCAATAGTCCATAGTCCATTACTACATTTCCTAAAATACGTCATGCTTTGTGATGGAAAATGATAGGGTCCTTGAGTTGATGGTTTATTTGTATGTGGGGCAATGAAATTGTTGTGCATATTAACTTCAAAAAATAAATCATCTTCATATCCTTACACCAAGATACACAAAATCCAAATAGCTTGAACATACCATCAAATGAATGCATGGTAGAATTTATTTCTATTCTTACTTGTTATACATGTGTTGTAAGGTGTATATTTTTAATACAGGATAGGATTTCGCGTCTTCGCTATCTACTCGATATCTAGTGGGGACTTCCTTACTGTTGTGTTATACATCCAAGCAGTTTTGGATAAACTCATTCATCAATTAGCAAGCACCAATTTATTTTTATACCATGGATGCAATATCCCACCAAAAGTATAATAACTTAGGGAATACATCCTTCGTATATTTAAAAATGATCTTCCCTACTAATATCCATGTCATAAACTTCAACATGGCGTCTATAATGGAAAAAATAAAAATACCCTCAAAATCTCTTAATGTTTTATATTTGCTATAAAAATATTTCATTGGTGTGTCTTATTCAACAATAACATTATCCAAGTTTTCACCCATGTCTATAATTCTAGATATGATGGATTTTAAGAACAAGAATAATATTTGTTAAGTAAAAAATACTACATTGTCTATTGCATAACAAGAAAGAAGAGAGAATGAAATTGCATTGAAAAAATATTAAAGAGACCAATTTGAATTAATCATGAACTCTTGTACATATTATTTCTTGACATCAATATATATTTATAAAATTCCCTGAGAGGCAACCAATGTGCACTAGATTGGTGTTCCAGAGTGTATGCTTAATAGAAAATAGAAGATAACTTTCCTTGATAAGCTAGTAACCTAAAATTAGAGTAGGACATTGCTAAAATAGTGTGAGAGTCAAAAATAAGTTTTAAAAGATATACTTGGAACTAAAAATAAGTTATAACTAATGTGTATACTCCCTCATGCAACTTCTAACTTTAAAATAGCAAAAAAACCTCCAAAACTAAGACTGAAAGCTAAAGGATAAGGATAATAGATGTCTAGATTAGGTTGTAAGGTAGTCTTCAAAAATAATAGATGTAATTCACATTCATTAATGAAAAGGTTAGATAATAGGAAATTTTCACTATTGGATAGGAAATATCCATGTCACTACCCAATTAGTGCCTAGTCACTGCCACAAGTCATTCTAGGTGTCACCCTTACTAAAAATAAAATAATTCTAAAAATGGAATATGATCCCAAATGGTAGCAAAAGTCTAGTAGTGAAAGAAAAGTGGTCATATTTGTTGTAACAGAAAATGTATCTGAAACAAGAAGATATTGCTCCATGTATTTTTCCTAAAATTTGTGAGATGGTGTGTGGAGAAAAATATGAATTTCCTAGATGTAAATCTAGTGTATGCATAAACATTCAACTAAAGGGCCAAAGACGACATATCTGGACCCCCACATGTTGGTGATTATTGTTTAAATTTAATAATTTACCAGAGATATTGCTTCAACATGAATATCATGCCCATAACCACACTAATCCAAATTCTTACACAAAACCACTGACAAACAAATAAAACGTTTCCTTCCATATACGACATATTAGCATGTGCAAAACATGATTACATCAAAATATATCTAATAAACACAAAATATATGGAAATAAATTCAAAATCCTTCATTAATCAATAAAAAGAAGTACAATATACCTTCAGGGCTTAATTACTCCTTCTCAAACATCAATCATAGGCACCTTCTAGATAATGGATAATCCTACATCATACATAAGCATAATTTAGGTCTCTCTCTCTATTTATCTCTTGATCTAACTCTGGATCTAACTCTTCGCCTCTACATAGGGTATGATTATATAGGTTCTTTCTATCCTTTGCGAGAATGTATCTAGACAACTAGGGGCTCGAGTAGTTAGGAAATTTTTTATAATATGTGACCCCCTAGACAACTCATATACAAGTAGGTCAAGTTAATCTCATGGGAATGACAAAATCTAGAACCTTTTTCTCAATTGTGAAATAATTATTATTTCATAATTATGAAATTGTGACAAAATAATTATGATAAATTACTCAATTATGTAATTTCACCCCAATAACATCCAATAAGTCCCTAGTAATATGCATATAAGTAAAATAAGGGGTGAAATGGGATGAATTCTAGCCAGCAAATGAAGTATGTTGAGCATGGGTCTCTCTCACTATATTGGAGTGGAAAATAGGGTTATAATAATATGTGCAACTAATAATGTATGGAAGAGTGTCAAATTATTTCCGAAGTGAATTAATGATGATTTCCTAAGTTTTCATGTAGCCCAATGCCCCCTCGAAGCATGATTGATGAGTATCCATAATGAATGAGTCCCAAAAAATTTCAATCATGTTATTTAATCATGTACAAATAAATATCTAAAAAAATTAATTAGTTTTCACAACTTGTAGCAATATTGGGTAATCATGAAATAACTTAGCAAGACACAATATGATAAAAGTGAGGTAAGGAGGGAAAACCTATTGGGAAGAACATGCCCCCTCCCCTTCCCCTACTCAAAACACAATGTATACTATATCTAATGTGTAGCTTCTATGAAGAATTATTGGGTTATTGATGAATCCCATCATGGATATATCCTTAGATCCATCTATAACTGCATCATGTGAGAATCCTTTTTATATTATTTGGACCTTGCACAATAACAATGAGATCTCTTGGAGTACTAAAAAACTAAAAAAAAATGTCTTTATGTCTTAACAATATCACTCACTAGCTCACTAACTTCCTGTAAAGTATGATGTTCCCTTTGTATCTTGTGACCTAGATCTACAATATGATAATGATGGAATCCCAAATAATATCCTAAAAATTATTAGAAATATGATCTAAAGAGTATTTAGAATAATATCTCAAATAACTCCTCAAAGGAGTTGGTAGATAAGTTGTTGTAGTACGACTAGTGCAAGGTACTAAAGAAGAAAAGTAATGCTTTGATACATCCATATGATTAAATAAACGTAAGACTAAAATATATCAATAAAATTATGAAGTAGTAGTAGCCAAAACTTGACCCATACATTAATCATTTGGTGGCTTTTCTTTAGTATTTTTCTTGACATTTTCTAGTTTGATATCTGTTAGGTTGTGTTGTTGAAGTACTTCATCCATGGGATTTGTTGTATTCATAATACAATAAATCTTAGAGTAAATCCTCTATTATACTTTTTCATTTCCTTTTCCTTGGTCTATGGATTTTTAATACATGTTGCCACTGTCATGGGTAATCCTCTATTGATGAAGTCATCGACACAATTTTTCACTTAGCACACTAGCATATGCACTACCCTGAACTATTTTTCAATGGTGATTCAAACAACTATACCCTATGAATGTTTATGTGTTGAGAACCATAAATATATATTCTTTTTTTGGAATAATTTCTTATCCCATCGGCCTCAAATTCACAACTAGAATGAAGTGCTATAAGGGTGGGTAACACTTGTATCTATCCAGTTTGATTTATTACCATTCTCTTTTTTGGTGTGGGTTTCCGTTTTGGTTAGCATGGCTTTAATGTATCTAATATGTGGCCCCAACACTAATTCAATCAATTTTTGGATTATTTATCAATTAGTGGAGTCATTTATTTAGTTGTCATTATCATTTCATCCATGCATGTGACTTATCATCAAGGTAATGGTCTCTTAATATTGAGAATATTGAGTGTTTGTTTCTTTGAATCCTTTCTTTAACTTTATTTTTTTAATATATGCTACTTTATTAGTGGAATTTCAACATTTAATCAAGTATTAAGCATACCCTACTCCTAACTACCTAAGTGTTGACACATGTCATGATGTCAATGTGCACTAGACCCTTGGGGCCCATAATATACCTTTAATCAACAACCATTGAACATACACTTTAGAGGTTGATCATTAGTGTCACCAATTTTAATATTCCAACCTATTGAATATATACTATCTAGAATACCCCTAACCATCCCATCCACAACTTACATGGATGGTGTAAATTTTTTTTATCATAAAGAGATAACCTTACACTAGATATTATTGTCATGCCATGTTTTCTGTATTATTTATCAACCACTTGGATATATATATATATATATACATATATATATATATATATATATATATATATATATATATATATATATATATATATATATATATATATATATATACTATAATTTTCCATCTCCATTAAATCCTTGAGCCTATGTTACAATCATTTATCATTAGATTTCCTTGTCACGGGAGCAATTCTCAAACTAGGAACTATGAATATTAGTAGCATCACAAATTTCTTCCCATATATGAGCCTAAAGGGAGTATTTATTTTTAACTTCCTAGAGGTATTTTTATACCCCTATAAGACTATAGGGATGCATTGATCCTAATAATTACATTTAACTTTGTAGACCTTAGTAAATATTTATTCCATAATCTTATTGAAGGCCTCCACTATACCATTTTCTTGCAGGCTGTAGGGGGTAGTTTTTAATGATGGATTATAAAATCCTGAGCCTAGGCACAAATTGTCTCATTTATGATGTGTGTTAGTTGGCCACTCGTCAATACTTTTAGACATATAAATCTAATAACGTTTTTTTCAAAAATATTTTTTTCCATGGTATCCATAGTGAAATTATTTATGAGTGTGGACTTATCCCATCAAGTCAAATATTTGGTTATTTTTACAATGTA
This sequence comes from Pinus albicaulis, assembly GCA_034641835.2. NCBI lineage: Eukaryota > Viridiplantae > Streptophyta > Pinopsida > Pinales > Pinaceae > Pinus > Pinus albicaulis. The sequence continues at coordinate 73,925,426 of CM076574.1, read as the reverse complement.
TTATGAATATGTTTACTGTGTAGGGGGGTTGATTATTTCTATGAACCCAATTTCCCATTTCTTGAAAAGCTCTATCATGGTAATAATAATCACCTAATAATTCATTAATTACAACAGTAGGGAACTTATCTTTTATTTTCATTTCATTGAGTTGTCTATGATATGGAAACATACTAAATTAACAACCAACCATTCTAATAAGAATCACCACTAGTGAAGTGAAAACACTCTATGTAGGTTGAATTATTCCATATTCTAACATTTCTTGAACAATATAACGAATCTCACTCTTTTTTTCATATGGATACCAGTAAGGCCTCATGTTAGGTGGTACACTTCAAGGTTGCAAAGGAATAACATGGACATGGTCTCAGATAGTTGGAAGACCCTTAATCATATCTCCAGATACCTTGGAATGATTGTTGATAAATTTTTGGAGATCCATTGGAATATAACATATAAACTTTTGAACACCTAATGAAAACAATTATGGAATTACAACATGGTACACATTTTTCAACATTTTTTTCATGTTACTAGAGATTATCACTTTATACAATTTTCCTTGGGTACCTCTAAGCTCAATTTCTTTTTGAGCAAAATTTCATGAAAGTATTTTGAAAATTAAGGGCCATTATTCCTAATTAGTGTAGCCATTGGGCCCTTAATACAACATCAACACCACCAATTTGTACTGAAATCATGAAACTATCCAATAAATACTCCCCCCTTTTCAGCTTAATAATATGACACTACATTGAACATTTTATGGTACCTCCATCTACAATAATTACTTGAAAATCTAGTGTTGAAAATACAAATCAGTTACTATTTTTTTCCAATTTTTAATTGATGAATTTATTTGTACTACCTAAATCAATAAATATTGTTACCTTTTTCTTTTTTATATATCTTTCTATTGTGAGGGCTTATAGAGTATTTATTTTATCCTATGCATGGAAATATATTAATAATGGGACTAGACTCTTTTAGCTCTAAATATTGTGCTAATTTCACTTCATATTCACAACCTATGTAGAATAATTTCTTATCACCACATTTATGCCCCATACTATACATTCTATCTCAATTGAAACATAGTACCTTCACTCTTCTTTCATCAATTTTTTAAGGTGTCAACCTTGTGAGTTAGGAAAGGGAGCATTATTTTCTCTATAGTTATTAGTGACCAATTTTTAGTACCCATATTTTAGCTTTCAACTCTTTTCTCTATACTAACATAACGATCTAGGGATTTAGGTTCGAAGAGAGACACCTAATGTTGATTATTTCCTTTAAAGTTCCCATAAATATGTCTAACAAATTGACCTATGATATGTTATTTACTCTAAGACTCATATTTTGGAATTGTTGAATGTGTTATGTAATTGGACCTCTCTATTGACCATTTTCCAATTTATTAAATAGTTTATTTCTCTCAATATTCCCATAATGTGATATTAATTCCTTTGTAAATGGACTAAGATACACCATAATCCATTTTCCATTCAAAAATCGATTGATACCATACATGTTGATATTTTTCTAAAAACATGGATGTAATGCTTACCTTTTGTAAGGCTGACACTTTGTGTAGATCAAGGTGCTTCTCCATTTTTAATATCCATGTTATAGGATTGATATCATGAAACTTACTCATATTGATCTTTAGAATGTATTAATTCCTTGGTGTTATCTTAAACCCCAATGATGTGGATATTGGATTGAAAAGCCATGATTATGGTTCTATGATTCAATATTAGTGCTACAAAATTTTGATAAGTTACTCCCCATATGCTATTGATTGTCCACAACATGATTCTCCTTATGTTCATGATTTCCTTAGATCTCCATATCCCTTTTAGGGAGGTTTTGTCATAACATGTTTTGTATGTTTTTTTATTTCTTTCTTATTTCGAGTCAAGGATTTTTGTATTTATACCTTGTTTTCACCAATTTTCTTTCTCAATATTGATAATTCAACCTTTATAGTGCCTTTATAATATAATTCTAATATAATTTATTTTCTTACCTAACTTTCCAATGTGGATAACTGTTATTGAGAGTATTTATTTCTTCATAAGTCATGAAGGATCCTTAAATAGGTTTGATTAGTGTAGTAAATTTTGGAGATTTCTTTATAACCATGTGAGAAAATAATAATAATAATAATCCTCTTTTCTCACAAATTTTATCCACCCAAAAGAATGTATTTTCTACTAAAAAGTTATGTACCTTTAAAACATTAATTTGCAGACAATTTTGTGGATAACATTTCTCTTGATATATCATTGAGATTTGAGTTGTTCCAATTTGAAATTTTATCATATAATAATATGGATGTCTTCTCTATAATTCTATAGCCTTGACCAATTTTTTTGTGCCAAATGAAAGTATGTTATATTTCCCATAATGTGCTAACTTTTTTGGCCTCTTCCCACGAGAAAACTAGTATAGAATGCCACATGTCCAATTATTTATATATGATTATGAAATTTTTACTTGAGTAATTTAACAATGTCTCCTCAAAATATCTAAAAAAAAATTTAAGTCTGAAGTATTGAAAAAAAATTAAAGCAAAAATTCCATGATCACTCTTTCGAAAATTGATTTCAATACTATTCACAAACCCTAAATTCCATTGGCTATATCTCCAAAATTATAGTGAAACAGAATATAAAAATTAGCAAATGTGAAATGGGATGTTTTATTGATATTTTCAAATTTCACCATTTGATTCTTCATAGAAAGAAAATAATATAAAAAGTTCCAAGTTCACTTGTTTAAAATTGATTTCAAGGCCATTCACAAAACCTAACTTCCATAGAGTATATCTTTGAAAATATAGTGAATAAAAATCTATAATTTTTAGCAAATGTTACTTGCAATTTCTTCTTGATTTTATCCAGATTTCATGGTATAAAACATCCTAGAAAAATATTATATTTAAAATATGGGATGACTCATTTGCAATTGATTTCAAGGCCAATCACAAACCCTATATTAAAAAATATGTATTTACGAAAGTATAGTGAAACAATGTGATTTTAATGAGATGCTTCTAAGATATCTCCTAAATATTCTCAAAATGCCACTATCTAAAGAATCCCTAAAAAACATTATAGTGAAAATTCCAAGATGACTCGTTTGAAGAAACAAAACCCTATGATCATAGCTTTGATACCAAATGTTATCAACCTTTCACCATAGAAATGATAAGAAACTAATAATTAAAGTCCATTTCAAGGGGAAACCCTCCTTTTATAATGAATACAAGGTATAAGACAAGATTTTATGATATTAATACTAGGTCTCCTTAGTCCTATATATAAATGACAAAGGGTAAAATAATAATGTAATGGTATAATGAAAGGTTCTAGCTAAGATAACAATAAAAAAATGGAAATGTAACAACTAAATGTGTCACAGATTAATAGGGGGTTTTAGGGTTAACATGGTGCTTGTATGGGGCTTAAAAGTGGACCGAAGATCAATATATATCCTACCAGTATTGATGCCTTCATAAAGTGGTAAGTGCCTGTAATTTTTTTTAAGGTCAAGATTTTCATTGAGGCAAAATAGTACATGAGGAAATTCGTAGCCTCATTTTTAGCAGTAGCTACACCAGTACATGCCATAATAGTGAGTGGCAAGTGTTTCTAGTGGGGGAAGGGTCAATATAAGATATTTGAACATTTTAAGAAGAAAAATAAATAAAGCACCAATTACTACATTATCAAACTTGTAACATCCTTTCGAAGTGGATATGGATGCAAGGAGGAAGGCCTATATTCTACCATTCTAAAGTATTGTGTTTGCTAGTTATCAACTACTTTACCTATAAAAAGGAGCTTTATGCCCTAATACGAGCTTTATTCCCTAATACAAGCTTCCAAAAAGTGGAAACACTATTTAATGGGAAAGGAGACAATAATCCACATAGATCAGTAGCCGATACAATACCTACAGGCCTAGAGGAAGTTAAAATAGACTAGACACTAAAATTTGATGGGGCTTCCATATTGGTTTCATTTAGTGATCTAGTACAAGAAGGGAAGAAAAAATAAGTTTTTCAACATGCCTTCAAGTCCACTCACATAAAAAGCGTAGCTTTGGAACTCTGATGCACATGGAACCTTTCGCCCATGATGCATATAGAGATGCATATACAGAGGATAAGGACTCTAGGGAGGTGTATCAATGTTATAGCTAAAAATTTCACCCCCTTGTATTCATTAGGGAAGAACATCATACTATAAAATGGAATGCAAAAATTGGTCCATGAAATCTTGATAAAAACTAAGGTTTTTCACCTTCAATGATCCCCAAACAATAGTAGACAACATTTTTAGGCCTACAAATGCTCTAGATGACACGATAGATAGATTTTAAGGGCTCAACAAATATCTAGTTACTCTATAAAAGAGATTTGAATCGACAATGTGAATGGATAAGAGAAAATTTGTTCAAACTTAATAACTTTTTGAGTATAAGGATGAAGGACCATATAAAACATGGTAAACAAAGTGTTTATATGCAATGTGATCACTCCTCAAAGCTATCTGTAAAGTAATTCCCTCCATGAAACAAGAGAGATAAATTTATTGTAAGGAAGTACTACTAGATCACATTGACTTATGGGATTCTTTGCAATAAGTTTCATACATTGTGTGCCTTGGTAGTGAGAATCTATGGTGTTAGGAAGAACATGTACCAAGGAATATGAAGGAGAAAATTTTGTATTGCTATGGCATAATATAAATAATCTTCCACTCACTCCCCCCTCCCCCTCCCAAGGTAAATTGTTTTACTCTATTTATTAATGTATTTGAATCTATTTTATTATGTTAATCCTAACAGGTGTTGTAGGAAGATGGGTTTTGTGAGTTGTTGTTTATGTGAAGGAAAATAGCATGGGGAGATTAGGAGCAAGGATATTTGGAGTACCCTCAGCTGGCTACACCAAGCATCCTCCTCTCGATAAAAGGTGCACTATAGAATCCTCCTTATTTCTATTTCTTTATTTGCAAGTGCATGATAGTGAGGGAAATATATTGGGCAATCTATTATCTATGACAGGCCCTAGGAAAGCCTTTGGGTATAAAGTACCTTACAAATTTAATCAAAATTCTGTTAATATAATGGGTGACTCCACTAGGGAATCCTACTGGGTCCTTTGTCATATTCAATTGTCGAATAATCTAGTGGATTTTGTTTTCTTTTCTCAAATTTGTATAGTGATTAGGAGTCATAGGGGAACTTTTTTATGAATCCCATTTGCTTAAAATTTAGGATATAGGTAAAAACCCTTTCATTTCTTATCTACAATCTTAGCAGAGCATTATTACCTCTAAAAGCACTTTGGTTTTCCATCTAGTAGAGTATTATTTTATTGACTAATTCTCTATGAGCTCTATGAAAAAAAGTTGAAGCACGCGTGCAAGGGTTTTGGTTACGTTTGTTCAGTTATCTTGTAGCATATTTTCTTGTTAATGAGTCATATTTAAATATATTTTTCTTTGTGTTATTTTATATAAAACCTCTTATATCTACCTAAAATAGGTGGGTTTTTCTTCTTTTTTAGCGTTTTGAATCCTCTTGGGTTTGATTCCCTATAGAGACATTTGGGGTTAGATATATTTTTCTCTTCGTTGTCTTCTAGTCCTTCACCTTTCTATTTACTTGTAAATGGGGGTTAATCATTGAATAATTTCTTTGAATGTATGCTTACTTGTACTTAGGGTTTTGGTTTTGATTGTGTTTATTTGTCTTTCCTTTGGTTTATTTTCACTATGTGATTAATTTTTATTTTTATGTTTTTTAATGTTAGAAAGACAAAAAAGAGGGTTGTAAGGACTCCCTTCATATTATATTTGGAAATATCTAACCTTCATGTATATATATATATATATATCTTCAAAATTCACAATTCCATAAGAATTCTCGATCCATATTTATTTGAAATGAGTCATAACACCATTTCAGTTTCACACCATTTACCCTTGAGATTAAATAACAACCATTAAAGTTAACACTTAATAATATAAATTAAAAATATTTTCATTTCTATGGTAGCACACCAGCATTATCTTAGTATTTCGGGGCCTTGGAATATGTTGGTGAGTTAAAATCTCCAAGGCTACCAAAACAAACAATAGAATATTGAGTTAGGGAGTGGAAACCCATTTGTAGTCACGTGTTGCCTAGAAAGCTTGTATGTTAGGTTCCTACAATATTAGTGTAGCCTCGTTATTGTTATTTTTAGTGTATCCCCCTATTTTTATTGATGTGCCCATGTACCCCCCATATTGTTATTATTGTGCCCCATAGAAGCCCACTATTGTTATTGTTGTTCCCTTACATTATTATTGTTATGTAGCCTCTAATTAAAATGTGACCCCTTAGACTTAATATTTTGAGAAATTATTTGATCTACATGATGTGTCACACACACAAAAGGTATGAATTACATATTTGTATTTAGAGAAAAATCCATTTCTGTGGCATCGATGGCTTTGTTCTCATAAATCAATTTTCAAAAAGAATAAAATTGAACATATGGTTGCATAAATGCTAGAGGATGGTATAATTCAACCTAGTCAAAGTTCTTTCTATGAACTAGTAATATTTGTGCACAAGAAGGATGGATCATGGCGTATATACCTGAATTATAGGGAGATCAACAATATCACTATTAAATATATATTTCCCATTCCTATAGTTGATGAATTACATGGAGAATTTTACTTCACCAGGATGGATCTTCATTCAGGATATCATCAAATTAGAATGAAGATTGAAAAAATTCCAAAATCAACACTCAAATCACATGAAGGTACTTATGAATTTTTGGTCATGGCTTTTAGCATTACTAATGCACTTTCCACATTTCAAGGTTTTATGAATTCCATTTTCAAGCACTTCCTTAGAAAATTTGTGGTAGTATTTTTTGATGATATATTAATCTACAAGAAGTATTGGAAGGATCATGTTCAACATGTTGAAATGGTGCTCAAACAACTGAAGGATAAATAATTATATGAAAAAACCTCCAAACATTTATTTGGAGTACAAGAGGTGGAATATTTGGCTCATGGTGTATCTCATAAGGGTGTTAAGGTAGACCCTAAAAAAATTAAATCCATTAAGGAATGGAAAATCCCACAACCCTAACGCATCTTCGAAGATTTCTCAGGTTGATAGGGTATTATTGCAAGTTTGTTAAGAATTTTGGGAGAATAGCAGCACCTCTAACACCATTACTGAAGAAAGATGCATTTTCTTGGACTCCATAAATAACTAAGGCATTTGAACATCTTAAAGAGGAAATTTGCCAAACATCGGTCTTAACTACTTCAGACTTCACAAAAACCTTTATTGTGGAATGTGATGACTATGGAATTGGTGTTTTTTAATGCAAGAAGGAAGACCCATTTCTTTTGAAAGTCGTCTAGTCAAGGGAAATTATGTGCAGAAATCTATTTATGAGAAGGAAATGTTGGAAATACTACATGTGCTAAAGCAATGGTGACCCTACCTAATGGGAAGATACTTCACGGTAAAAAAAGATCATGATATTCTTAAATAATTTTTGGAAAAAATATTATCTTCAGAAGACAAAAAAAAAGGGTCACAAAGATGTTTGGCTTTGAAATTGAAACCATCTACAAGAAAGGGCAGAAAAATGTTTTTGCAAATGCACTCTCAAGAAAGGATGAGGATGTGGAGGCATTTCTCTATGAAATTTCTATTATCCAACCTGATTAGATAACTAAAGTAAGGGATGAATGGAAGAATGATGAAGTGGTGTGGACACTCATTCAAATTTTGCAACAAGATTCCAGTACATCTGATACATTGATCTAGAAAAATTATTCATTACAGTATAAATATCACTTATATATTTGTAATAAATCCCAACTCAAACAAAAAATTCTTTTAGAATTGCACACCTCCCCCTTAGGATGGCAGTCAGTATTTTTAGAAACTTATCATAGGGTCAAGAAGGATTTTTTTTGGGATGGCCTTAAATCTGATAATGAGAAGTTTGTGGAAGAATGTTTGGTTTTCAAACAAAATAAATTCAAGACAATTAAGACCTCAATTTCATTAAAACATTTATCCATTCCAAGTCAGCATTGGGAGGAGGCCTCAATGGATGTTATCACATGTTTACCCATGTGTAAAGGAAAGAGTGACATCGCGGTGGTAGTTGATAGACTTACCAAGTATGCACACTTTTTTGCATTATCTCATCCTTTATAATCCAGTACAATTGCTAGTACATTTATGGAAACAATTCAAAATCTACATGGAAACCCAAATATTATGATAAGTGATAGAGATCCCATTTTCATTGGAAATTTTTGGATCAAATTATTTTCTTATCATGGTACTCAATTAGCTCATAGCTCATCCTATCATCCTCAATCTGACGAGAAAAATGAGATAGTGAACACATGTTTGGAAGGATATCTTCATTTATTTGTATTTAATAAAAGAACAAAATGGGTCAAGTGGTTACCTCTAGCTTAAAGGTGGTATAACACTTGCTTCCATATTGCAGCAAAAATGACCCTATTTTTGGCAGTTTATGGATATCATCCACCATATATCACATCATCTTTAAGAAAAAAATATAAGTTTAAAGTAGTGGAGGATCACATCGAGCATCAAAAACAAGTTCTCCGACTCTTAAAGGATAACCTCACTCTAGCACAAAATCAAATGAAGAAATGAGAAGATCAACATCAAAGTGAAAGAAGTTTTTATGTAGGAAACTAGGTATTTCTCTGACTACAACCATAGAAACAAATTTCCCTCAAGAAAGCTAAGAAGGATAATAAATTATCACCCAAATTCTATTATCCTTACAAGGTGTTGCAAAATATTGGTACTATAACATACAAATTGGAGTTTCCTACATCTTCCTGAGTACAGCCATTTTTCTATGTTTCATGCTTAAAGAAGGATAACAGTGACAAGCTCCTAGTTCAAATTGTATTGCCTTAACTTGACGAAGAAGGGAAAATCATATTGGAGCCTGATCCAGATTTATGCAGGAATGCAACAGAATACAGAAATAACCATAAACATAGAAATACAGTGGAAATAAGGCTTCATTTCATTAATATCAAATCACAGAAATATGCTTACAAACATGATGGAAATAAAATAGCTAGGGTGCTGGTAGTGAATCTCTAAGAAGAGATGTAGCGACTACAGACCTATGAACTGTATTACAATGAGGCTCGAGGGCCTATTTATTATGGATAAATAATGGAGAATTCTAAACGTCCAAAAACCTAACCCTAGGAGATGAAGTGCAAAAAATATGGGCCCCGTTTGGGTAAATTGGTGTTTCAACTTCCCAGGGGCGTAACTTTGGCATACTATCTTTGTTTGGGGCTTCAAAACGGCTCCAGAAGTTTAAGACCCGAAAAACTGCTAAAAATAGCAATTTGTGAAAAAAACTGAAAGAGACAATGGTGGGGCCCCAAGTGGAATAGGCGGGTGGCCACCAATATCCAATTGGATCATTCCTCCCCCCTTAGGAAGCAATGGTCCTCATTGGGTTGAGTTACTCCATGAGATGAGGAAACTTCTGTTGAACTTGGTCCCTGGTGAACCACTTGCCTTGGTGCAGGAGTTGGCCAACTTTGACAACCCGATACAGTTGGATCTTCTGTCGGCGAGTGTTCTTGATTTGCATCTCCATGATACAGTCTATGGTGGCCTATTCCATGCAGTCTGGGTTTAAATATTTTAGCGTGAGTTCTTCTGCAATGTCAGAGGTGTCCAATAGAGGTGGGAAGTAGGGACGAAGGTGGTCTACATTGAATACTGGGTGCAGACCAAGGAATGGTGAAATACTGAGCTCGAATGCATTGTTCCCTACAACCTTATGATGGTGTACGACCCATATCGGAGCTGGCGAATCTTGCAGTGGGGTCCAGTGAAGTGATCCTTCTGCAAATGTAGCCACACTTTTTCGCCCACCTAGAAGTTGTGTGGCACCCAATGTTGATCATGTCATTGCTTGTACTTAGCATTGGCTCTGTCCAACATGTCATGAAAATGTTGGCAGATGTGCTAAATGCGCTCGATGAAGTTGTTTTCTTTGTCAGCTTTAGACTGGACATCAGCCGAAACACCCTGAGTAGCTGCAAATGACATGGCTATGTCAATGGGACATAGTGGCTGGAATCCCAAGCCCCCCTAAAAGGGGATGTGGACGGTTGAGCTGTGGAGAGCCCGGTTATAACTATGTTGTACATAGGTAAGGCTCTCATCCCATGTGTGTGGATGCTTTGAATTGTACATGCATAGAATGTGTACAATCATCCTGTTGACGACTTCTATCTGGCCATCAGTTTGGGGATGGAAAGCTGTGGACTTGGTGAGCTTGGTGTCCAACATTGACCAAAGGCTGGACCAAAATGTGCTGAGGAACCTGCTGTCGTGATCTGATATGATAGACTATGGGATCCCAAAGTGTACCCACACTCATTCAAAGAAGACTTTAGCAGTGGCTTCTGCTGTGATATTCTTCTTGCAGGCCGCCATAATGGCCATCTTTGAGAATCTGTCAACGACCACGAAAACACAGTCATTTCCATGCTTAGTACAAGGAAGGCCTGACATGTAATTCATGGAGATGGATTCCCAAGGTCGACTAGGGATAGGTAGCGAATTATAGAGCCCTTGCTTCTTGATGGTCGGTTTGGCAATGGCGCAAGTAGTGTAGGATCTAATGTACTTCCCGAAATCCTATTGAAGTTTCATCCAATAGAAATACTTCTGCAGCACTGCCACTATTTTCTCGACCCCAAAGTGCCCAGCGAATCGACTGTAGTGTGCTTCCAATATCATCTTGGCACGCTTGCTTGAAGGAACACAAAGGTGTTCCAGGTGACATAATAGTGCATCTTGGAGGTGAAAATTTGGAACTTTCATACCCCCCAAGAGTGCCTTGTATGTGTAGCTGAATTCTGGATCGCTCTTGTAGAGAAGCGACCAATCAGAAGTATCATGCCCACAAAAGTTGAGAACGGTGGTTATGGCCACAATCGGTGGTCGGCTGAGGCAATCTGCAACATTATTGGTGCTACCCTTCTTATACTTGATGTTAAAATTAAATTGTTGTAGATATGTGGACCACTTCTAATGGCGATTGTTATGCAACTTCCCTTGTGTCTGTATGAAATGCAGGGGTCGGTGGTCTATGTGGATGATTGTCTCCTTCCCCAAAATTTAATGCTTCCATTGTCAACAAGCCTGCACAATGGAATAAATTTCTTTGTCATAAGTGGGATACTTTCGAACTGTGTTAGACAATGTCTCACTATGATATGCCACTGGATGCCCCTGTTGAGTAAGAACTGCCCCAATAGCATAGTTAGAGGCATCTGTCTCGATCTCAAATGGTTTTTGAAAGTCTGGTAATGTAAGCACTAGGGCAGAACATAGGCGATGTTTCAATTCTACGAATGCCTTCTGTTGAGATTGCGACCAACAGAATTTTCCTTTCGCTCCTCCCTTGGTGACTTGACTCGAGGGCCAAGTGATATGAGAGAATACCAACACAAACTTGCAGTAGAAATTAGCAAGACCCAGAAAGCTACGAAGCTCTGTTAGGGTAGTTGGGGCTGGCCAATCCCAAATGACTTGGATCTTGGTTGGATCCACATGCACCCTCCTTTCATCAATAATGTATCCCAGATATTGAACCTGGGTCATGCAAAAAGTGCACTTCTCCAAATTGGCACACAACTTGTGTTGTCGTAGTGTTTGGATGACTTCTCGAATGTGGTGGAGGTGCTCTTCCCAAATCTGGCTGAAGATAAGAATTTCATCCATGTATACCACTACAAATGAGTTGGTGAATGGACGCAAGATGTCTTCCATCAACCTCATGAAGGTTGTGGGAGCGTTTGTCAATCCGAAATGCATGACGAGCCATTCAAAAAGGCCCTTCTTGGCTTTGAAGGAAGTCTTCCACACATCAGAGGGTTCGATTGGTACCTGGTGATACCCAGACTTCAAGTCGATCTTGCTGAAATATTTTTCCCCTTTGAGTTGGTCCAGAAGGTCATCAATCCGTGGGATCGGGTACCTATTCCGGAATGTGATCTTTTTCAATGCCCGATAATCAATACAGAGTCTCCTATTCCCATCCTTCTTTTGTACCAACATGATCAGGCTCCCACAAGGTGATGAACTTGGCCGGATGTAACCTTTCTGCAGTAGCTCCTGAATCTGCCTCTTGATTTCATCATTCTCCAGAACAGAGTGCTTATAGATCGGTCCATTGGGTAGCGGTACACCTGGGGTCAGTTCAATGGGGTGCTTGACCTGACAATGTAGAGGCACCCCTGTGGGTTAGGTGAAGATGTCCCCATACTCCTCCACAACCTTTTCCATTTGTTGTTGTCGTGCAGAGGATCCATGTCTAGAGGTCGTGGCCACAGTGTTCTTCTTGCCTTGGGGACGGATCATCAGGAAAACAAATTTCCTAGTTTGGGAAATGAGCTTACTACATTGTTTTGCAGTAACCAAAGAGATAGTGGGAGGCGGTGGTACCTCCGGTATCCTATACAATTTATTTCCCAAAGTAATAATAACAGTGCAAGGCCAAGACTCATACACAGCATGTCTCTTCCACAAGTATGGTTGGCCTAATAATACATTAGAAACATCAATAGGAGAAATGTCACACAATACCTCATCTGTGAAGGGCTTGATGCTATAGGGAAGGCGACACTGTTGGCTGACGCGGAGATCTCATCCTTGGTGAAGCCACCCGATGGTGTATGGTTGTGGGTGCACTATGGTCGGCAAGCCCAACCACTTCATGAAATCTACTGAAATGAGGTTCTTTTGGCTCCCATTGTCGACAGTTAACTGTAGCGGGGAACCCTTTACCCACATCTGCGAGTGGAAGAGATGCTCTGCCTCCTCTAGATCTTCTGCTTCCTCCTTCTGGATCTTTGTAGTGGCAACAATGGCATTGGGCTCCGTATCAATAATATGATTCCCTTTGTCATTCACCTTGCCATGTTTTGACTCAGAGTCGGAGCATGCATCTGATTCAGAAGTCGTCATCTCTGCCACCAGCAACTGCTTGGCCCGACACTCACTTGTGTTGTGAGTGGAGCTCTTATGGACTCACACCACTTTCCCGTGTCCTTCTTTGGCTTGACGTTGTAGTTCTTTGCTTGTGTATTTGACAGGTTGTCTTGGGCCACCATGCCTTGGATTTTTCCTTTGTTCTGCAGTTTGGGGGCACCTTTCCCTTGCTTTTGATTCGCATATCCAAAGTCTCGCTTCTTCTGTTTGAATTTATGCTCAATCTTAGTAGCATACCAGTATGCCGTACCAAGCGAGGAGATGTCGAGGAACTCCATTTCCTCCTGAATGTATCTGTGTAGACAACCAAGATACTTTAGCACCAAATGTTTCTCTGAATCTTTGATACCTAACTTTGTGCGTAGGGTATGGAACAAATTCGTTAGCTCATGCACATCTTGATACCTTTATTTCCGTAGCGTGGTCCATTGTATGTACTTGTCCTCATAGCTCCCCATGGGATAGTATTATTCCTTGATGGCATCTCGGAAATAATTCCAAGTGGGTACGGCTGAGAACAAAGAGGGCTCTGTCTTATCCATTTTCTCACAGTACGTTTCCCACCAGTCCTTGACATGGGAGGTAGCTTTGAGGAGTGAAAAAATAATCTTCTCCCTGTTGGAAAAATCATGAACCGAGAAATATCCTTCTAATAGATTCAACCATCTATCTATGGCATCTACATCTATTTGACCCTCAAATATGGGAATGTCAAATTTTACTTATACCTTAAAGGGAGTCACGCCTCCAAAGTGGTTGTTGGATGCATATGTGCCGCCAGTGGGTATTCGTTGAAGGATTTGGGAAAAGTTATCCATCATCGAATTCCTTTGTTTTTCGAGGGCCTCCTCGAGCAATATTTAGATAGGATCTCCTACTCCCTCATCTTTCTTTTCGTCCCTTATGGGCATCTGTCGGGGTTTGCGAGGCTGATCTTGCAAAGGCTCCACCAGATCGAGCCCTAACTCCTTATACCCCGACCTCGTTAGGGACATGAAAAGAAGGATTGAGAAAAAGCAGACCGCTCTGATACCACTGATCCAGATTTATGCATGAACGAAACAGAATATAGAAATAACCATAAACATAGAAATATAACGGAAATAAGGCTTCATTTCATTAATATCAAATCACAGAAATATGCTTACAAACATGATGGAAATAAAATAGCTAGGGTGCTAATAGTGAATCTCTGAGAAGAGATGTGGCGACTACAGACCTCTGAATTGTATTACAATGAGGCTTGAGGGCCTATTTATTATGGAGAAACAATGGATAATTCTAAACGTCCAAAAACCTGACCCTAGGAGATGAAGTGCCAAAACTATGGGCCCCGTTTGGATAAATTGGTGTTTCAACTTCCCAGGGACATAACTTCGGCATACTATCTCTGTTTGGGGCTTCAAAATGGCTCCGGAAAAACTGCTAAAAATAGTAAGTTGTGAAAAAAATTGAAAGAGACAATGGTGGGGCCCCAAGTGGAATAGGCAGATGGCCACCAATATCCATCTGGATCAGAGACTAAAGAAATCATGGAAAAAAGAACCTGACATCTATGAAATTGATCAATTTCAGAGTATCTCATTAACTAGAATAACATACCTACTGAATATTCCACATGGGAGGATGATAATTTTATACAGAAGCATATAGAACTACTCAAGCGTTGAGGACAACCCTTTTTTTGAAGGAGAGGGTCATGTTAGGTCCCTACAATACTAGTGTACCCCCCTTATTATCATTGTTGGTGTAGCCCCCTATTTATTGTTGTGCCCATGTAGTCCCGATATTGTTATTGTTGTGCCCCATAGAAGCCCACTATTGTTATTGTTGTGCCCTTACATTATTATTATTATGTAGGCTTTGATTATGTTATGAACCCTTATATTCCTATATATACCAAGGAGGCCTTATCATTTGTATCAACCAATAATTTTTCATTTATGTGATGTAAAGGAGGTTTCCCCCTCAAAGAGGCTACTTATCAAGTCATTGATTTATATTTTATTATGTTTTGGGATGTAGTTGAATAACACCATATATCACAAGGGTCAATCACAAGGTCACATTAGGGCCACTAGAGTGATATACCCCACTTTGACTTCGTAGTGGTGGTGTGATCTACACATATTGAAGGGGGTCTCCCTAGCGAGGCTTTGGGCTAGCTACCATACCTTTGTGTCTGGATATGATTTACGACTATTCCCCCAGGTTGGGTTACTGTGCATGGTAAGCATAGTGGCCATAATATTAGGGACCTTGCTGATCTGAATCTTGATCATTAAATTGATACTTTCTTTGTTAGATTTTTAAAAGTGTTTTCATTTATTTAAAATCACCATGAAACAAATGTAACTTAAAATACGTAGGAAACTTGAAAGGAAAATAGTAGAAAGTAATGAAGCACACAAGAAAAAACGATACCAAAAAGTTGATAATGAATTTTAGCTATCTCAAAGCCTACATCTCTGATCCTGGTCTTCAATGGGGATGCCTTCTATATTAATTAATAAAATCCATAAAACTACATCGGTTTTATGTAAACATGACTCCTAACTATTCCTACTATGTTGTTCTCGACCTTGAGATTCCAACATAGCTTTTAAAAATAAAAATATCTCCTAAAACTCCCGTAATGATGCTCCAAATTTTTTCTATGTCGCCTCTACTCTCTACTCAATTACACCTTATACTACATAAAACTACAATTTTCCCTCGTTGGCGCATTGGTTAAAATTTTATAATGATTTTGGAGAGGTTGGGGGATCAAATCCCAACTTCCCCACGACTCATTGTGATATGTTACATATGAAATATATTTGTTTTAAAGACTTGGTGATATGGTTCTAGCCTTACTCACCGCCCATCTATCAACCAATACATTTAAATATATATAATATGTTATATAGATCTTATCCATTCCACCAAAATATTTTCCCACCATAATGTTTTATTATCCTTATCCCTCCACGTATCATACGTTGAACAAATGCACTACCATTAGAATCTCACATTTAATACCATATAATAACACCTTATCCCGTATAATAAAGCCCATTTTAGTTATGGTGATTCGATGTCGTTAGGATGGCGGGGCTATGGAAAATTTTGGAGCACCAATAAACATGCTAGAAGGTTGACATATGTGTCAGAGGTATGGAAGGGGTTTCCAATAATGTTGGGCTCTCGCCATTTTTTTTGTTAAATACATATCCATATCCCTTCAAATATAAGCAACGGGACTATGGTAAAAAGAACCACCATTAGCACAATCAGTAAGGTGTAGAGTTTATAATACAGAGGTCTTGGGATCAAATATATTCCAGTTCGTCAGTTTTCTAACTCTAATTTTGACCAATCCGTAAAGGCCACCTGTCACATTGCAATTGGTCTATATTAAACCAACCAGAAACTCCCACTTTCCACCTGTCACATTGCAGTTGGTCTATGTTAAACCAACTAGAAACTCCCACTTGTGAACGTCACACTAGTTTTCTACTCCAAACATAAACTTCCACTTGTCACTCTCTCCTCATGACACATAGAGTCATAACCATGACCCTTGACTCCCCAAAACCATGAGTTGACTATTGAATTTTACCCATTTGAATTTTAATTTGACCTTCTTTGATCATAACTTTGACCTTTAATAACTTATTCATATGAAGTTAGATTTTTCTGATTCAAGTTGTGTTGGAATCATTTTTTCGAAATCTATGTGATGGCATTAGTTTCACTCAAATCCAACAAATTTGATGTTTTTTCCATTAATCCCTTTTGGATCAATCTGAATTATTTCTTGATCATTTTGGACCATTCCTCTCCACAAAAACCATTTGGACAACCAAAATACTTTACTTGGTTTTGATGTGAAGAAAATGTTCCTCAACCTATCCTGTATCATCAAGCCATTTTTTCCTGTACACTTGTCTCATCACAATCAGTTGTAAAACTTCCATCACAACTAAAAACACATTGTTATCTTTCAACGTGTTTCCACATATTTATGTTTCTATTTCTTTCGGTACAACCCATGTACAACACATAAATAAAGAGATTAAGAAAAACTATGCTGTTATAAATAAACCAATATGTTTACCCTTCTTTCCAAGTTTGCATGACAACACCTCATGTTGTAGTGTTGTTTTCTCCTGAAGTATAGGATGGTCAAATCTACCTATTGCAACCATCTCGTTTTCTTTCTTTATATTAGTTTTTTTTTCTCACTTTTGCGGACATGAGCATGAAACTTTCACTATTGATCCCCACTGGTAAAATGTGAGTCTCATGTTTGGACTCAAATCCATGATTCTCATGTGCTATTTGATCCACTTCTTTCTTACCATTTTTTCTTTCTTTTCTGATCTTGGAACTGCTTAGTATTTTGTTTAGGGCATAGCTTCCAACAATTTTCTCTATCATAGCTATCCCTCTTACAGTACAAGAAATATCGTTTAAAAAATTTATTCTCATCATGATAAATTATAATACTTTCTTCATACTTTTCATCCTTATTGATCTCCATCATCTTCCTATACAAAGCTCTTCTCTTCCAGAACTCAAAAATTCAATGGTTAATCAACCCAAAAAACGTGCATGGTTTCCTATGACATAAACTCTTTACATCGCCAATCTTCCTAAAATCAAAAGGAATGCTAGAAAAACTAGCTTTATTATACCTTCGATGATCATCTATGGCACATGCATGTAATGAAGATTTTGTCTTCATTATTCCATGTGACATCTCGCATCCCTTACAACCATATGAAGATTTTTGTTGATATTCTTGCATCATTGGTGCATAGTAAGTATCCTAAATTTCATATTGAGTGGTTGGGATGTATGACGTATTATCTGAATGTACACACGCCTCGCCATTTTTTATTATAAGAGGTATATCATAAATTTCTCCAACTTTCTCTTTCTTTTCCTTTTGCAACACGAGACACAATGCTAGCTTCTTGTCATTTGTGTCTTTAAGTAGTTATTTGAGCTCTACATTTTCTAGTTGAAGAATTTGATTAATGTCCTCCAACTCCTACAACCTTCCTCGTTTCAAACTTTTAGCCACATTCTCTTTCAAAAATTCTTCTTCACTTGGTGATCATGCACACTTAAAAACCAAGCTTTCAATAATCTCTCTGATACCACTTGATCTTAATCCTGATCATTAAATTAATACTTTCTTTGTTATATTTTTAAAAGTGTTTGCATGTATCTAAAATCACCATGAAACAAAGCTCAACTTAAAATAGTTTTTGCATGTATTTTAAATCACCATGAAACAAATCTCAACTTAAAATACATAGGAAACTTAAAAGGAAAATAGAAACAAATAACGAAGAACACAAGAGAAAATGACACCAGTAAATTGATAATGGAGTTCGGCTATCGTAAATCCAACATCTTTGGTCCTCGTCTTCAATGGGGAGGCCTTCTCTATTAATCAATAAAAACCATTAAAGTACATAGGTTTTACATAAACATGACCCCTGACTGGTCATTTTGTGTTATGCTCGACCTCAAGAATATAATTAGGGGGATGTGCTTTTTGTGGATATGATTAATGATTTTTCCCCCAAGTTCGGTTACTATACATGGTAACCATATTGGCCATAATATTAGGAACCTTACACAAGTGACAATGAGGGGGAAATCATTTTTGTACCTCGGGTAGATGTTTTCCATTACTCACTCGAATCCCTTTGAGGTTTCCCATGCATAATTAAAGGTACTTTCACCAGGTGTTGAGACATTAAGTAGGAGGCCAATGTAGCTATTCCAACCATATCTTTAAATCTAACTTGGGCCCTGATCAACCAAGATCTAGTTGTGCAATATCCCTTTTTTCTCTTTTTTTTCATGATTTTTCAATAGATTTGATAGGTGTATGTTGTTTGGTCATCTCTAGTGACCTTAGGATATTTATTTTTCGTTTTTTTATGCATATTTGTTTGCCACCATTGCTAAGTTTATTCTACATCATTCTCATCACCTTTAGCGCATTTATACCTATGAGGAAGGTCCACTTTATTGTAGACAAAGGCTTAGCCATTCCATTACCATAAATACACTTACTTCAAGGGCCACTTTGGGTGATTCTTAAGGAAAAAAATTACTCCACCTTGTCCTCATCTCGTACTCACTCATATCTCATCACCCATCTCCTTAGGTGGGGGTTTTGACTTGATTATATATTTTCATTTACACATTCCTTACCTCAAGTCCATTGTGGTTAGTGTCAAACCCATGGAAGAAACTATGGTGTCCACTCCTATTGTTATTGATGGTCTAGATAAGACTAATTTTGTACCATTTTGTACTAAAATGTTTCATGTAAATGCTACCTCCCTTGAGATTTTCTTCTTTTTCTACTAGAACATCTCGGTATCCCATCTCCCTCCATTTATTACATCCACTATGGGTGCCTCCACATCATCTACCATGTCACCTTCATTTTTCTTTGGTGGGGGATCTATTTTCAGCTACAAGTAGCATACCCACATCACATGCCAAAGGTTTTAACTTCATATTTTCATCTACGGGGCTCACTGTTGGTCATAGTATATCCGTAGGAAGTTCATTAATACCCAATGCTAGATTTCCATTTGGTTGGAATAATAATACTAATTCCACACCCTTCCCTATCATAGCTCAGGAAAATTAAATTTTTGGTGGTTTCATATTTCCTCGGGGTAATCAATTGTTAGGGGAATCCACTTGAGGGAACATATTTTTTTCTTGGAATGTCTAAGGGATTGGGGGCACTATCCCTATTATTATGTTTAATCCTCGGGGTATTAATTGTTTTTTCA
The DNA here is from genome assembly GCA_034641835.2 of Pinus albicaulis. Classification (NCBI taxonomy): domain Eukaryota; kingdom Viridiplantae; phylum Streptophyta; class Pinopsida; order Pinales; family Pinaceae; genus Pinus; species Pinus albicaulis. Next base: position 73,905,483 of record CM076574.1, on the reverse strand, counting down.
ACCTATCATCGAGGAGCATCTGATTTTGGCACACCCTTTGGTCCTAGGATTTAACCATCTTCTGGGAATAATTTAGTTCCTCTAGGAACCAACCTTAATGATGTATACATGGAAGTTGGAGCTAACTTCTCTATTTAACCCAGTTCCTAAAGTTAACCCACTTTTGTAAACCATGTTAGGGTTGGAGCTCAACCTCCACCCAGGTCATAGGGAACACCTACCTCCCCACCCTACCCAACGAATTATTCAACTCAACATTCTTGGAAACCCCCACATTACGTGACCTCTCGATGTTAATGAACATTCCCATAAAGTAAAATATTGCATGGTTTAGGGTCCCACCTAAACTATCATTTGATATCCCTAAGCTTGATGGTAGACCTATCAAAGACCATGAAACCCATGTTACCACTTACCACTTATGGTGCTCGTCCAACTCTTTCATGGATGATAAAATTAAGCTGCATGTTTTCCACTAGACTCTTAACATTGGTTCTTCCAAATCTTACATCAATCTCAAAAACACCTTTTGTGCTAACTTTATGTCTTTGGCACATTCCTTTATCAACTATTAACAATACCTATTAGGTATGAAAGTAGAACCAATATACTCACTAACTTTCATTAGGATACCTCCACCCACATCTATGACCACATCAAAGAGTGTAGTAGGAGACAAATCCTATTTCGATCTAAGTTTCTCGATGAGTTGTTACATGAGTGGTTTACGATGTCCCTCTTGCCTAGTATTGTAAAATATTATGTTAAGGTAGGAGCCCAAATCAAGGAAAAATCCATCATGCATGGCCATAAATTGGACTTTATCTATTCTCAAGTGGGTACTTTATACGAAATCATTCCCAACACTACTCGGTCATCGACTAATGTATCAAATCCCAAGTTCAAATCCCATGTCAATGGTGTGGTGGGGTTTTTATACTCAAGGAATATAGGCCAATTAGCCACTCAAATAGGCCAAATTAATATCTCTTCTAAATCCCCTGTTGTGAATCTTACCAATCATAACTCTTAGTTCTCCTGTTCAAACCTCTGAGATGAAGTTTTTGCAACCAACACCTTCAAAGAATCCTTAGCATCCAGGTGGTAAAAATAAGAAAAAAATGTCTAATAAAACTTTGAAATTTGAACAAGGAGCACGTCAAACCAAAAAGACAATTAGGGGCAGAATGAAAGATAAAAATAAAAAGAATCATTTTCCTAGAAATATTTGTGGGGAGGACCATCTTACTCATGAGTGTCCCTAGATGGATGAGATCCATCATTACTTCTCATAGAAAAACACAACTCATTAGCATGTTTTTTTGATGAAACCATTTCTATCCCAACAACAAAATATGGTTGTGAACCCTCTACCTCCTTAGCAAGAGAGGGGGGGAGCAGGATAAATTATTCCAATAATGCTTTATCATCCATGAAATGCATATTTATAGTGGAAGAACCAATGCATGTCATGACTAGAGCCCATAACTATGAGACTCCTAAGAGTGTTAATTCCACATTAAAACTTATGAATCCTACTCCACTTGATCATCTTCTTCACTTCAATAAACCATAATTAAAAATTTTTCTGCATCCTCCCAAGGGTGCAATTTATAACACTAGACATAATCTCAATTCATGGGTTGCTCACAACTACAATATTTTTGAGTATTTGACCCAAGCACATGCTACTTTGTTTGCACTTGAGATTTGGAAAGCTACCCCATGCAATGTAAGGAAATTTTGACTACTATTGGTAGATTAGATCCCTTAGATTCAAATTTCATCACCTTTGATTCATCCTTATGGAAACATCGTCTTCCACATCATCTGAAATTTTCATTATCGTGTACATGAACATACAATAAAAAAACTTAACATTGAGATTTGATGCACACACTTTTAGATTTAATATTCACACTTTTTAATTTTCATATTGAAAAATTGGGGATTCAATATTTTCTCTTTATTAATATAAATTATAGCTAATAAGTCCAAAATTAATGAAAAACATATTTTTGATCAATTTATTGAAACTTTTTAAAATTGAACAAAATAAGGAAAAACAAATTCCTTGCCACGAAATAATGAACTTGCTAAAAATGTTGACTTTGTTTAATTACTAAATACATTTTATTTCCCACTTGAATTTATCATATGGACATGTAATAAACATTTATATTAATCTTTACTCCATTAAAATTGGCAACCTACACAATGTATTTTGTGTTGGCTAGACTATTATCTAAATCATTGGCATGGTGACAATGGCCTAGCTATAGAGAGATTAATAAGAACTTTATTCATTATACAATGTATTCCAATGATACTTAAAACAATCATGTAAATAATTGAGGTCCATAAAAACTTCATTGATTACATTGAGAGGTGTTTTTTATAGTATATTATGAGGGAGATGAGTAATTTCCCATGTGATCAACATAGAATTTACATGCAACATTTAAAAATAATGTTTTGATGTTTGTTATATATAAACTATTTCAATGTCTCTATAGAAAAAGATGTATTTTGGTCTTCTTTTCATTCTCGCTAAAAAATAAAAATCCCAAGCTCCTTTTGCCATCTTTTCACGCTCATTAAAATACCTAAAAATTCCTAGTTTTCTCCATTCTTTCTAACTCTTTATTCAAGATATAATATGGAAAATGATATCTTATCTATATTCATGCTCGTTAAACCATGAGAAAGACACATGGATCAACTCACTCCCATCAAGAAAATTATCAAACAATTTATTATCTTTTCTCTTTAATTTATCAAGAAAATTATCAAATAATCTCTTATCTATTCTCGCTAATTTATCACGCAAATATGGAAAAAAATATCTTATCTATTCTCGGTATTTTATCAAGAAAAATATACATGGATCAAATCACTCCCATAAGCTACAAGACTCAACTTCTTTCAAATTATGTCGGTACTGTCATACAGGAAATTTTTTCTCTCTCAGATCTACGTACTACCATCTGTTGAAGGCTACCATAATCAATGATCCTCAATTGGTTACTACTAAACTCACAATTGACTCTACAGACTTTGATCTACTGGTACTATCATGACCAATGAGCCTTTCCCGGTTTCTATCGAACTATCCAACCACCATTGGATGGAGAAAAATATTCCTTCTATTAAATCAACCAAGTTACTATATACTCAAATCCTACATGCCTTCACTTCCTCCATGTGAGCCTCGTTTTTTATATTTTTGGACTGGACTCCAAAATATTTCTCAACATGAGCACTACAACAACATAGTATCAAATTTCAATCAAGTGATCAATTTGTAGAACAAGATTCCATCAAATCTCCACAGAAAATATCCACACAAGATGGAAAACAATCTCCTAAAACTCTACTCCAATCCACACATCACCACCTCACTCACTGCATAAATATATGGATAAAACAAACTTCAGCTTACTACTACTAAAACTACAAACTAATTTAGAAAATATGCATAATATAAATCACACAGTTTGCAAGCTCTTCTCCACACACTCACTCCATCAACACAGTTGGAAAATAAACCAACTCATACTGAGCTTCCTCCAATATGTAGATGAACTCAAGTGCTCAACTCAATAATCACTTAGAACTATTGGGCATCACAACTCTATTCATATGCTTTATTTTATTTAGATTCATCTCATTGACTCAATCAACCACTAACTCCATTAGCATTTTTTATATTTCAAATTTAATCAGCTTCTGGAGGTCCCACAAACTTTTCCAACCATGAACTAAATTTTTTTTATCAATAATGTCGCCAAAACACAAAAATTACCTCAACAACATGAAGAATGCAAAGAAAAAAAAACCTCATTCACTCCCTTAGCACTATGATCCATGCCAATTTAGCATCTTGGGGCTATAACTCTTGCCTCCATGAGAATTTAACATCTCGGCAGCTCCCATAACTCAGTATGCATGTGACCGAGGCTTAAACTGAGTGAAACCATCAGTTCTTTAGTCTAGAACCTCTACCACAAGTTGGAATATCTTCCTCATCTCCTGAACACTCCTCCAAGCCTCTACAAAATTTCTGCAACTGATGAAATAGGAAAGTAACAAGTCAATTACATGCAATGCCTATTTTCCAACCTTAGAACCAAGACCAACACCTCCAACTCCTTAAGAAAAACATTAGCATCTCTAACACCTCCAATCCCTGTAGCAACATATCCATCTCCTGTAGTAGCAATCTCAACACCTATAGTAGCAACATCAAGGTATCCAAGTGTCTCCATCACTAGTAGAGGCACCTCCAACATAAACAACCACATATCACACATGTATGAGTATATGCAATGTCTCCAAGACATAAAGAGACATATGACACATCTAGAACAACACTCCAACCACCTGAAACAACAAAATATCCAGTCCACATAACATGAGAAACTCTCCAAATTCCTGCAACAACAGCATCACCAACCAACATAGTACGCCAACCTCAAACCAATACACATGTGGAATCCATATCCACGTCAACAACCACAACATTATCTCCACTAGGTCTAGTCATAAGTATGTTGACATCAATTCCAACTAACAAGACCATCAACCAAACACTCATCATTCATGCATATGACCAAAAACACCAAGAGCTTGTTAAAATCAATGTCAACACTACAATTCCAAAAAACTCCCCCTTTGACATTGATTTCAACCCCGATACAACATGTCAGGCTCACTCAAAAATCCAAAATCTCTCCCCCTTTGACATTAATGGAAAAGGGCCATACAAACGCTGAATTACAATGCCAATAATGTAGCAGATGATAGAAGTTCTCCCCTTTTCATACTAAACTCCATGTTGATTCAACTCATAGAAGTATCATCTACAAGATAAGCATGAATACAAGGAAACCAACTGCCAACACCACTAGCCAATTCCATGCCAACTATAAAAACTGAACATGCTCCCCCTAAGCATGTAATTTAGTTGCAATTATACTCTTCCTACTTAAGTAACACATATGTCTCCTACAATAAGCCTCCTTGCCAGGTTCAAGAGACTACTACTCATGGACCATGACTCCAACTGACTTTGGTCATGATATACAATACATTAGAATACATATAATGCTTTATGGAGTAAGTACATAGGACTAAAATATGACTCTTCTATACCTATCACTAACCATGACTATATGGGCCCAAGTTTAGATCATGCACGCAATGAAATGGTGCTACATCAAAGATATACATTATGAAATATGACTTGGAGCCCATTTACCCATACATAGATAATGAAAAGACGTGCTAGACACCATGGTTCAGTCCGTGAGAAATGTGCCCAAAATATGAAACAATGATAATACATGGCTTTTACATATGCACATAAATGTGCTCTTATCAATAAATTCCCAAAACATAAAATATCATGAGTACATGGAAACAATAAGAAATGAATATTCTCCATATTGTAGCAGCAATAAAGTGTAATATGTGGCATATCCATCAAGTACAAGGCCTCCAGGAGATATGACATAAGTTATCCAAATTAAGGAGCAACATATAAGCACTATACAAACCATATGCTAGTGCATGGCCACTCAACACCTTGCCTATCACATCCTAACAAAGAATATCCTGCAACAAGATCACAACATCCACTAACAACTAACACCATACTCCATGTTGGGCCTTAAAATTGTCATTTACTTCCATTAAATTTTCACTCATATTCCCATATTATCACCTTCACTCCACCTCCATTTCACTACATTTACCTTACCATTGTCATTATTGGGTTACATTTATGTTTTTCCAAACTTTATTAATTCCTAGTATTTTTAAGTGAATTTGTGGTTAAAAATTGGAAAATAATATGCATGTACTTATACATAACAAGTGGAATGAGTTTTTTGCCATGTGTAGGTCAAAAGGAAGCTTCTATAAGGATCTTATGTGGCCTCCTAAGGCAAAATTCGAATTTGAATGGAGAAGATCATCGAATCATGAGGATATGTGTCTCATTTCCTATTTGGATTGTAACTCTAGAGATATAGGGAGAGATTCATGGACTCTCATTAATGAGATAGCTTCTCATATTTTTGTAAAAATAGTGGAAGATTTCTCCTAACTTTCCATGTGTAAAATTGGAGCTATGCTCAAGCTTTGAATACAGAATTATATTGTGGCACCTTACTCATGAATGTTCCTTCACTTTGACTTGGTTTTGCTTACATATGGAGAATCTCGATTTACCATCTCTCATACTTTTAGATCAGCTGCCTAAAATGTGTGAGACTTACTTGTTTTTATAGATTAAAGTTTATTTGTTTTCTTAGTGTTAGTTTTAGAATTAATGTGTAATCATTGTTCTTCTGAAACATTTCGTGAGGACAGATCTTTCTATTTTGAAATTGAACTATGTTTGAAGCAACAAGAATTCACAGTTATATAGTTTATTTTAATGTTTTTTCATTTTCTTTCCTAGATTAGAAATATCAATTAATTGTATCAATGGATGTTCTTAAAGGTCATTTCAAGCTGATGATTCTAAACTAAATGATTGAATGTCTAATTCATAGAGTTATTGAATCTTTCCTCTACACATTTTACTTGCTTTCTAGGAACTTAGAAACTAAAGTATAATTGATTTCTTACACAACATCTCAAGAGGTTAATACTTCATATTGAATGTTGAAGTAAATCAAAATATACATTACTTAACTTTACATGAATTTTAAATTTGCTTTAGATCCTCATTTAATTCATCACTAATGTTCATAAAGGTCATTCCAAGAATTTGATTTTATCATATTTCTAGACTAAATGATTGAATATTTAATTCATGCAACTATTGAGTTTTTCCATTTGCATGATTTAATTACTTTCCTATATTTAAATACTAAAGTATAATTGGTTGCTTGTACATCATCCAGAGAGGGTGATTCTACAATACTCCCATAATGGATGCTAGAATGATTGAACATACCTTAGCTATTTTCCTTTACATGCGTTGAAATGCTTTCTTAGATTAAAAATTAAATTCCTGCAAATGTGATTGTGCGCGCTATATTTTCTTTTGAATTTTTTTTCTTTCTTTTGGTTACTTCATTTCATAGGTTAATTGAATTTCATTTAAATTATTTGATTTCATAGATTAGATGAATTGGTTTTCGTTACTTTTTATTTAGATTAATCTAAATTGAAAGACAGTTTCTAGCACATATAGTGCACGCATGCTTCACAAGTTTACAAAACCCCCGAGTTGAAAAATTAAATGACAAGCAATCACTTTGCCCCAACATTTTGGCATCATTTCTGGGGAAGTGTGCATAGGAACTAGCTTTTAGTCTAGAGTGTATTTTATTTTTATCTTTTTTAAGTTTTTACTAACAATTTATCGACAAAGAACCTAGAATGTTGCCCAAAGACTACATTGTGAAAAGGTATCAAAAAGCGATTACGCCACAATATTCATCAATTCTTCAAGAGATCCTTGTGGCAAATCGAAAGGAAAAGTCAATTTAGCATATCTTTACAAACCATGAGGTACATTTTTCAAGTTTGGATATGAGCATTTCAAAAATTCTAATCCATAAATGGCTTCATTGGAAGCATGAATATACTTAAAAATATAAAAAAATAGTTTTTTTTAGATAGGTAGGAAAAATAACAATAAGTTTTTATATTTTTAATATAAATTTAATGTTTTGTGGTGTAGTAAGAACCACCCATTTACTAACCCTTGGCAGGAAAGATTTGCAATAAAGAAAAATGATTGAGAACAAGGAGCACAAGCGAAGACCACAAGCAATAATTTAAGGTATGAGATCGATCCTTTTCATTTTATTTTTGCAAAATTTACATAAGAATCGATTGATAAAATCTTGACTATGCTAACAAAATAAAAAATCTCAAGTATGCTCTCCTTCTGCAATTTGTGTGACCTGGAGGATCCGAATTTTTTTTTTTTAATATATCATAAATCTAAAAAAAATTAGCTACAGAATGCAATTCCACAGCTGAATTTTCGTTTCCATCATTTGATTTAATTTAATTTGATTTTTCAATAAACTTTAAAATTGAAAAAAAAATTAAAACCAAAATAAAACTTGTCAAAATTCATTTTCTCTATTAATAAATTGTTTTGTTTAAAAGAAATATATATATTTTTAAATCTTTTTAAAAATGTAACATATATCATTTAAAAAATAAAAAATGAAAACATTTTTATTAAAAAAAAATAAAATTGTCATATTCATTTTCTTTTAAATTATTTTGTTTTAAAATGTAACATATATAATTTTTTTTTAAACAAAACTAAAACATAAAAAAAAAACAAAGTCATGTTGGCCAACATTATGAAAAAGCTCAAAACATAAAATAAAATGAGACTAAAATTCCTGAAAATAACATTTAAATAGCTTTACAATCTCTAAATCAATTTTTTGTGTGCTAGTTGGGCTTCAGCCTTCCAATCAACCTGCAAATAAAACTTGACAGTGCAACAATTTTGGGCTTTGGCCTTCAAATTCGCATGAACCTGTAAATTCGTTCCACAAAGCTGCCTAACACTCTTGCAAATGTGATGAAAATATGTTAGGATAAAATCAACAGAATTTTTCAAAATGATCATTGATCTTCATGTTCCTCAGTGTATACAACTTACAAGCTTTGCTATGAAGGTTGTTTCTCAGTGTGAAACACATACGCTTAGCTTGAATTCTATTACTTTTGCCTTGGCACATTTGATTTTTCTTGTTACTTCACAAGTTCCAATTGCAATGGATCTTGTGCTTGCAGAGTTTCATAAGGCTTGCATATTTACTATTCCAAAATATATTCCATATTCAAAGAGTGTTGAAGCCTGAACATCAAGTGTCTCTATTGGATCTATAAAGGCATTAGTGTGCATGCACTTAAGCTCAATTGAACTGTGCAGACGCTCATGATAATCATCTCTCTGTAGATCAAAGAGATCATGAACAATGTTCACATATAGAAAAGTGTCGAATAAGAAAATAAGTTGTTTTCGAAGAAGCAAGAGGAAATAAAGCCAAGGGAGACGAGAAATTTTCTTAGGAACTACATCGAAACTGGAGGCATAATCGTTTGACAAATCCGTAGTTTATAGGAGAGATTCATTCTTTAAGAAGATAAGTTTGGTTTCAAACTGAAATCAAATGCTTAATGCATGTGGAAATTGTTGAACTTGTTCCACCAACAATTAATTTCGTTGCTGGAGCAGAAGCTAGGAAATGTGTAACTATTTTGACACCCGATTCTAAAACACATTTTCTAAGCAAACCGAGATGAATTAGGAAACAATAAAACATGATTTTTTTTGGGAATGGGGTGAATTAGGTAACTCGTGATTGATATTCTGGATTTCACAACCATTTGGGAGAAATTCAGGGTTCTCCATAACCTCATTTTGCAAACTACGTGAAAAAAATAAAAATAAATAAATAAATAAAAATAAAATAAAATTTAAATGTAGTGCTTGCTTAGATTCCAGCCATGATCTGATTTTCCCAATCTAGATGAAATTCGCTTTCCCTCATCTAAAATTGGATTCCCAAATTTGCAAAACTTGAATTCATTGCAGATATTGTGCTATCGATAACAGCTCTACAATTAATGGTTGATCTTCAGCAAACATTTGGAGGTCATGTGAATTATTAGAATCAAGATTCTAGATTTGATCTTCATTTAAATGATGCCCAGTCAAATAACTAATTCGTAACCCCAATTTGTAATTCAATTTAAGATCGAGTTTCAAACTCCAGACCTTTGCCATTTCAAATAGTATTTGAATTCTTCATCTTTGCTGCGACACTGTGTTCAAATTTACACGTGATTATAATTCTAGGAATTTTGGCGTGAAAATTCTCTCTTTGGCCCGTGTTAAAAAACTATGCTCTTAAATTGAGCTTTACAAATCATCCTACAAAGAACTCTTGCTAGTTAAAAAAGAAAAAGAAAAAAAAAAGCAACCTTGAGTTCATGTTTTCAATACAATTTTGAAGCTGGAGGACAATTTTGAGAAATTTGTTAAGCACAGTATGTCAGCAAAATAACAAGTCAGTAATCAAAGGCAACATACTCTCAAGTATTAGTATTTACCAGCAATGGCCTTTTGTTCAAAAAAAAAAAAAATTATATATATCAATAAAATATAAAGGGTATTATTCGTTTTTATGGAGGGGGTGCTGATTGTTTTAAATGAAAATACTGATCATTTTCATAGTCGTATATACTTAACTTTATTTTCAGGATTTTAGCTACGGAACTATGCACATTCTGCAGCTAAACATCAATTCTGCAGTTGAAAAACTTCACTGTTTCACCCAAATTTTAAATTATCTTAACTTTCTCATCCGACATCGGAATTCGACGATTCAAGCATCGTTGGAAAGATCTTGACAAGATCTACATAATGCGAAAAATATCATCAAATTTTGAAACATAAAAAATGAAGAAATTACTGAAAAGACACAATAGGTAACTTGAGGCACTAATTTAGAAATATGTATAAATTATTTTGGTTTTCCTTTGTGAACTTGTTTTATTAGTATCAATTCTCAATTTTTTGTGCAAATGTCATAACCAAAGAGATTGATCACCTCTCTCTTTTGATAATCTTACATTTCATTGCAGAAGAAGTACTAGTTTTATTTTGCAGGTTCCAGGAGGAAGGACAGATGATTACAAGAGAATAGTGTCTCTCTCAGAGACCACATTTCTTTTACAAAAATATGATCAACAACAAACAAAGAAACATCAATGCATGAGCACATGCTGATGTAGATCAGATCTAACACTTGCAAGATTTTCAGATGCTAGTGTCTCCATTGCATCCATGCTTCCTTAGTAAAAAAAACATTCACCTCATTTCCCTTTACATTCTCTATTTAATTTTTACTTAGTCATTCAATAAAATCCTCGTCTCATTTTCCCTCACAAATTTTTTTTCCCTGTCATTATATTTTCCTACCCTGTTTTCACTAACCTAGCAATAAAACCATTCAGCTCCTCTACAAATCTGATTCATTTCATTTCCATTTTCATTCTATCAAATAAACCTTGATCCACTGCAAAAATTTTCATCCATAGTCCTTCAAAAATTATTCTTTCATGCTCATGTTAAATGATGGAGGATTCCTTAAATCCTCCCTTCTAACAAGTCTTGACCTATCGACATCAGCACATTATCTAGGTCCAAGACTAGAGTCCTTATTATTACCTTGAGGCTTGTATGCATTAATGACAAGTTCTCTCGCTGAAAATCATGGGAATACATCAATGTCCCTTTATCATCAGATCTTGCAAGTGGCTCAACATCAGCCCATCTATTCGCACTTCGCAAGATGTACTTAGGTACCTTGGCACTCATTGACATTAATGGTGAGTTTGCCTTGCATTGGTTAACGACATTCATCATTGGTCGGTAATCCAATGACTTCTCTTCATGCTCGAAATAAACACATTTATTTGCATGACTAGAATTGTACCATCATATTTTGTAACGATTGAAGGCTACATCATTTCAGCAATTTGCAACAGGAATCAATTTGTATTAGCAGCAATAAAGATCCCAATCTTATCATCAGCAAAAAGAGAACAAAGAAACAGATAAAATTCCTTTTTTTACATACTTCATGATCCAACAACATTAACAGACACTCTTCAGTACACACATGCAACTCATCCATTTCCAAAGGGTAAGTTAAGGTATGTCATTTTCTAAATTTTTACCATAGAATTCCTTGAAAAGCTAGAATGATAATTTTTGGAAAAAAACACTTCTTTTCCTCATTTCTTTACCAATACCATCAGTTGAGGGGGGGGGGGGGGTTGGCACGGGTACATTCATATTCACATTTTTCCACATTCATATCACATTCATATCACATTCAAAATCCCACATACTTTCAAAATATATTAACTATTACATTATTATTATGATCATACAATGGATTTTCAAAAGTACTTAAAAGATAATTGGATGAAAACATAATCATGGTTGTCACACAAGAACCAACCATGATGCAATCCAATAAATATATACTTTGCAACAATAATCAAATTATCATTATGCAAAGTTCAAAGATCAAAATTGAATGAAACAACAAAAAATGGTTTAAACACAAGAACCAACCATGTTGCAATTCAATTAAAAGACTTTGTAGAAGTATGAAGTTATCAAATGATATCATGCAAAGTTAAGCCAAAGCTCAAAGGATAAAAAAGAATTAATGTAATAGATTACATGAGGACATGCAATAGCTTCAGTGGGGGGTGTGTTGAGCCTTGAAATTTTCATTTACTTCCATTACATTTTCACTCATATTCCCATATTATGACCTTCACTCCACCTCCATTTCACTACATTTACCTTACCATTGTCATTATTGGGTTACATTTATGTTTTTCCAAACTTTATTAATTCCTAGTATTTTTAAGTGAATTTGTGGTTAAAAAATAGAAAATAATATGCACATACTTATACATAACAAGTGGAATGTGTTTGTTGACATGTGTAGGTCAAAAAGAAACTTCTAGAAGGGTCTTATGTGGACTCCTAAGGCCAAATTCCAATTTGAATGGAGAAGATCATGGGATCATGAGGATATGTGTCTCATTTTCTATTTGGATTGTAACTCTAGAGATATAGGAAGAGATTCATGGACTCTCATTAATGAGATAGCTTCTCATATTTTTGTATAAATAGGGGGAAATTTATACTATCTTTTCATGTGTAAAATTGGAGTTATGCTCAAACTTTGAATACATAATTAGATTGTGGCACCTTACTCATGAATGTTCCTTCATTTTTACTTGGTTTTTCTTACATATGGAGCATCTCGATTTACCATCTCTCATACTTTTAGATTAGCTGCCTAAAATGTGTGAGATTTACTTGTTTTTATAGATTAAATTTTATTTTATTTTATTTTAGTTTTAGAATAAATGTGTAATCGTTGTTCTTATGAAACATTTCGTGAGGATATATATTTCTATTTTCAAATTGAACTAAGTTTGAATCAACACGAATTCACAGCTATATAGTTTCTTTTACTATTTTGTCATTTGCTTTCCTAGATTAGAAATATCAATTAATTGTGTCAATGGATGTTCTTAAAGTTCATTTCAAGATGATGATTCTAAACTAAATGATTGAATGTATAATTCATACAGTTATTAATTCTTTCCTCTGCATAATTTACTTTCTTTCTAGGAACTTAGAAACTAAGGTATAATTGATTTCTTACACAACATCTCAAGAGGTTAATACTTCATATTGAATGTTGGAGTAAATCAAAACATACATTAGTTAACTTTACATGATTTTTACATTTACTTTAGATCCTCATTTAATTGCATCACTAATGTTCCTAAAGGTCATTCCAAGAAGTTGATTTTATCATATTTCTATATTGAATGATTGAATATTTAATTCACGCAATTATTGAGTTTTTCCCTTTGCATGCTTTAATTTCTTTCCTAGATTTAAAGACTAAAGTATAATTGGTTTCTTATACATCATCTAGATAGGTTGATTATATCATACTCGCATAATGGATGCTAGAGTGATTAAACATACCTTAGTTGTTTTCCTTTACATTCTTTGAAATGCTTTCATAGATTAAAATTTCAATTCTTGCAAATGTGATTGTGTGTGCCATATTTTATTTTGAATTTATTTTATTTCTTTTCATTACTTGATTTCATAGGTTAGTTGAATTTCATTTTCATTATTTTATTTCATAGATTATATGAATTGGTTTTCGTTATTTTCTAGTTAGATGATCTAATTTGAAAGACAGTTTCTAGCACATACAGTGCACGCATGTTTCACAAGTTTATGAAACCGCTGGGTTGACAAATTAAATGACAGGAAATCACTTTGTGCCAACACTCCACATGTGCATTGACAATACCAATATTTCATAGAAACATATCATAGATGCAACAACAAATACATCCTCATCATCATGAGGCTCATCAACCATAAAAAATAATGCATCGTCAACTAAAAACATGGGCAACACATCAATAGGTAGCAACAATAAAATATCATGTGAAATCTCTCCATGAGTGCAAATACCGAGCAACAACATCCATCATGCCAAAACATCATGAACAACAAAAAATGCATAACCTCATTGTACGTCAGAAAAATATCATCAATGAGGTATTCAAAACAAATTGGTGAGAAAAAAATCTTGTATACTCCATATATGAGTATAAAAATATAAAGCATCATGAATACATAATATCTCATCCATCAACGTCCATCAAACTATCACGAGAAACAAAAAACATTTTCCTTTCTAATATCTCATTCATCCAACACTTACATCAGAAACAACATATGAATTAACATGAATAACTAACACATGATAAACAACATCATGCTTCATCTATAAGTGAAATCATAAGAAATGAGACATATATATTCTAGATGATCCAACTCTAACACGTCCTCAAATATATATGGCAACAATACATGCATGACAACACATGAATAAGATCTATCAATGAAAACATTAATAGCATGCCAAACTTTCCATGCAATCATATTATCTCATCCAACATGTACTGTGTGGAAAAAACATCAAAAATATTCATGAACACAATGCCAAAACATTCCAAATCCATTTGGAAGAAAAAATTGTCCCCGTAAATGTGTGATCCCTCATCACACCTAGACCATTCACATAAAAATACAACATGGATGCCATATCACATTAGCATCAATACAAACTAAAACATATAACTACTCCAAAATAATCAATAGATGTACATGGCTTCTCATAATGGAATAGAAATAGAGCAAAACAAAATTATCACTTCAGACCTCAAGGACTCCCCCTAAATACATTCATCCCTCAAAATGCATATTTGTTTTCTAATACACTTCCCATATGGATGCACCAATAAGAAATTACATGAAAATAATAATGCAACCATATGCTCCCCCTAATACCATACATGCCTTAGTTTTTGGTGGAAAATCCTTGCTACTCTTTTCTCCTTCAAAATTTGATCGATTGAACCTTATTCTTATTATGCAGTTGGATTTACATATTATCCTCTCTTTGGTTGGATCTCCTAAAATACGTTAGCAAATTGCAATCCTTGGCCTTATGGCTAATGTTGTCACACTTAAAACATCTAATGTGACCAAGGAATAGAGGAATAGACTGATGTCTTATATTGGAATGATTTCTACAATCAAGCCCTATGGCCAAAATAATTGCATGAGAAACAATAACCATAAAATGGAATATTATACCTGAAATAAGTGTTGGGAAAAATACTGAGCGGAGGGGGGGGGGGGGTTGGGGGTGGGCGAGGTGAATAAGTATTTGCAATAATAACAATAATTTACTTTTCTTTTTACTGATTTCTATACGCGACTTTGAGACGCCCAACTAGCATATGTACGCGGCTCTCCAAATAGAAGCTACTGTATACTCAGATAACTTTACTGTTTAGATAAACATTCAAAGTCATTATTTAACCTAGATAATTAGCTATGCATCACATAGTTAAGTGGTAAATATGTGTAGTAATAACATAATAAATCATCACACATGAACACCAAGATTTAAGGTGGAAACCCAATTCAAGAGAAATCCACCATTGTTGTCATCTCTGTCTTCAATATTTATTATCTAGAAAACTACTTACAATATTGTACTGATGTAGACTCATATCAGTACGCAGGTATCTACCTACATAAGGCTGCAACCTTCTATCGTTCTCCACCTGCTACTGGAAGGGAGCTCATACCCGCTGACCTCGTTTACCAGCCACTACTATAAGAGAGCTACAACCCCTGATCAGAACACCAGCTTCTACTGGCAGGAAACTTCTTCTTCCACACTGAAGGCTTCAACCCTCAGACCCACTGCAGACCACGTTTTATAAATTTTCACACTGGACCTAACAGCTTCAACACAACTTAGCATAAATATAAACACCATTAAACTTAACCAAAACTTCAAACAGAACAGTGAGATCACTGTAACCATAACATAGTAATAAATCAAGATTTTATAATCAAAATGTAGAATCAATTTCAACCCTGATCATTCATTATCCTAAATGCATACGCTACTTTACTTTACTGGACATGTGTGTATATGCGCTTTCCTACACACCAACCTGCGTATAGATCTGTGAATATTGAATTGCCAGAATTTGATCAGTCCCAGAAACATATCTAAGGCTTTCAGACATATATCTTCTCATATTTAAAGAAACCTTATTTATTCATCATCTTTAATCATATTTAATCACTCATTGATCAGATTTTCTACATATTCAACTTAGTAGCATATCCAGTATTCTTTCAACATAGATCTACATGAAGACTTCATTGATAGATAGCAGAAATATTACAACAATAAAAAATAACCTTTCCATCAAGCTTTAGAAAGCCATAACTTCCATACGTGATTTATCTAGAACAAACCTACGTGTATACATGCTTTCACTGTGACGAACTAGCGTATAAATTTGTAAATACAATTCTACAGAAAGTTTCAGATCTATAGACTTACCCAAGTTTCTTTACTTTACTTCAACAAGCATGCGCCAGGTCACATATCCAAATATCTCATCAATAGATTAAGCAAATACATAGTCATTTTAGGTCTAGAGATCCTGATCCATCATTGTATCCATGGGTGCATCATAATTTCAGATCTACCAATAAATAGAACCCATTTCATGCATATATAATTCAGAGAGAAGTATTCAGTTCAAACCATTACTCATGCACACCCTTGCACTATGGCCTTATTATCCTTATATAGGTTTAGACTTTATCAATACCATGAGCCAAAACCACACAAATGCCAATGGTATTCTTGAACGGAATCAAATAGATGACACCGCACTTAATATTGTGGAATAAAACCATGGTAATTCCCCCTCGTATCATAATTTTTAGAGCACAAAAATCATACATGACTTGCATAATTCTTTTCCATGTGTATACACGACTTTTCTTGCACGAACCCGCGTATAGAACCTTCAATTATGAAATTTAACCATCTTTTGTTGGACTTAAACTTTTTTTTTGCTATACCTTCTGCAATACCAATGTGCTTCTCCAAAATTCATATACTTCATCATTTTCAAAAGAGTTTCCATCAAGGAAAACACATGCAACCATAAGAAGCATATTTCCAACAATCTCCCCCTTTGTACTTGATGGAAAACATGATGGAGTTTGATCAACACAACCTGTAGAGCAAAAAAATTGTTCAAACACCAAAAACTCTCCCCCTTTGACATCAAGAGAAAAGGGCGGAAAATTTCCCCCCTGAGCACATGCAGAGGCTTCATATTTTCAATAAAATACATGAATATTTTACAGAGTATGACCTTTTCTATCACCAAGGACACAAAAATACATCAAGGATCTGACCGAGTGGATTTACATATTGACTCAACTACCCAACCAAGTGGGTTTACAAATTTGAACACGAAAATATTTACATCACTGGTCTCAACATGACCTTTACATCACATTAAAAATATGAAATTTATAACCAAGACCTAGGATTCTCAAACATGATATCATAACAGCAACCAATATAGTGCCAGCAATGCAATATTTTCAGCAAGGTAAATTCTCCCCATAAACTTGTGCATCCTAAACACTTTCAACAACCAATTCATCAAAGGCAGCTTCATCAAGAATATGAAAGAGAGGTATTGTAAGATGAATACTAGAATAACATAGTTTACCCATCAACACCACAGATTGTTCTGAAAGCTAACCCATATATTTTTTGTCAGCAAAAACCATACGCAGTTTTATGCACAGAAACTCGCATATATACATGATTCACCTTCATGCAATCAACGTACCAAATTTAATCTTCTGAAATTAAGCAGATTTGATAAGTGAGGCAAAGAAAACTCCCAGCTTCTGTCTGAGATA
This sequence comes from Pinus albicaulis, assembly GCA_034641835.2. Lineage (NCBI taxonomy): Eukaryota > Viridiplantae > Streptophyta > Pinopsida > Pinales > Pinaceae > Pinus > Pinus albicaulis. The sequence goes on along the minus strand of CM076574.1, from coordinate 73,887,539 downwards.
CTTCAATGCTTCCCTGGGAAGTGGTTTAGTAAATATATCATCAACTTGTTCTTTGGAGGGAACATACTCCAATTTGACCTTTTGTTCAAGCACTTGTTCATGTAAGAAGTGATACTTGATAGGAATGTGCTTGGTCTTGGAATGCATAATAGGATTTTTCAAGATGCTGATGGCACTTGTATTATCACATAGGATGGACATGGGAGGTGAACATTTGATTTGAATATCTTGTAATGTCTGCATCATCCAAAGAAGTTATGTGCAACATGATGCGGTAGCCACATATTTTTCTTTTGTTGTAGATAAGGCAATAGAACTTTATTTCTTGCTAAACCAAGATACTAATCGGGGCCCCATATAGAATGCACCGCCACTAGTGTTTTTTCGATCATCAACATTTCCAGCCCAATCCGCATCTATGTAAGCATGAAGAGTGAGATCAACATTATTTTGATACCATAAACCAAATTATTGAGTCCCTTGTATATATTTGAATATTATTTTTACAGCCTGAATGTATGACTCTTTTGGATTATCTTGGAATCATCCAACAATCCCCACTGCATGCATAGTATCAGATCTAGTCCCGAACAGGTAAAGTAGATTTCCAATCATAGATCTATATTAATTTAGTTGATGTACCATGGGAGAATCATCATGTGAACTGAGGTTACATCCAGTTAATATTGGAGTGCTTATGGGTTTGTAGTCTTCCATCCCATACTTCTTTAGGATTTGCTTGAGATATTTTGCTTGTGATAGAAATATGCCATCTGTTGCTTGTTGCACTTATAAGCCAAGAAAATATGTTAGTTCCCCAAGTAATTAAATTTCGAATTCTTGCTACATAACAGAAGAAAATTTTTGACTCGTGTACTCTTCATTACTCCCAAAAATGATGTCATCAACATACACAACAATAATTAACAGTTTATCATTCTCAATTTTTGTGTATAAGTTATTGTCAGCAGATCCTTTTGTGAAACCTTGCTCTTGAAGATATTTTTCAAGATGATAGTACTATGCCCAAGGAGCCTGTTTGGGACCATATAGAGCCTTTTTAAGTTTGCAAACAAGATTTTCATCATTTCCGAAAATGAATCCTTCTGGTTGTTCTATATAAACTTCTTCTAGATCACCATTGATAAAGGCAGATTTTACTTCCATTTGATAAACTTTGAATTGTTGAAAACTTGAAAAAGAAAGAAAAATTCTTATGGCTTCAATTCTTGCTACAGGTGTAAATGTTTCCTCAAATTATATACCTTCTTGTTGAGCATACCCTTTATAGACAAGTTTAGATTTATTTCTAATAACATCTCCATTTTCATTTAACTTTTTTTTGAATATCAATTTTTTTCCTATAACATTTTTATCACGGGGTCTTGGAACCAATTCCCAAGTATGGTTCTTTTCAATCTGATCAAGTTCTTCATTCATGGCTTGAATCCAACATTCATCTTTACTATCTTGATTTAGATTTTGTGGTTCAATAGTGGATAAAAATTCGACATAGCTAGGGGATCCTACAAGGGTTATTCTTGTTTGGACAACTCATCCCTTTTCTCCCAATATTTGAGATTCTAGATGATTCTTTTGAACATACCTGGATGGAGCCTTTTCTGATATATCTTCTTCTGGTGCTTCTTTAGGTTCTCCTTCTATATTTTTGTTATTTGATGAGGGAAAATATACGTCATCATCATCTTCATTTGTTGTTCTTATTTCCCTTTTAGGAGCTGTGAGAGACTCATCAATTACAACATCAATACATTCAGCAATCTTCCAAAGTATTTTATTGTAATATTTGTATGCTTTAATTATAGAAGAGTAACCAAGAAATATTCCTTCATCTGCTCTAGGCTCAAAATGACCAAGTTTTTCATCATTATTCTTGATAAAACAATTTCTTCCAAAAAATCTAAAATTCTTCACAGTGGGAAGATTACCATACCAAAGCTCATAAGGAGTTTTGTCATTGTTCAAATGAACATGAGCCTTGTTGAGAATATTTACTGCAGTATGTGCTGCTTCTCCCCAAAAGGTACTGGGAGTTCCAGATTCATCAAGGTTAGAAAGATCCATATGTTGAACTGTTCTATTCATTTTTTCTACCGCACCATTTTCTTATGGAGTTTCGGCTACAAAAAATTGTATTTTTATGCCATGATGTTCACATAAATCAAAGAATTCATCTGATATATATTCTCCTCCTTAGTTAGATCTAAGACATTTGATTTTTAGATCTAATTAATTTTCAACCAAAGCTTTGAAGATCTTAAATTTTTCAAATGCTTCATCTTTATGTTTCAGTAAACCGGTCCAACACATTTTAGAGAAGTCATCAATAAATAGAATATAGCATTGTTCTCCACGAGGTGAATTTTTCCTTACATGAACACATAGATTAGTATGTATAAGTTCAAGAGGTTTACTTTCTTATCCTTCTTTGGCATTGAATTGAACCCTGGTTTTCTTACCAAATTGGCATGATTTGCATTTGGTACTTTCAAGCAAAGTGATGTTCAGTAGATCACGAACAGCTTTGAGTCTACTAGATTTGCTTATTTGAGAGAATCTCAAATGTCCCAATATTTTGTGCCATAACCACTTTTCTATAGATTTACCTAAAGAGCATTGCTCTTGGCCACCTTTCAATATATACATATTTCTTGGTGTTCTAGTTCCTTTTATTATGCTTTTTCCTGTGTCAAATTCACAAACTACACATTCTTTTGAACTAAAGACAACTTCATTTCCTTGATCACACACTTGACTCACACTCAAAAAGTTATGTTTTAATCCATCCACATACATAACATTGTTACCTTTCACCTTTTCTTTTACAAAGACAAAACCTTTACCCTTAATGGTGGCAGGAGAGTCATTTCCAAAAGTAACATTCTTTTCCTTCTCTAATGCATTGTATGAAAGGAGTTTATTTTTATCACCTGTCATGTTTTTTGAGCATCTGCTATCAATGTACCATTTATTTTCTTCTCCTTCTGCAAATAAATCTATGCCACAACTTTCAACCTGTAAGTCCTTCTTTCTCCATACCTTGGAGTTTGTGAGTATAGATTCTTTTGGCTGAAGTTTTCTTATGCATTCAGATTCTTCATGTCCAAAGTTATTGCAATAAGAACATTCAATTTTGTCTTGAAGAGGAGAAGATTTGTTATAAGTATTCTTCTTTATTCCAGTCTCATCTCTTTTCTTTCTTGCTTCTCTTTTCATGATGGTTTTGTATGCAATAAATTGAGTAGCTTTATGACCAAAATTATGACATTAGAAACATTGTCCATTAAAGAATAAATTAGCGATCATGGAAAATTCTATTGATTTTTACCTATTGATTGACACTTATGTTATTATTCATCCTTGAATTGAAGTGTTCATGCTTTACCTAGGTATTCTCTTTGTTCTTTTGCTAAGTGACAAAATGTTGTTGGTTGACTTTAGCTGCATTTAAATATGTTGGTGCTAAAGATTGAGAAGATTCTCTAATATACCCAAGACTGGTCTTTACAAGAGGAGTGCATTGAACCTTGATAATTTCATCTAAGGTTTTAGATCCTTTAGCAAATCTAAGATTTAAGGTTTTCTTTTTCTCAATTTCCTTTCTCACACTTACTATTTCACATTCTAATTTCTCATTGTGATTCTCCTTTTTTATAAGATTATTCTTTAGAGTATCTATGGATATTTTGTTTTCTTCCTAACATATTTTGAGTTTATTTATCTATACAAGGAAATCATTTTGTTCTAAAGCATCCATAAATGTAGTCTCACTAGTTTTATTTTCAAATGCCATGAGTAGTCTAATATCTTGATTAGATTCTCCTTCTTCGATATTTGATAGGACATCACTATCTTCATGAGTATAATAAATTTTTCTATTGATAAAAATTTTCTTATTTCCTTTAGCCAATCCCTTTCCCTTTTCATATTTATCTTTATGGGGAAATTTAGCAACGTACTGACCAACTCTTCCACAAGAAAAACATTTGAAAGGAAGCTTACCTCTAAACCTTCCAGTGCCAAGTTGTAGTTTCTTTACAAAATTTAACTCATATTCTTCTGAAACATACCCTAATCCTTCTTGTTCTTCCATTTTCTTGCCTTTTGCAGCAGCTCTAAAAATAAATTCTTTGACTTTAGATGGACCTCCTTTCCTCATTTCACATGCAGTCAGAATCCCATGAAGTTGAACAATAGTAAGAGTTTGTAGATCTTGTTTCTCTTCAATAGCAGACACTTTTGACTCCAATTTAGGAGTTATAGATCTTAAAAAAAAATCTACTAGAGTGGTGTCAGTTATAGTTTCACCCAAATTTCTCATACGATTTACAATCTCATCTAGACGTAAAAAGAAACTAGCAATGATTTCACCATTATGAATTTTGAGTTTTTCATATTGAATTATGAGAGTTTGGAGTTTTGCGCTTTTTACCTTGGCATATCCTTCATAGCTCAAAATGGTTTTGTCCCATATATTCTTTGTTATATTTAACTGCATAACTTTGAAATTTTTTTATTCAGTCAGACTCCCCAATAAAGCATTGACAACTTTTGCATTGGTTTCATAGTTTTTTCTTGATGCTGGATCTGCTGGAACTAAGGTTGGATATTGGTAACCACCTTTAACTATAGCCCATACATCTGCTCCAAGAGATTGAAGATGGGATCTTTTCCTTGTCTTCGAGAAGATTAAATTGTTTCCATTGAAGGGTGGAGGTCTGATTGATGTTGTCCAATCTTGATTGCTCACATTAGATGATATTCCTTCTAGAGATTAAGCCTCTCCAAAAGGACCTGCTCTGATACCAAATTTTGGGAAAAATACTGGGGGGGGGGGGTGCAGTGAATCAGTATTTGCAATAATCACAATAATTTACTTTTCTTTTTACTGATTTCTATACGTGACTTTGATACGCCCAACTAGTGTATGTGCACGACTCTCCAAATAGAAAATAACGTATACTCAGATAAATTTATTGTTTAGATAAAAATTCAGAGTCATTATTTAACCCAGATCATCAGTGTTGCATCAGATATTTAAGCAATAAATATGTGTAGTAATAATAGAATAAATCATCACACAAGAGCATCACACATGAACACCAAGATTTAAGGTGGAAACCCAATTTGGGAGAAAAACACTGATGTTGTTGTCTATGTCTTCAATATTTATTAGATAGAAAACTACTTACAATATTTCACTGATGCAGACTCATATCAGTATGTAGGTATCTATCTGTAGATGGCTGCAACCTTCTCTCATTCTCCAACTGCTGCTGGAAGGGAGCTCTAACCCCCTAATATCGTTTACCAGCCACTACTGGAAGGGAGATACAAACCCTAATCAGAACACCACCTTCTACTGGCAGGAAACTTCTTCTTCCACACTGAAGGCTTCAACCTTAAGACCCACTGCAGACCACGTTTCATAAATTTTCACACTGGATCCAACAGCTTCAACACAACTCAGCATAAAGATCAACACCAATAAAATTAACCCAAAATTCAAATAGAACAGTGAGATCATTATAACTAGAACACAGTAATAAACTAAGATTTCAGAATCAACATGCAGAATCAATTTCAACCCTGATCGTTCATTATCTTAAATGAAAATGGTACTTTACTTTACTGAACCTACGTGTATACGCATTTTCCTTCACACCAACCTGTGTATATATCTGTGAATACTAAATTTCCAAAATTTTATCAATCTCAAAAACAAATCTGAGGCTTTCAAACATATATCTTCTCAGATTTACAGAAACCTTATTTAATCAGCATTATTAGTCATATTTAATCACCTATTGATCAGATTTCTACATATTCAACTTAGCATCATATCCAGTGTTCAAAGAACCTGTATCTACATGAAGAATTCATTGACATACATCATAAATATAACAACAATAAATAGATAACCTCTCCATCAAGTTTCAGAAAGCTCTGAATTTCATACATGCTTTAGCTAGAAAAAACCTGTGTGTATATGCACTTTCACCGTGATAAAATAACATATAGATCTGTAAATATAATTCTGTAGAAATTTTAAGATCTATAGCCTTACCCACGTTTCTTAAATTTACTTCAGAAAACATGCGCCAGGTCACAGATACAAACATATCATCAATAAATAAAGTGAATACATAGTCTTTTCAAGTCTAGAGATCCTGATCCATCATTGTATCCATGGGTGCATAATAATTTCATATCTACCAATAAATAGAACCCATTTCATGAATATATACTTCAGAGAGAAGTATTCAGTTCAAACCCTTACTCATGCACACCATTGCACTATGGTCTTCTTCTCCTTATATAGGTTTATCCTTTATTAATACCATGAGCCAAAACCACACAAGTGTCGATGGTATTCTTGGATGGAATCAAATAGAAAACACCATACTTAATATTTTGGGCTAAAACCATGGTAATTCCCCCTGGTATCATAATTTTTAGAGCACAAAAGGCATATGCAACTTGGATCGTTCTTGTCTGCGTGTATACGCAAATTTGCATGCACGAACCCACTTTTACAACCTTCAATTATGAAAGTTAACCATCTTCTGCTAGACCTAAAAAAAATTGCTACTAGACCTTCTGCAATACCACTGTGCTTCTCTAGAAGTCATATACTTCATCATTTGCAAATGATTTTCCATCAAGGACAACATATGCAACCATATGAATCATATTGCCAACAAGAAGGACATCTCCTTTGCATGTATTATTTATGTTATTTCTCCTTTGGCTGATCCTTTTGATAAGAGAGATTGATCTCTCCATTGCTACAACTTGTTGATATGCAACCACGAATTCCATAACTATAACACTTCCAATCCCATTCTTCTTCTTGGGCCTTCTTCTCTTGTTATGTTGCTTCTTGCATGGCTCATGGATCTCATTATTTTTACTGAAACTAGGTGCTCCAACAAATTTTGATTTTCTTATAGATGCTTGAGCACTATTTTTGAACCTCTCTAGTTCTTCTCTTGCGGAAATTGATTCACCCTTCAATTTCTCGCATTTTTACTTTAACTCCTTGTTTATAGCCTTGAGCCATTGAATTTCTACTTCTAGTGCCATCACCTTGGATTTCTCATCGTTTTTGCAACTAATCTTTTATATATCACTACAATCGTTAGTGCCTTCATATTCTTGTGAGGGAGATTGATTAGTTATTGCAATAAAAGTACAATCCTTTGCATTTTTCACAATTTCTGAAAAATGAAATTTTCCTCCAATATACAAATTTTCCAACCTATCCAACATTAATTATTTGGTAGTCACTCAATTATTCACATGCATACTATCATGTTTCCAAATGCTATTCAAAATAATCCTTTTGGCTAAATATTAAATTTATCTTTAACTCCATTTTTAACTCATAGAAAAATATCTACATCAATGGACAAAAAATATGAATCCAAATTCGCTCTCCAAATTGAAAATTTACCTTTATGTAGTATTGGAATACCTTGTTAATACATTTCAGAATATTTGCAAAAATTCTGCCAAAATCTGCAAGATCCACTCTCCAGCAATCAAGTTACAATTGAGAGCCCCACTCTAATAACAATTGTTGGAAACTAGATCACTACTAAGAGGGGGTGGGAGGGGGGGGGGGGGGCGGGGGGGGTGGGGTGTGGTTTGAAATAGTAGTGTGGGAATTTATACATTTTTTCTCCAACTATTAATATTTTAACCATGCAATAATTGAAACACATAAGAAAATATTAGAGCATCAAACACAAGTAATCCATGAAAACATTCAACACAAAGTACACAAGTATGTCTAGTGGAAAATGCTTCCCTAGTGAAAAAACCATCGTGGTATTGTTGTGCTGCTCAATTATTTCATTAATATATCAAGAAAATTATATATGGATCAACTCACTCCCATTAGATGCAAGACTCGACTTCTTTCACAATATTTTGGTACTATCAGACATGAAATTATTTTTCTCTCGTATCTATGGATTACCATCTGCTGAAGGCCACCACAATCACTGATCCTCACCTGGTTACTCTTGAACTCACAATCAACTCTTGTAATATTCCCAAATTTTCACATAATATTTGGAATATTAGAGTTCTTAATTTTCTTAATGAATTAAGTAAATAAAAGGGTGGAGGGACCCATAATCCTCAAGATGAATAAATATCCACTTTTTATGTGTGAATTTGGATTGATTAAGCCCAGATCTACATAATGGGGTAGTGGAGAAACTACTAATGCGAATGGAGTGGAGATCATGTCTTTAATGAGATAGATCATGGAGGTTGAAGTAGTCAACTTAGATCATGGAAGGCATCTAAAGTAATATCGTAGAGCATTCATGATGAAGTGATGGAGGAAGTAGTGCAATTAATGCACACATGATGGAGAGAGTGTACATTGTATATAGACATGATGGATGACTTGGAGAGACAACGCAGTCAGACATGGATTATTATGTCCACATGCACAGTGAAATTTAGAGGTGGGCCAAGGCATGGGAAGGCTCATAAACTATATAAAGGATATGAAGGCAACAATGTAGGCATGCTTTTGATTATTCATGTAAAGGTCTGTTTAGATCTGGAATTGTCATTTGACATTCCATACTTTATTTGGTTGTTTAGCTAAGATTGCAAGTGTTGTTTAGCACTAGGTGTTCCTGGTTGGGAATCCCACCTCTTTCACTGAGTAGCTCTTGGAAGAGGGTTGTATTTCATTCATCATCAGGCATAGGGTCCACACATTATATCCATTCTCTACAAAACACCTACATTCAGGAATTACGCAATTTCTAGAGATCAGTTGGGAGGTGGAGGTTGTCTTCAGTATTTTAGCTGGAGAACTGGTGGAGGATTATTCCTATCACCTTGGGTTTAAATATTAGCATTCATAGGGCTTCATTTCATATTTTGTATCAGGCCAAATATTATTGACCTCCTATCAGCAACAGTCCCATCAAGGATTGCGCAGTCCATCATTGCAGATCCAAAGGAGGAAGGATGTTACTAGTAATCCTGTGAGGGATCATCCCCTCACCTTGCCATCACCATTTCCATCAGCCTAGATCTTAATGCAGCACATTTCAGCAAGCATAGAGCCTCTCCCTCTTGTACAACGCAGTTTCTGTAGCATCTGCATATTCATTTGTTGCAACTTTAAGAAGGAAGAAGAGGAGATAAGGTCTCAAGCTCCTAGCTTGTAGATCTGAAGGAGGGATCAACCCTAAAAGCTTAAATCTGGTTGTATAACATATTGTATCCATATTTATACTAGATCTATCTTCATATTTCTATAACCTAGCAGTCAAAGGATCAAATACTAGGACGGTGATTTTCCAAAGTTGTGGATCTGGAAAATCCTTTCTGGGTTATTGGGTTCCCATCACATTGGCAAGATCTTGAATCTTGGCATCATCAGAGCTCTTGAGCTCCATATATTTTCATTTCCTTTTGTAGAATCTTCATGTACATCAGAAGCAAAAGGGACAACGCAATATTTCTTCCTTTAATCTCACCAGTTACGCAGTGCTAGTTATAGCATGTTTGCAGGGTGATTCTAGGCCATCCCTTTGGCTAGATTCTCTCATATTTTGTACATTGTGTAATTGATTCCTCTCCACATAATAAAAAGGCTCAGCTTCTCTTCATATTCTGAAGTTTTATTTAGATTTATTGTTTACTTAGTTGCAGTCCTTATATTGTGTTTCAGTATTATTGCATTTTCCCTTTTGGGATATTACAGTGGTATCGGAGCATGATCTTTGGCTTAGATTGTGGACACTTTATCTTTTGAATCAAAAGAAGAAGTATATATATGAGATATATCATAAAGGAGGATTTTAGTCTTGACACTCCTCTCTTTAGATCCATGCAATATCTCTCCAAAGAGGTCAATCAAATGAAGAAGAATATTTGATGAGGAAGATCCAAGCACTTCCTATCAGCAAAAAAGAAGACTGGAGAATCATAGATCTCCTCATATATCTACTATGCCTAATTTCTTTGAAGAAGGTGAATAGTAAAGAAATGAAGAAAGAAAAGAACCTGAGACTCATGAGACTCTTAGTCTATATCTTGAAGAGTACAAAGTGGAGTCTAGAGCATTCAAAGAGAGTCTAACTCTCTAAGAATTCTTCGAACTCAAAGAAGAAAGAATATTCTATAGTAGCAATAGAAGAAAGAGGCACAATAGACTTTATTTTCCTACATTTTATGGACCTCCCTCAAGCATTGTTAAGGCTTTGAGGAAGGAGTTAGATACATTTTTCATGCTACATCCTGTGGCTGAAAGAGAGGTTGTCCAAATTGCAGCACTTCATCTTTTAGGTGAAGCCAATGATTGGTGGTTTGGTCACATGGAGAATGCAAAGGTGACTAGATATTAAGATTTCTTTCATAAGTTGAGGAATAAGTTTGATGTGATAAAATCAAAGATGTGCCACAAAGATACATTTCCTAAGGAAACAAAGGAGGATGTCAATCTTGTCACTCTAGAAAAAGATTCACTACATTCACCACCAGCTGCAGAAGTACTTGCATCCGGAGAAGAGACCCTTGCACTTTTGCAAGATATTATTGAGCTCTTGACCCATAGAGTTCCATGCATGATTCGGGATATGCATGAGGAAGAGGAGGAAGATTCCAACGTTGGTACATTGATAGAAGAGTAGTCATCACTCTTACCAGTAGTTGGAGACACCATTGTCCCAGTTGGAGGAACTTTTGTGTTCTTTCAAGAGGTTCTCACACATCATTTGATCCAAGGTATGCATACATATTCATCACATATTGCTTCAGTAGATCTTATTGAAATTTATGAGGACATGCCATCAGGGCCATTGCATGACCAGGGATTAGAACAACATGTTGATTTGAAGCAGCAACATATCACAGTGCAGAGGACCCTTGATATAATCAAGGAGGAGATGAAGAGCTATCCCAGTTCATAATTGTTGAGCTACATTAAACCATTTGAGTTGAAGTGTAGAGTTTCTGAAAATGGGATGAGCATGAACCTATGTACAATGACTGGTTATGAGATCAACATTGTGCCTTGCTATGAGACAACATATGTACCAGGGCGGAAACGTGAAGCTGGGTTACACTTTTGTGAGAATCGGGGGCAAAAAAAAATTTTCGCTCTTGTTACTTTGGTTGCTATTGGAGGAGTTTGGCTTGTCCATCTTGCATGGGGGAGATGGAAGATGGCAGCAAGAGGCCCTACTCCGGTGGTTACTATTGGGAGAATATGGTTTGACATCTTTGTCTACCCATATATCTCTATTTCTTCTTTTGCATAATGTTGGAATGATGCTTCGATCCAACAAGGTCAATAGGGCTATGGATGAGGGCATGTCAATGCTCAATATACTTCATGAAACATGGGATGAAGAAATGCTTTGTGAGATGGGACTCTTCCTTTGTGGTAAGAACCACTTTATTTTATGTATCTCATGTATTGATGATGATGTTGGACAACATATGGTTGTCACTTGGCACTTATTGAAGAAAGAAGCGCATCTAACTATACAGTTGGAAGTCATTCTATGCATTCTTGAGAGACAACTTTGGAACCAAACATGCATAACACATTGCAGCAAATGGAAGAGGCCTTCCTTATGTGGATGCCATTTGGAGGGAATAGATGTCTTTTGCATCTACTTTTACAGTTGCTTGAGGACAAGCAACATTTTGCCGGGGAGGACTGTAATATTCCCAAATTTTCACATGATATTTGGAATATTAGAGTTCTTAATTTTCTTAATGAATTAAGTAAATAAAAGGGTGGAGGGACCCATAATCCTCAATATGAATAAAGATCCAATTTTTATGTGTGAATGTGGATTAATTAAGCATAGATCTACATAATGGAGTAGTGGAGCAGCTACTAATGTGAATGGAGTGGAGATCATATCTCATTAATGAGATAGATCATGGAGGTTGGAGCAGTCAACTGAAATCATGGAGGGAATCTAATGTAAGATCATAGAGAATTCATGATGAAGTGATGGAGGAAGTAGTGCAATTAATGCACACGTGATGGAGAGGGTGCACATTGCATGTAGACATGATGGAGGGCTTGGAGAGACAACGCAGTCAAACATGGAGGATTATGCCCACATGCACAGCGCAATTTAGAGGTGGGCCAAGGCATGGGAAGGCTCATAAACTATATAAAGAAGATGAAGGCAACATTGGGGAGATGCTTTTGATTATTCATTTTGGAGATCTGTTTAGATCTGGAATTGTCATTGGACATTCCATGCATTCTTATGTTGTTTAGCTAAGTCTGCAGTGTTGTTTAGCAGATGGTGTTCCCGAGCGGGAATCCCACCTCTTTCCTTGAGTGATCCCTAAGGAAGAGGGTTGTACTTCATTCATCATCAGGCATTGGTGCCACACTATTTCCATTCTCTGCAGAACTCCTACCTTCAGGAATTACGCAATTTCTGAAGATCAGTTTGGGAGGTGAAGGTTGTCTTCAGTATTTCAGCTGGAGAACCAGTGTAGGATTATTCCTATCACATTGGCTTGAAGATCAGCATTCCCAGGGCTTCATTTCAAATCTGGCATTAGGCCAAACTTTATTGAACTCCTATCAGCAACAGTCCCATCAAGGATTGCGCAGTCCATCATTGCAGATCCAAAGGAGGAAGGAAGTTACTAGCATTTCAGCTATTAATCCTGTGAGGGATCATCCCCTCACCTTGCCATCACCATTTCCATCAGCTTGGAGCTTATTGCAACACTTTTCAGTAGGCATAGAGCCTCTCCCTCTTGTACATCGCAGTTTCTATAGCAGCTGCACATTCAGTTGCTACAACTTGAAGGAGGAAGAAGAGGAGACAAGATCTCAAGCTCCTAGCTTGTAGATCTGAAGGAGGGATCAACCCTCAAAGCTCAGATTTGTTTGTATATCATATTGCAACCATCTTTGGATTAGATCTATCTTCAGATCTACATAACCCAGCAGTCAAAGGATCAAACCCTAGGAGGGTGATTTTCCAAAGTTGTAGATCTGGAAAATCCTTTTCTAGGTTATCTTGGGTTCCCATCACATTGGCCAGATCTTGAATCTTGGCATCATCAGAGCTCCTGAGCTCCATAGATCTGCATTTCCTTTTGCAGTAGCTTCATGTATATTAGCAACAAAAGGGACAACGCAGTATTGCTTCCTGTAGCTCACCAGTTACACAGTGTTAGTTGTAGCATGTTTGCAGGGTGATTCTAGGCCATCTCTTTGGCTAGATTCCCTCATCTTTTGTACATTGTGTAACTGAATCCTCTTCACATAATAAAAGGCTCAACTTCTCTGTATATTCTGATGTTGACTTTAGATTTATTGTTTACTTAGATGCAGTTCATATATTGTGTTTCAGTATTACTGCATTCTCCCTTTTGGGATATTACAGAATGTGCCCCTATCAAACTTGCAATAAAGATTAAAGCCCTGAACAAAGTATCCTTCGAAACCACCTGAAATGTAGTGGGATCAGTTTTGCAACCCTGTCCAAAACGAGCTCTGATACCACCTGTCACGCTCTTATATTCGTGGCAATCTTTCAACCAACCATAAGCGGGTGCGACACTACCTCACTTTTCTTTTTTCAATACTTAGTGAGTAGACTATGCCTTCTTCACAACACCTAATTAATTATCTTCCAAGTGTTTTATTAAGTTTAGCAGTGGAATAACATAAACATCAATATTCAGTCCACATGTACACCCATACATACAAGGGAGGGGCAACTCCCTCAAAAAATGAGTTTGTTCGATATTATGTTTCATAAAATAGTCATATTGCTTTCAAGTATGATAAGGCTGCATACTTCTTAAAATTACAGAAGAAAAACAATTTATGAGCTCTCCGGCCGTGTCGTGCACTTGCTGCACGCACCCGGGTCGAGTCGTGTTTTTCCCCTGCACCTTCCTCTCGGTCATTCTTCACGTGTTCAACCCTGCCGCAGTGTGCTTGATTGTGTTACTCAGCTCGGGTCACCCACCCGACTTCGCCCTCTACTCTGTAGTTCGAGTCCACACCTTCGCTAACAGTCCACACCTTCGCAACCCATTGCACTGTTGGGAGCTGTGGCACCTTCAGAACCCGACTTTGCCCAGTCGGTTAACCCGACTCTACACGTGGTCTCCGCCCTTACCTTCCGCTCCGTTTGCACGTCATGCCTGCGGGTCGGGTCACAACAACTCGACTCGGCCCGTTTCCATTCACAAATAACAGAAACCCCTTTTTCAGAATTCAGGTAGACGACTACGACCCAACGTTCGCCTGCACGCCCCCCTCGTTGCAGCTTCGCTTCTTTTTCAAGCTTCACTGTTCTCCCCCTTGGCTCTTGTGCTTTATGCCTTGAGTGGACGAGTTGAGTTCATGCCTTTGCCATCCAACACTTGCCTAATATATACGACCAAGTGTGGACTCAAGGAGGGGCTCCCCATGTTCATTGTTGGGGTTGCCCCACCCATTTCCATACGTCGATTCCGTCCATAATATAGCGTCGGCATGCCTGTCATAATACATTAAGGCCGCTATAAACTCCGTCCCCCGACCGACGATGTATTGTCACATCGTGCTCACGTGTTCGGGTCGTGTGGGTGCTCGAGTCAAGTCATGTTGCCTTCGCCTGTCGCGCATCCGCTACGCCCATGCTGTATGCTCTATCCATCCGCGTTCGCATGTCCTCCACATGCTTTCATCGCTCGCTACCCACGCTATCGTCGCATATTGCCTGACCAAAGTCCATACGTTCGGTTCGTCGTGTATCGTTGGAGCGCGCCTGCCCATGTGCGTTTCATCGCACTTTTGTCGCATGCTAGCGAAATCTCGTCGCATTGTCACCCAAGTTGGACGGCTGTCGTGCCAAAGCGCGACTGCCGCTCTCGGGGGTCGCTATACGACTTGTGGTCCTTACATGGTGGGTGCCCATCCTATGTTCATTAGGAGACATCTAGTATCGTGTTAAGGGAACCTAGAGAAAAAGTTGCTCGTGGGAACAAGACAACGAAGTCCATAGCCTAAGGTCATCTTGTTAGATGGCTTATTTCATTTCATGGTTGATGTTATCCGTTAGATTTTTGAAACTTGAGGTTACGACCGAGTTTATAACTTATAATTGCGAGATGGTTGATTAATGTTATGTGTACTAAATGGTGAATAATCTATGATTAATCTATTGTGGATTTCATTTCTGGCATAGTAGAATTGTAGTATAACAAATAATAGATTTTCTTTCTTTAATTTATCTTTTATCAGATTATCTGCAACTAATTTGGCATTTGCATGTGTTTTCTAATTGTATGCATTAAAGTTATAAAACTATATATTATATAAAAAACGCTTTTGGAAATTGAAACTCCAAGGCTCTTGCTCCCAACATCACTATTCTCAACAATGATTTTCCCGTTGGAGAAAGTGATCAACATTTATGTTGATGATTTGGGTGATCTCCCATCTCACTTTATTCTTTGGGAACTCTTGGGAATAGTTTAATTTGCAACTAACTTCAAAGTTTCAAACTGATTATTAATCCTTTCTTTAATTTATTTTGTTTGTTGATGTTAATAAATATGCCCAATCATCCTATTTTTTACTCGAATTATTTTTACATGCTAGATTATTGACAATAAGACAATCTTATATTGGATTTTTTTCAAGTGCCAACACTCTCCTCATACCAATGCCCTACGCAGTTTAACTTTCTATAAGTCTAAATTATATTTGTTATGACTGTTTTATCTTTACATAATCTGATAATCCTGATCCGTGGAGCATATCATCGCATTGTTCTTGGATGTTTTAGGGGACTGAAGAAATAATTTTCCTTCGTCATTGAGATGTAATTTTAGCGGGCAGGCACATTAGTGTTTGCGTGTAATCTTTGTACAAATTTCAGTGCATTGCTGACGTTAAATTATGTAGTATATTTCCAATGTACATGAATGTATTTTTAAATTGTGCATAGACAGATTAGAAAGAATGGTACACTTGTGGATGGATTTCAGAGGCTAACTATGTTTACACTGTCTGTCAGGTTTTGGTAGCAAACCCTTTTGAAAACCCCTTGGTAAAGGGCTTATATGATGAATGGCTGGGAAAACCTGGTTCAGACGAGGCTGTAAAATTCATTCATACAAACTATCATCATCGCGAGAGAAGTATAAGCTCGGAACTAAGTAATTGGTAAACCATCATTCACGTTTTGGGGGTTGGAGCTCTCTTGAATAAAAGCCTGTGTAAGAACAGTAGTTAACGGGCTGCAAAGGTCATGGCAGGGGATCTTTTTGTGTATTGTATTGTTCCCTGTCAACGTGTATGATAGTAATATTAGCTAGTATGAAACATTCACTTCATTGATTCATCTATTTGTGACAATATTATCATCTTTGCAGAGGATTAGTGACAACAATCTTGCATTTACAGAGTTAGTGGAGATTAGATACTGTCTCGTTGAAGCTCCCATTTATGTTTGTCAATTGCATGGAAAAGCTTCTGAAGTTTTTCTTTCAAGGCATTTAATTTTATTTAAGACTTCTTAAAACCCACTTAGTGTGGCCATTATGAATATTTATGAAAAGCTTCTAAATGGCAACTTATTGGAAGTCTATTAAGAAATAAATTGTCTTTCTGATAATGACTTGAAAACGGGAAGTTGTTGCCACACACCCCCACCCCCCCAAACATATTTTCGAAGTATGTTTCATGTTTCAATCTGTTAATCATTACATGCGCTTATGCGCGTGCTTAAGTTATTCTTGTAATATTCAGGAGGTGGTTGCTGATTCTACCGGGTGAGTGTCAACAGCACAATACTTGATGCACAAAAATAGATCAATTGATGCATGGAAATTTTCATGTAGAGTAACCAAGGCAAGTGTTGATGCACGAAGAGAGATTAATCGATGCATGGATATCTGTATGTAGAGTAGTTAAAGATATTGTTGTATGCTGCTGATGAATATTTAGTTGTCCCTCATGATATAACGTTACGTGATGAATATTTGGCTCAATGTTATCATAACCAGACTGGTCATCGAACCATTCGACTCCAAAAATGTGAACTGGCCCAGAACTGGGAAAAAATCGGACCAAAAAACCAGTTGATTAAAAATACATAAAATATCCAAATTTTGTAAAAAAAACCATATATTTTGGTTATATGCACATTTTGCTATACACTCTAGAAACTTTGCATATTTGTATATAATGATTTGGAGTCGTATGAATGCGCATGAATATATTAATATATAAATATATTCATGTGTATTCATATGACTCCAAATCATGAATATATTAATATATAAATATATTCATGTGCATTCATATGACTGCAAATCATTATATACAAATACACAAAGTTTCTAGAGTGTATAGCAAGAAAATGTGCATATAACCAAAACAACATCAAGTGCAATCCATTTATGAACAAAAAATACAACAACAAAGAGGTTCTAAGATGACAAAAAATAGAACAACAAAGAGGTTCTAAGATGGCTTCAACTGTCCAGAAAAAATCACGCTACAACAAATCTCTACATATCATCAGAATTGTGCATATATTGGGATATTCATCATTAATATCACCCTTTAAGCATTAAAATAAGAAATAACTGTTGAAAATTGGTTGTCATTGATGTCAGCTTAAGTTGCATGAAACGGGGAAACGAAAATGAGTTTCCGAAACGAGAAGTGATACGAAACGCGACCTCTCAAATTTTGGAAACAGGGAAATGCGATATATATATATATATATATATATATATATATATATTTGAATTTATATTAGAATTTAGGACATTTAAGAAATGTTATGTGAAATCATAAAACATACATGATAAATTCAAAGCATAAACTAGTACAAGTTACAAGACATTTACTCAAGAATGATAACAGACACGTAATAAAAATAGCAATATCTGAATATTCAAAACCAACCTTTATTATATATCAAAATCTCAAATTCAGTCTTTATTATATATATGAGGCTGCAAGTACAATAAAGACTATGAGCATGTCAAGTCAAGATTTTGCTTGAGTGATGGGTACATTTTTAGTAGGGTCATGATAGAGGAGTTTGACAACCAATGTCACTAACATCAAGTTACATAGAGGGATTGGTGCTCTTGATTAAATACGAGTTCCGTACCGTAATACATGAAAAAATCCGATGGAAACATTGCAATCACCCAATCCTGAAATCCTGAAAAATTGATAAGTTTGTTGGATTTTGAATGAGATGTAAAATTCTACTTTTTCCATATAAAATCCAATGAGGTTGGAACCACTCTCAAACATCCTGAGTCATTTCATGGTAATGTTAAAAATTAAGTAAAAGGATGAAAATGAAGATTGAGGAGAATGTCACTCTAAGAATTTAACATTATCACTTTAACATGAATTGCATATAAAAACTGGGGCCATAGGCTTGATCATTAGAAGCGAGAGTCTTTTTATAAGTTGAGAGAGCCATCTAGAAGCATCCAAAAGACACTTTCCACAATTAAACAAATAATAAAACACACGAACCCCCAAAAAAAAGAAGTTAAAATGACGGAAACACGCTCGCACAGCCTGGAAACACATTTCCATCCGTATTGGGCACGTTTCCCCAGCAGGAAATGGCCCAGTATGGACGGAAACGCGTTTCCAGGCCGTACTGTACGGGGAAACATGTTTCCGTTTTGTTTCAGGGCAGAAACGGACCCCTGCCCAACGTTTCCTGCAACATAAATGTCAACACAAGCATGAGCTAGAAGAAGCCCTACTTTCCCCGCTCTTGTTATGGCATATGATTGTGAAAATGCATGCCAGAACATCATCATCTAATAGTACTCATCATGCCATTTCTAATGGTAGGTGGCACACCACGTAACTCTACATGGTTGAAGCAATATGCCCTCCCAAAGTTGAAGCCTCAAGTTTGGTCAATGTGCCCCAATAAATGATGTTTTTGGTCCAATTTTGCCTTGAAACTAAATGGAAATATTATGGTCTTGGTAATTTCAAATTGTTGACGAAGTCGACCCTCAAAAAGAAGGATTTTCATCGTGAAATTGGTTTCAAAACATGAGTTAAAGTTTACTCTATAAAAGTTGAATTTTGATTTTTATTTGAGATCAAGTCAGCTCAATTTGTTTGGGGGTATTTTTAATTAAATTCGAATTTTTAAGGGTAGGTTGGCCCTCCTTTTATGCCCCCAAATAGGGCATAAAGTGAGCCCCCAAATATGTCATTCTACTCATCATCTTTTGTGTAATTCGCTCCGAAATTTCTGAGGCAAAGGGAGACAAATCTAAAGCAAGGGTGAGTTTTCAAGGGTTTTGGATTGTATCCTTTTGTTTCCGTGGTGATTCTTTGGGAAAAACAATTTTTCTGAGGTGATTGAGGTGTGATCTAAGTCCTGGTCCGAGGTGTTTTGAGGCCTAGTAAGGGTAGGAATTTAGGGACGAATTTAGCCCTGTAGCAGAGGGGAAAAGGGACTTATTTAGGCTTGTATTAGACGACACAGTGAGGCCAATTTAGACCTGTTTCAGGCCTAATCAGCCACAAAGATAAGGTCGAATCTCACCTGAGCTAGCCGCAAAGAGAGGTTTGGTAGGGCTACATTAGCCACAGAGATTGTGACCGCAGGAAGGGCCACAATAAGATCGAATTTTGGACATGTTCTAGACTGCAGGATGGGCCGCAATAACGCTGAGTTTGGGCCTAATCTAGCCACATAAGTAAGGTTGTTTGAGGACGAGTTAAAGGCACAATTAAGGGTTGAGATTAGCCAAAAATAAAGACCAAGTTAAACTTGATCTAATTGTAGAAGTAGGGTTGTTTAGGGCTTGTTCAAGCAAATATTAAGGAGTACTCTAATGCCTGGTTAGATATCTATCTAAGGGCTAAGTAAAGGAAGTTGAAGGGCCTATTTGATTTTTGGTAGCTTGGGAGGTACTCCAAGCCCTAGTGTTTAAGGTTTGGAGGTTGGAGTGCCACAAAAGCACTTGTGCGTGTGAAACCCAAGCTTGTGGGCTTTGCACCCAAGCATGTGGGTGTGGATCCATGACGGGATTTCGACATGTGATGGATGAGAATGATAGTGCATGTTGAGATGAATTCGATGCATTAGAAATCATCCGATTTTGAGTTGTAGTTGAAGATAAATGAGTTTTTGAATGTAGAGTGTGGGTTTGGTCAAGTTGACCTAGTTTTTGAGAGGCTTCTTGATAGGTTGGCAACCCTCGTTTTATCATTCGATGGAGCCCTCTTGTTGGATATAAATAAGAGGTGATTTTAGAATTATTTGATATATCTTAAGTGCACTGTCATCATGGAAAAGCTCTGAATTGGACAATGATTTGAGGCAGTTAGGACACAAGTGCAAGGAGTCAAGTTTGGGGGAGATTATCTCTGTGTTTGAGTGCAGATTTTTAGGGAGAAAATAACGTAGGTTTGAGGCATCATGCGTGAGGGATAAAAGGATTGTTTGGTAGCTATTTTCCTTGCAGAACAAATCCACTACTGTAGAGGTAGGTTTTGGTCATTTATGTGCATGTTTTAGTGCTCTGTTTGGGCCGTTGGGATAGTAGAGCTGCTGGGAGGTGCAAGGAGGTTGTTTGGTGACACATGGGGGATCAGGAGGATATCCTAGCTAGGCCACATCTTTTTGTAGTAGGCCGCAACCCAACCATGGGTATTTTCCCTATGGTTTATAGGATAGACCCTTGTTGGAGCAGTGGTGGGTTTGCTGGAGTGTTTGTGCAATGACTTGAGGTGTTCAAGGGTGCACAACAAGGCTAGTAGGGAAACAAAGGAATAAAACCTATTTGGAAGGGAAAACATAGAGATTTGAGCGAGGGTTTAGGGATGGTTAGTGTGCCCCAATCAGAATTGCAGGTGCACAAAATACAAGGCAGGGTGACAACAATAGGTTGTAGATGTCTCGTTGGTGATAAGGATGCTTGTGTATGGGAGGTCCTATAGAGGACAAGTTGAGGAGTCCGTTGGTAGTCAAGAGGAGGGGTGATCCTAGTGTGAGGATGCCCTAGCTAGACGCAAATGCTACAACAAGGATTAATAATTTGTGGTATGTTGGAGGGAAATGTGAGAGTGGACCAAGTGTGGACAATGGATTGGGAATTTATGGTCTTTTAGAGGGCGGCAAGATAATGCCCATGTTGGAGCCCAATGTGCAACACTTGGATGGACTAAGGTGTCTGCTAGAGTGGCAAAGGAAGAGTTCAAGGGTCTGAAAAGCCAGGCGCAGTTGAGTAGCCTGAGACTTGCATGTGGAAAAGAACATCTACAATAGAAGGTGGGCAATCCTCCTAGCACATGATCATTATTGGAGAAGGCTTCTATTCGTGATAGGTAGCAATCCTTCGTGCCTTATGTTAGTCTTCATTGGAGTAGCGCAAGAAGACTATACTGGGTTGAAGTCTCCGAGTAGCTGAGGAGCATCAATGGGCAGATGTGAGTTGTTCACAAACAAAGTTGTGAACAACTCAACACGTTTCTCAATGTGTCGATGCATTGCCAAACACACGATCAACGAGAGAGTAGATGGTTAAGTCGAGATTCAGTGGTCAGATGGACTTGGAGCATTGATAGAGGCAGTGCTGCAGATCGAGAGCCGAAGGACCAGACTCCCGACCAAGAGGAACTGAGAGAGTGAGCTACATCAATCAGATGGTCAGAGTATCTTGTTGAGGGTATATTGGTTGTAGATGGACTGACACCAGGCCCCATTTCTGTATTCTTGTACTAGTGGATATTTGAGGGCCATTATCCCTAGTACGAGAGCCCTAGACTGTTGTATTATTCAGGTTGATTAACGAAGTTGGGTTATTATACAAAATTGTGTATATTTTGTGCACTACTAAATTTACTGATGTTTATATTTCGTTGTGCAAAGTAGCTTAGTTGTGATTTTTGGTTTGGTAGCATCAATGATTTAAGATTCTATCCTAGACACCAAGATCGTGGAAAAACAACTTGGTATCAGAGCGTGTCTGAGCTACTTTGAAGGGATGATGAATCATAAAGTGCATAGCGAAGCAACTTAGAGGGAGCTGATTCTAGACCATGGAGCAAAGGGTTCAACTGAAGACATGGAGATGTGGTCTTGACTGGCTTCGCAACGAGATTGGTTGGGAGTTTTAGTGGATTGGTGGGGAGCTTGGTGAACAACAATTTATTGTAGGGCAGGTTGCTGATCATGGAATTTCCATGAATTTTCATGGATGGTTGAGACAACTCGAGGATTACTTTGGCATGGATGAGATCAGGGTGATCAAGTTTGCTTCATGTGATGGACTACATATTGACAGGCTAGTTTCTTGATCAGATCATGATGCTACATATTCAAGATTGGAGGGATTTGCACAAGTGGTGTTTGATCCAACAGGATGAGTGCTTGCAGCACTGAGTTAGTTGAGATCGTGTAGGCTCGGAGGGAGTCTAGCCTCAGAGGGAGCAACCCTATGGAGGTTTGGGATATTTAGGTTTAGATGTGATGTGGCAGAGACATTACCGAGATTGCCGGGTTCATTCTATAGAGTATGTTGTAGTGATGGACGCTAGATGGGCCATTGTCGTTGATGTTGATGATGGTTACTTCCTAGTCTTGGAAGTACCTCCCTCAGTAAGAGGGAGTGTTGATTTTTGGTAGCTTGGGAGGTACTCTAAGCCCTAGGGTTCGAGGTTTGGAGGTTAGAGTGCCATAAAAGCGCTTGTGGATGTGAAACCCAAGCCTGTGGACTTTGCACCTAAGCATGTGGGTGTCAATCCGTGAAAAGATTTCTACGTATGATGGATGAGGATGATAGTGCACGTCAAGACAAATCCGACACATCGAAAATCATCTGATTCTGAGTTGTAGTTGAAGAGAAATGATTTTTTAAATGTAGAGTATGGGTTTGGTCAAGTTAGCCTAGTTGTTGAGAGGCTTCTTGACAAGTTGGCAGCCCTCATTCTATCATTCGATGGAGCCCTCTTGTTGGATATAAATAAGACTTGAGTTTGGAGTTATTTGATATATTCTAAATGCATTCTCATTATGGAAAAGCTCTGAATTGGACAACGATCTGAGGCAGCTAAGACGCAAGTGCAATGAGTCGAGTTTGGAGGAGATTATCTTTGTGTTTGAGTGCGGATTCATTGGGAGAAAATAGTGCAGGTTTGAGGCATCATGTGTGAGGGTTAGGGCATTTTGTCAACTATTTTTCCTGTTTGAGATGTGTTCTTCTTGCAGAACAGATCCAATGGTGTAGAGGTAAGTTATGGTCACTTGCCATTAATGTGTCCTTTGTGTTTCCACTTATGAGTCAGTTGTTTGGTGATGCGTGGGGCCTAGGGAGGCTCTCCTAGCTAGGCCGCATATTTATGTAGCAAGTTGCAACCCAAAAATGGGTGTTTTTCTTATGGTTTGGATGATAGTACCTTGTTGGAGCCACTGTGGGTTTGCTGGAGTGTTTGTGCAGCGACTTTAGGTCTTCAAGGGTGCATAACAAGGCTAGTAGGGAAACAAAGGAAGGGTGACCTATTTGGAATGAAAAACACAGAGTTTTGAGAAAGGTTTTAGGGTTGGTTAGTGTGCCCTAACCAGACTTGCAGGTGAAAAAGGTACAAGACAGGGTGACAACAATAGGTTGTTGTAGATGTCTCCTTGGTGATGAGGATGCTAGTGGATGGGAGGTCCCATAGAGGACAAGTTGAGGAGTCTGTTGGCAGCCAAGAGGAGGGGTGATCCTAGTGTGAGTATGCCCTAGCAAGAGGCAGATGCTACAACACAGATTAGTCACTCGTGGTCTATTGGAGGGTAGCGTGAGAGTGGACCAAGTGTGGATAATGAATTGGGAATTTATGTTCTATTGGAGGGAAACATGATAATGTTCAAGTTGGAGCTCGACGTGCAACACCTTGATGGACTAAGGTGGTTGCTAGTGGCAGAGGAAGAGCTCAAGGGTCTGATCAACCAAGAGCAGTTGACTAGCCTGAGACTTTCATGCGGAAAATGACATCTACAACAGAAGGTGGGCAATCCTCCTAGCTCGTGTTCATTGTTGGAGGACTTCTAACAATGATAGGTGGTAGCCCTCCGTGCCCTATGTTAGTCTTCATTGGAAAAACACAGGAAGACTATAGTGGGATGAAGTCCTTGAGTAGTTGAGCAACAACAATGGGAAATTGTGAGTTCACAAATGGAGTTGTGAACAACTCAATAGGAGTCTTGATGTGTTGATGCGTTGATGGACGAATGGTCAATGAGAGAGAAAATGGTTGAGCTGAGATTCAATGGCCAGATGGACTTGGAGCATTGATAGAGGTAGTGCTGCTGATTGGGAGCCCCGAAGGTCCATACTGGTATAGGGTACAACCGATAGGCGCTAAGAGAACGTGCTACATCAACTAGATGGTCATAGTATCTTGTTGAGGGTAGATTGGGTGTCGATGGACTGACACCAAGCCCTAGTTTTGTATTCTTGCACTAGTGGATATTTAAGGGCCATTATCCCTGGTACGAGAGCCTTAGACTGTTGTATTATCTAGGTTGATTAATATAACAAAGTTGGGTTATTGTACAAAATTTCGTAAAAAGTTGTGTATATTTTGTGCACTAGTAGATTTACTGTTGTTTATATTTTGCCATGCAAATTAGCTTTGTTGTGATTCTTGGTTTGGTAGCATCAATGATTTAGGATTCTATCCTAGACACCAGGATCATGGAAAAACAACTCTGGTTACACCATATTCTAAAGGAAAAATTAATGGCAGACCCGAAGACATATTTGGTCAAGGTCTGTGTGAAAGGAATCAAAAACAGTGGAAACACGATCAATGATGACCAAACCTTCACAAACTGATATGAAGAATTGAGGTATGAGCATTTTGTTCAGTTGTTTGGTATTGTACTGTCAAACCAGGAGGTAACTCCTCAAATCAGAGTGTGTATTAGCTGAAGAATGCATATGTATTTATACATGGAGGTGAGGCTATTGGGATTCATCTCCCAATGACTCTTGGCCTTCCTTATTTCCTAATATTAAAATAATATACAATATTACATATGCACACCCAACCCATAGGATTAGGTGTCAACATTCCCCCCTTTAATCCGAAGGGATGTCGGTGAGTCCAAGCATCGATCTGAACTTTTCAAACTTTTCTCTTCCAAGTGCTTTGGTGAAGATGTCAGCAGTTTGCTCATTTGTGGAACAATGATGTAGGTGGATGGTTTTGGCCTGAACATGATGTCGAATGAGATGGTACTTTGTATTGATGTGCTTTGTTCGATCATGGAACTTTGGGTTCTTGGCCAACTTTATTACAGAAGTGTTGTCGATCATGAGTGGAGTGGAATACATCTGTTTCATCTGCAAATCTTCCAGGATTTTCCGGAGCCACACAATTTCCTTTGTTGCTTCAGCTGCTGCCACATATTCTGCCTCGGTCGTGGAATCTGCTGGAACTGACTGTTTGCGTGATCTCCATGAGACAGCTCCTGATCCAAGACTCATGGTGTAACTTGTAGTAGACACCCCTGTTTCTTTTTCGCCATCAAAGTCTGAATCAGAGTATCCGATCAAGCTGAAGTCGCCTACCTGTGTATATTTGAGTCCAAAGTCTTGAGTCCCCTTCAAGTACCTTAACACTCTTTTTGCAGCAGACCAATGTCCTTCACAAGGTTTTTGCATGAACCTTGAGAGGATTCCAACAGCAAATGAAATGTCAGGTCTGGTGGTGGTCAGATAGATAAGACTTCCTACAAGCTGTCTATACTTAGTTTCATCCTCAAATTCCTTCCCTTCAATAGATGTGAGCTTCAAGTTTTGTTCCATTGGAGTGCTTAAGGGTTTACAGTCATCCATGCCAAACTTGTTCAAGAGATCTCCAATGTACTTCTTCTGAGAAAGAAATATGAATTTAGGATGTTGAATTACTTCAATACCCAAGTAGTAATGAACATGACCCAAATCAGTCATTTCAAAACCTTTCTTCAACTCTTTCTTCATGGATGCAATATAGCTCTCATTGTTTCCTGTTATCAAAAGATCATCTACATATACCACAAGATATACAACTGTTTTTCCAACTTTCTTAACAAACAAAGTTGCATCATCGAGATCAAAGTGTTTGAAATCAAGTTTCAGAAGATGCTCGGTCAATTTCTCATACCAGGCTCATGGTGCTTGCTTGAGGCCATACAAGGATTTTACAAGTTTTCAAACTTTGTGTTCTTGACCCTTTATCACAAATCCTTCTGGCTGGGACATATAAACTTTCTCCTTTAGATCTCCATTCAAGAAGGCTGTTTTTACAGCCATCTAATGGACTTTCCATCCATTCTGAGCTGCTAAGGCAAAGAGAGTCCGGGTGGTGGTCCATTTTGCTGTGGGAGCAAAATTTTCTTCATAATCGATTCCTTCCTTTTGTGCAAAACCTTTTGCCACAAGCCTGGCCTTGTGCTTGTCAAGTGAGCCGTCTGCTTTGTACTTGTTCTTGTAGACCCACTTACAGCCAATTGGTTTCGTTCCCAAAGGCGGATCAACCAGCTTCCAAGTGTCATTCTTTATCAAGGCATCATACTCCTTCTGCATCGCTTCTTTCCATTCATCATGAGAAGCAGCTTCTTTGAAGGAAGTTGGTTCATGATTCTATAGAAAAACTCAATTCACGATTATAAGCAATATCATGTCAGCAGAGAATCATAATTATCCATACTGATTTGTTGAAGGTGGAACTTCATTTCTGTTTTCCAACCTCATCAGGATGAACATTCTCTGACATATTTTATCGTGGTAGGAGGACCTTTTGAGAGAAACATTGTTCATGGTAGTTAGGATTGATTTAAAGTTAATCTCTGGTCTGTCAATCATCATCCAGTATGTCATCAATAGTTGTTCTCATGTGGGGGGAGAAATTAGCCGGAGACTGCCCAGTTCACAGTGTGATTCATCTTTGGAATCCTCCCTTTAGAATGAGGTCCATTATCAAGGTCCAGGAAAGACTTGCGCTGGAGTCTATAGAGCAGTCAAGTTGTGGCTCAACAACTGTGTCTGAAATTCAGAAATACTGACATCCTCTTATATACAGTTCTTGTTGCTTCTTCATAGAATGATATCCTTTGAAGTGTTAGGGTACTAAGAGGCATTTCACTTCTGCTTTTAATTGTTCATGCAACCTTGGGTATCCAAGAACATAATTGGACAGGCTGAAAAATAACACTACACAAGAAGGAGATAACAAAATACACACATTTCAAAGGTTGTTTTCAATTGAGCTGGAAGGACACTATTCTTTTCTGTTCTTGTGGCCATATCATTGTTCATTACATTAACAAAAAAGCCTTAGAGCGAACACGTAGCAGATAGTTAACATTTCATTCTTTCGACCACTGTAGTTAAGCCAGGGATTATGTGTATGCTTTATTGTTTGATGTTTTATTCCCATGTTGACGAAGATAATTTTCAAATTCGTTTGAGGTGTGTATTCTTTTCCATTGTCAATACGTAGAGCAGAAGTATGTGTTTGTGTGTCTACATTTCAATCCATGTGAAAAAATTGTGAAAGTTTGAAAAGCATGATTTGTTCTTCAATAGGCAAATCCTTGTTCGCTGGCCATCAATAAATGTCATCATGTATTTGTTTTCCATTTTAAAGCTTCGTGGGCATGAGGCCACATAAATGTTTGAATGAACAAGCTCAATTTTTCTATGTGCTCTGCCAGGTGCTGAAATGAAATGGTGACTTGCTATAGTTTAATCTAAGCATCACATTCCTTAGGTTTTCCCACGGGAATTGTAAGCGGTCAACAACACCATTTTCTTCCATGTAATGGCCCCATCATAGTTTGTTGTCCAAATCTGCTTGTACCATAAAAGACTTGATAGGAATGTGCCTTCATCATGATGTGGGGGCTGAATGCAAAGTTTTGAGCATGAGCAGATGAACCTTTTAGCTAAAAGTCCCTTCTTTATTCCTCTGCAACAAGTGATGGTGGTGCTTTTACGACCTCGCCTTGCCATCAAACGAGTAGATTGGTGTCCTTCTTTCGCCAGTTCGAACAGGGACGGCAGTTTCCTCACTCCAACTCGGGGGGTATAAAACCTCATGTGGGATATGATGCGGAAAACCGAGCAACTTCGCTTTGGTATGCCCAAGCACAGTGGCTTGAATTTGGATTATCTGCCAAAATATCTTTGCTACATAACATCGGGTGAATTCTTTAAAAAAATATTTTCTAAATATCATATGGCATGTGCTCTTAAATCTGTGACAATCATCTCTCCATAAGTAAATGAAACATCAAATAGGTTTTCAGTTCTCCCATTGTTACAATATGTAAATGAATGGTGGTTCAGGTGCTTTACCTTTGTTTTTGTCATTAATTTTACATTGTCTTGATTTCTTGTAACTGTTTTGAGTTCAGATTATACACCCCCCTTGCTATCTAAGTTTTGTATGATATTACTAGCATCTCTTCCTGCGGATATGAATACGAAGCATGTCTCTTTTATCTACTGTGCCAAGTATGTAGCCTCTTTAGAAGATAGAAGGAGCCCCATCATCTTCTTTGAAGAAGAGGAAAAAAACTTTCTTTGGAAAATCTATGAGAAGAAAACGTAAGCACTCTGCTGGAAAATATACAAATTTGGGCAAAAACTCTTTTACTAAAAAACACAGTTAAAAAAATGAAAAAATGCCTTTAAAGGTAGATACATAAAAAAATACATATATATATTTTTTTATGGATAAAATTTATATGAAAAAATAAGTGGAAGGGTGGTGTTAAAAGATGAAATTAAATAAAAAGACGGAATGGTATTATAAGAAAGGCAGTGAGTCCATAAATGGACGGGTGTAAAGAGAGCGGAATAGTATAAAAAAAGATAAACATCGTGATATATATAAAAATGACAACGTATTAAGAATATAATGAAGGACATGAATATATAACAGTGTGGTATTATATAGTGGAGAAATGAGTTTTAAAAAGAAAAGTGGTATTAAAAGTTGACGAGCGTGTAGGTGTTTTACATGTTGGTAGGAGATATCCTTATTGTATGTATGTGGTAGCTCGGCAGGCATGGAGTGAAGCTGATATTGAAGGATTGATATGTATCAATTGATATATTGTAACATCGTATTATATGGAAAAGTGGGCATGGGGACATCATGGCGGTGGGCACTCGGTATTGTGGAAGACGGAGAGCGCAGTAAACGTAATGGAGAAGGCAGGTGTGGCCGAGTTTGCGTAGAGGGCGGGCGTTAGGAAGACGTTGGGACAAGAGCCGAAGGTGTTGGAGAGAGCGACCAGCACAGGATTAAAACTGCTATGAAAGGCGTGGGTGTATATAAGTGACGGGGTTTATAGGCAGTGTGTATTTAATGGTATAGCGAGCGAACGAGAAAGGAGAACGATCGAGTGACAACGTATCGTGAAACAGATATATATATTAAATATGGTCGCGTGGGTTATGTACGTACGTACGATAAGCGAGCGTGTGTCTCGGCGAGATAATATACATAGGGAGCGGATTATATCGACGGATAACATATATATATATATATAAGCGCTATATATTGAATGGAAGTGTACGTTAGGAGAGGGTAGATATGGAGGGGTGTGGGTGGGGTCGTTGGTGAGTTGGTGTGGGGAAAGGGCGTGGATGGGCGTGTGAGAAGAGAGGCTGGAAGGCTGTTACAAAAATCTGGACAGATGTTAAAGATGGAGAGGGGAAGGCATGACTGTAGTGTTTGAAACTGTGGTTAAAAATTGCAGGAAGTGTGAGGTTAGTACAGGCTATGTGGAAAAAAATGAAACCAACATGCAGTAATAAGTATAAACAACAAAAACTATTATTAAAAAGCCCAGGCCCAAACAAAGGAAGGAGGAGTTACACACGAATAAATATGACAGATGCAGCTCACAGTATGTCAAACGAGTATGTATCAAATAAATATTAACGAAATACATATATTTATACATGGAGAGTGAAGGCTGTTGGATTCTGTCTGGCAATCTCGCGCCCCATATATAATATTAAAATAATATACAATATTACATATGCACCAACCCATAGGATTAGGGTATCCTTTTGTTCGTGAGCATTTGACATACGAAATTAATAAATGACGATAGGATCTATAGTAGTCAATCTTATATCAACAAAACAATGGTATGGGCATACAAATGAAATGATGAAGTTATGGGTGTTTAGATGCCATTATGTGATGACAATGATCCTTGTCGATGACACAATTTCTTATACCTTTCATTTTAAGGGTGGTAGGGTGGTGCAATGGGTTCAATTCTCGTAAGTTGATATTAAAGGTATACAAAGGTGGCAAGGTGGTGTTGGGCAACAAATTGATACTATGAAAAGGTGTTGATGCATCATAGATTGGTGCTAATAAAACAGGTGTTGGTATGTTTGAAACATTCTTGGTAGTGAAGGTGTCCTAACTAAGTAGTAGAGATTAGTGCTTGAACATTTGATTTTGTATCATCAAATACAACAAGAAAATTATTAGTTTAACATTGGTTTCCACATTCTTTAATGATGATGATGATGATTATCTGATTTGACGATTTATGCTAATGATATTTAATGTCTCCATTAAAATTAATTAAAGTCAGGTTAAATACTATCAACATGGTGTTTAACGAAGTTGGTATTAAATAGGTTTCCTTCATAACAATCCTAGCTAAGGAAGGTAGATCCTAATTGCACTAATGAGACTCATTATTGCAATGGCAAAACTATGTATTTTGGAGTGGAAGGATAAAAGGAAATTTGTTGACACAAGGATTTGATGTTTGAACTTTGTACAAAGTGGTGAGCTCTTATCTCAGGTAGGCAAGAAACTTTGACAATGCAAGAAGCCAAGACTACTATTTTAGTGGCCTGTAAAGTTCAATTGCTGTTAAATTAAAGTGTGTAATGTAAATCTGCAAAGAGGTTTATGGTATAGCTATATGGAGATAAAAGTCAGAGAATAAACAGATGAAGGATAATGAACTGAAAATGAGGCCAAAATATTTGACCTAATTTGTCTGTGTTGATGAAGGATAAGTAAACACCACAAAAGGTTGGGAGAACTAACATTAAAAAGTGAAAAGACATACAAAAATTACGTTAAAGTTATTCTAAAGTATAAAGTATGTATAAATATTGAAAGTTTGCATTCATGTCCAAACAGAATAAATGTATCTATCACGGATTAGTGTTTAGGAAGATTTCACCTTTAAAGGGTTTAAAGTTATTTTAGCATATTGGTCTTTGTCTCTTTGACTCTTCTGTGTAGTTCTTAAAATGAAATCTTATTATTGAACATGAATTTTCTTTTCTTTGAGTTCTAGTAATTCTTTATTATTTATTTTCTTTCTTTTATTGATTCTTCTGTGATTTGCAATTTTCTCATATGAATATCAAAATGCTTTTATTATCTAGAATCAGGTGCTAATGATGAATATTGATCTTATGGCTTTTATTTTAAAATTAAAATGTACTAAGTAAGGGCATTATTCATATTCTTTGATTTTTTTTATTTATTTTAGTCTTGATGGAAAAGTTCTAACTAGAAGGTACTATGTGCTTTTGTGCTTCTCTCCAAAACAGCCTCCCAGTCAGCTGTTAGTAGCATTAACAACATTTCTTGTATATTTCTATTTCATCTTTCACTACATTGTTTAGGATTTCACTTTTAGGCTCTCTCTTGATTCCCTTTTACTTTGCAAAAATCATCAAATTCCTTTGAGTGATTCTCTCCTCTGTTGATACCAAGACATCTAATTTTTATTCTTTCATATTATAAGGCAGAAATTGTAAGCATTCAGTGTTGGTTTGGTCTTATATGTTTAATACCCACCAAATGTATGGTATTCATCTTTATTATTAGTAACCTTGTAGAGGACCATTACAGTTTAGTTACATGTGTTCTTTTGCATTCAAAGTTTGTTCAGGCTCCTTGTCTAGGCAGGAACTGATTTGCTTTCTGTTGACATGGGCCACACACAACTTGATTTGGCTTGGAAATTTTTGAAATACCATTCTTCTGTTGTTTTTAATGCTGTTAATTAAAATTTGGTCTTTCGATAATTTTATGTTGATTATTGCTTAGATAATAGCATTTATCTTCTTGAATTTTCTCAAAATATGTCGTTGTCAAGGTATTCTTATATAAGTTTTAAAGGAGGATTTTCTTGTCTCATTCAATTAATCTTCCCAGAACAACATTATTTCCTTTGTCACAATCGCTAACATAAAATGTTGTGTTTGATTCTCACAAATAGTGAATTTTAAGAGCTTTCCCATTCATTAACAAAAACATTCATTTCCGATAATTTTAAGCAGATCCACTTCAAAAGATACATTTTCATCCTTTTTTATTGAATATTCTGACATATTATCCACAGACTTCAATTGTTTTTATCACTATGTGCACATAAAGCTAGCCACATTTGTCATAATGAGTTTCCTCCTTCAACTCTTCCTTTTTGACATAAATGGAAAATTTGGGCATCATGACCAAAATCATTTTATTTTAATAAGTTAGATCATACTTAACCAAAGGATCAAATGATTTGAAGGTATTGATTTTCCTTGTTCCTTTAACTCAATGACATTTGATAATTAATGCTATGTTGAGTATAATTCTCGGTTGCAATGTGACATTGACCAATTTTTTTACAATAGAACAACAGCGAAATATGGTTTTGTGCTGTAAAGTGGCATGGTTGATTGTAGTATTGCAAGAAAAGTAAATTTCCCTTCATTCCTTGGGTTGTTGTAAATTGGATCCTTTGCTCTTGGTGGGATGGCTACTCTTTTGGATGATTGAAAAGATTATTAGCCCTGCTTGCTTTTGGTTTGATTCCATTCTCCTTTGATGGTCTAGACTTGTCATGTTGAGGTATTTGGTGTTAAGGATGTTATCAAGAGTTTGAAATGCCAACTCTTTTTTAACCAGTCCAACTCTTTTAATGACAATTTAACTTCACGTTTTCCAAATTTCTTTTTTTCTTTTGATTTATTGTTTGAAATTCTTCCTTCCTTTTTTCTTCTTCTTTTTCTACTTTGAAAATTAACCTTCTTTATTAATTTCTCATTTTTACGTCATTGTACTCATTAACAAATCATCACATTTCCTTCATCATCTTTTCAAAATCTTCTTCATTTGTAAATGCCATAATAATATTCTTTGCTTCTACGCTTGTATCCTCTGTATCATTTGAATATCGTAAAGCCCTCAAAAAATGAATATAATCGCCCTGAGAAGCTTGTTCTCTCTCAGTGTCTCTTCAGGATCTAAATTGTTGGGAAAAATGCGGGAGGGGGGGGGGGGAATGAGTAGGTATTATATATTTAAAACTTTTCATTCCTTAACACCCATACTTTCCTTTAATGGCTTTACGCACATACA
Source organism: Pinus albicaulis (assembly GCA_034641835.2). Classification (NCBI taxonomy): domain Eukaryota; kingdom Viridiplantae; phylum Streptophyta; class Pinopsida; order Pinales; family Pinaceae; genus Pinus; species Pinus albicaulis. The sequence continues at coordinate 73,854,097 of CM076574.1, read as the reverse complement.
CGCGGATATCCTTTAACAACGTATTCGAGAGATCTAAATATGGATATTTATTAACTTAGTTCTTTGCAATATTCATTCATCGATGTTAAGTTATCGTTAAAATGTACGATATTAATAAGAATAAACCATCACCTAGCTGCTGAACACCGATTTTTGGGTGGAAGTCAGAGTCGGAAAAACACGCTGTGATTTAACAAACAATATTTTATTATAGAGAAAACATATTGTTAACGCAGTGGAGACTCTACCGACAGTAAACCTCTACACAATATCGTTTACGCTCTCTTGGAAGGAGCTACGACTTTGCTCTCGTTTCGACCTCACGGAGGAAGGGGGAGTCGACCCTAACTCTACGTTTGAGCCTCCTGGAAGGAAAGTCGACCCCATTGAAGGCTACAACCCTAACCTCTGGACCACATTTCGCTCAATTTTCTGTGGATCACTGACAATAGAACACTTGTAAGCCCGTTTCATCATATTTAATTGGACCCACTCATACTTTTAATACTGATGTGAAATGTCAAAGCTGATACAATAATAACGAATAATAGTAAACATTGAACGGATCGGACATTTCTTACAGAACTGTAAACCTAGTTTTATCGCGCTCACCGTTGGTGCCATTCCCCGCCGTCCACATCCTTGGGCGTATCATCGCTGGGTCTGGGTCGTTTCTGTGCCCATCGCCTTTCTCTTCGTAAACCCGCGTGTGTACGCGCCCTCTACGACGAACTAGCGTATGGATGGCCATTAGAAACATGCTTCTTCGGATGGGACATTAGGTTCGATTCCTTTCTACTTAGGACGGATGTTAGCATATACAGTTAATCACTTGTAAACGAATCTAGCAAATACAAGCCCTGTTCAGTCTAGATTCCCTTCTTCATCATTTTCTTCACTGAGTTGCTTCCTTTGTTCGGATCTCATTCAAATGTAACCCTTTCATTAGGATATGCTTAGAAAGTATTCATTCAAGCCTAGAACATCTTCACCACCTCATGATTTGCACAATGAAATTCTTCTCTTTATATATGGGATTCATACCAATACCATGACATACCAATACCATGAGCCAAAACAATACCATGAGCCCAAAAACCATTCCTTGGTGTGTTCTTGAACGGGGGTCATTTGAGCAAATCATTACCCGATACAATGAGTCGATACCATGGTAGTTACCACAGTTTTGCACTTTGTAGTATTTGCCCATACGCGACTTGGCATTGTTTTCATTGTCTGTAGCTTATGGGCATACCCGCGTGTTCTTGGAGCCTTCTCCTTCTGTCGTTGCTTTGTCTTTGAAATCCTTTCTTCATTATACTGTACTCTTTAGCAGATACATCGATTTAGTTCATTAAGACATATTCTATCTAGCTTCTTCATCGCAGTGGTTGTCCTCATCTTCACCCAGTGGGTTATACGTTCAAGGACGCTTTCTGACATCATATTGTAACAAACATCATTTCATAAGTTTACATCTATTTTAAAGTCATCAAGCGAAATAACTTCATCGGTGTGGTACCTTGAGACAACATACCAACAATCATCTCTTCATCTTCATTAAGTGAGTTTGCCATCAAGGACAACACTTGCATGTCTTGCCAACATTTTGGACTTGATGGCAACCACGATGTTTGATCACCACAGCAGAATGGTGTGAAATACAATGACACCATATGTTCCCATTCTTCCCAACATCTTCATTTTAAACACCATGTCACTCTCTTGACATCAAAGGCAAAGGGTGGATCCCAAAACCAACATACTCTCCCCTTTTTCTCCTCCGATAGAAAGAAACGTGCAGATGCGATGTGTCTTGAAGTGACTGGGCTCCCACAGGGTTCATCTTTAGATGTTAAACATGTTCAATGAAGTACTGACTCTGTAGACTTCCCCTGTCACCAAACTCATACTTACATCAAATATCCAACTTAAGTGGATTTACATATGGACTCATTTAATAAGTGGGTTTACACATTTTCAACTAAATTTGCCCAACAAAGTGGGTTTATAGGGTGACTCGACTACCCAACCAGTGGGTTTACAAAATTTGACTCGACTATAATAGTGAGTTTACAAATTTGACTAGTCATACATGGTGAATATTACAATTTTACATCTCATGGGTTTCAACAAGACTGCCTACATTAATTCTAAGTACGACCATTTATGACCAAGACCGGAAAAAACCTCAAGAAGATCATATATCGGAAGACCACCATAATGCCAACAATGCATTATATAAACTGAACAAGGGCTCCACAATGTGTGGAACATCCTTTCCATGTGACTAAGGATCCCCTTAGTTTGTCGTCACGAACACTTTCACCGACAAATCATCAAGGCATATTCGAAACATTAGAAATAGAATTGAGAGCGAAACACACGGAGGATACCAAACGGTATCGGGGATACCAACGACAACTAATTTGTCTTTGGCTTGACTGACGAGTTGGCAAAAAATGGGACATACGCGGTTTGTATTGCGGGCTCGCATGTATACGCGGCTGTGTTTCGGGGAAACCGCGTGTCAATACCATCTTCTGTTTTAACGGATGCGTCCTCTTGACAGGAAAAGCAGTTAATGAGCTGTTTAACGGATATTTGGATAGCCCACTGGACTACGGAGATAGATAGGCAGCAATTGTATGTTAAACGTCATCCAACGGTTGTGGCATAAACACGGCCATGTGGCCTGCAGTTCTTTACGACATCAATACAATCTTTTAAGAGATTATCACACGAACAATATCTTCAAATATGTGTCGACAATCATCCGCATGGTCCAATATCATCCAGATCTTCAGATTTAACATGAAGTAACATATACAGGCAAAAGATCTCAACCATAGTAACAAACTCTTACTTTCCAATCTGTCTGTTACACGATCAACGACATCCAACTCATCCTTGTGTGGGCTTCAAAAGATGTACTCCCCGGCTTCAACCGGGGCTCAAAATCTCATATGACAAACCATAACCACCCAAGAATCATCATCATTTGAGCATGAGTATCACAAAAACAAGAATAAGCGGTCATATTGCCAACAAATCAACAGTATTCACTATTGTCATGAACAGATGCTCTTCCATGTGGCGCTGAAATACGTTCATCGACGGGTCATAAATAACAATCTGCGCATGAATTTCATATCTCGAATTATAATAATTTCATCTCTAGGCAAAGAATACTCTTCATCAAAAAGTCATTGAACATATAATCTTCAACATAAGACATCAAGTGTCATATCATGTTCGAGCGAAAATTGAGCGATACGGTCAATAATACGATTGACTGGGTCAGGCCAATGCTCCCCACCAGACCTCATTCCGGATGCTTCGATTATCCTTTAAAATTCTCTTATCCAATATAATGCATGCGCGTGCTCTGTTTGGAACTACGCGTGTTATCATAGGCTTTTATTCATAAATTTGCGTACTGAAGGTAAGTTATTAGAAATTTCACATTCCTTCATCTCCCCAAAACTTGTATGCAACAATATTACCATATCGGATATACCTTAAATACACCTGTGGAAAAATTAAATCCCAACCATGAGAGTCATCATACATTGCTCCCCTTGTGACGATGCATTATAAATCTCTATGTGTATCCCCACATCATTCCTGGGTCAACAAAAATATGGCCGAAGCGGTGGCTATGATGATTAAAATTCCCCTACGTTTTACGAGCGGTCACTCCCTTGCCTACGATTTTCTTGAACTTTCTAATTGTGTCTTTGGAATTGTCCACTTTCAGATATTGTTCATCCTGCATTCTTTTTCTATATGTCCATACTTGTTACAAGCATAACATCTCATGTAGCCGAAAAAGTATAAGTCATAATGAGCTTTCTATTCTTCCTTGTGCCATTAATGACTTGTGACCATACTTATTGCATGAAAAACAATATCCTTGAAGAAACCGGTACCTTTCTGTGTAGAATCTGTTTGTTTGTGGCACAAACAATCTTCATCTGCCAATTGGTATAACATATCATGAAGTTATGACATTCAGCATTCAACATTATTGAATGATTTCCTTTGAGAATTCATGATTGTCGGTTGATCTTTTATTTCTTCAACACTTGATTGCATTGATGTCCTTTGCATCTTTATCTCTTGTATGTTTAAATTCTCCTTTAACGATTTCATGAAAACCAAGACCAAGTTTGATAGCAGAGAGACCTTTGATTACTTAAATATTGTCAAAGATATTAGTACTATCTTGAAACCTCAAAAGTTTAACCTTTTCTTCTAATTTACCTTTGAGAATGCTTCCTCAACCTCCAAAGCTTGACATTGCTTTGTCATGCTTTCTTCCTCATCTTCATCTTCTACTTGATCTGTCAGTTTAGAATCTCTTCTTGACAATTTTTTGTTTTCTTCACATGTTTGTTGCGACTCTTCATTCTTCTTATTTGATTGCCTGGATCTGTTTGGAAAGTTGATTTGGCTTCAAGGCCTTCCTTTTCAGGCAGTTGTAGAGTTCCTTGTCCTTCTTCATACACAACCTTTAAGATGTAGCAGGAATGATTAAACAAGTCATGGTGTCTTCACTTTGATTTTAAGGTCCATTTGAATCGTTGATTGCTAGTTCTTTAGTCGATTGTGTTACGTACATGAAACCTTTGACCTTTCCATAGCCCATTCAACATTTCTGTTTTTATTTCATTTGAGAAGATCATCTCTTTATGAGTAAGTCACTGTATCAATTTCCTTTTGTTGTTCTTCAACACAATGCAGATATCTTCTAAGATACATTTTAACTACTATCTTCATATTGTTTGCACCAATAAGAATATTCCAATGACACAATCACTATAAGTTCATCTTCTTCAATTTCACACTATGAATTTAAGAGATATCTTCTTGTTTAAAATGCTTATTATTATTTTGTTTCTTTGCCATGGGTAGCACCAAATCATGGTAGGTCTTCTTCATCTTGGACACTTCATCATCATTGTTTACATAATAACTCTTCCTGTAATTGTTTATTACCATGTTTTTCTCTATAAGGACATTTAACGACAATGACAATAACACTACACAATCAAAAATATTTGAAGGAAGCTTACTGGTCTGGTCTAGTTGGAGTTTTCTCACGAAGTGCTTCTTCTTCTTCGGATATATGTTGGATTAATAACTTCCTTTTCTTTTCAACTTATGACCTTGTGTGACTTCTTTGATTTGGAAAAGGCCTCCTTGTCTCATTTCAAAAAGCGATGGGAATACTAATTGAACAATAGTAAAGGTTTATAGGATCTTTGCCTTTCTTTAATGGTGAAACTTTAGAGTCAAATTTTGAAGTCAAGATCAAAATTTTTCACAGAGTAGTATACGGTGATGGTTTTCACCCAAGTTTATATTGATTTACAATATCATCTAGACGAAAAGCTGGCAATACTTTCCATCTTTTATCTTTAAATTTTCATATTCAATTAAGAGAGTTTTAGATTTGCACACTTTTACCTTTGTATCTCATGTGGCAATTGATTTCTTCTTACAATTGTTTGTATCCTTTCATAAAATTACGGATTAGACATGCTTCCTAACAGGGACATTCTTTGCTTTGGCATTAATTTCATACTTCTTCCTTTGGTAGTATCGGTAGAATACTTGGGATATTGTTGTATACCTTGCGATTGTATATACATACCAAGACTTTGGAATATGCTTTTGTTCGTACCTTCCGGAAGAAATACCAAATTTTAAATGAATAAAGTGGCAGACATTACTCTTCAAATTTGTTACGACGGATCTCCTTCAGCGATCGAGCTTGAAGAGACTGCTGCGGTACCAATTGTTGGGAAAAATACGAGAGGGGGGGGCAAATCATTTCTTTGCATATTCAAAAATTTTCTTTTCCATTTTCATCCTTTATATGTTTTAACACAATGGCTCCATGTCTGTGAGGATATCACTTCATGCAACTGCGCGTGTTAGCGAGGATGCTTGTACGGATGTTTATTAACTTAAGATTCTTTGCAATATTCATTCATAAATGTTAAGTTAACAAATCAACATGTGTAGTAACAACGAATAAACCATCACACAAAGCATCACACATGAAACACACGAAGGTTTTCAGGCAGGCTGGAAACCGGAAAACCACGCTATGATGCTCAACAATATTTATGAAAAACATCTTGCTTATATGTTTTGGTGGAACTCCTGACCATGAGGCACTACTGTATCGTTTGACCTCTCCTGGAGAGAGCTACGACCCCACCTCTCGTTGACCTCACCAGGAAAGGGCTACGACCCTGCTCTCGTTTACCGGCCTGCACCGGAAGGGAGAGTGCGACCCCCAAGCTGACCGGCCTCGACACCTCTATGGTAAGTTTCTCTCGCTCCAGTTTTACGCGGATCCAACCGCTTCAGCTGGTTTCAACTTCCCATAGGCCATTTCGTGTATTTCGGTGGACCCTCCATACTTTTAAGCACGGTCAAATATGAAGGCGATACCTGTGTCAGCGATTGTGATCAAGCAATGAAGACGGTGGGACATTTCTTCACCCCACCAGGACTTCAACAAACCTAGTTTTATGTACGCTTTCCTTTAATTGATGTCGCGTGTCATCGCGCTCTCGTACGTACGACCGGCGTATGTACCAGCACGGAAATTACAATTATTTCACTTTCTTTGTCACTTTCTCTTCGACAAACCGCGTGTCACGCCCATAAACGAACAAGCATTGTGGATCTTCAACCGTGGAAGTGCATGTTATCGGATGGGACATTAGGTTGAATTCAACCCTTTACTTAGAACCAGGATGTTCACCTCATCACGGATCTAATCACTTCATAAATGAATCTGTGGTAAATATATTTCAGATCTGGTTCCCTTCTTCATCCCATTTTCTTCTGCAGGTGTAACCTGGCAAATTAGGATCTATCATTCAAATGTATTTTCCATTGAGATATACTTAGGAGAAATGTTCATTCAAGCTACGGACATCTTGCACCACCTACGCAGTTTTTACAATGAAATTCTTACTCTTTATATGAAAGTTTTACCCCTTTTTCAATACCATGAGCCCTTTTTTCAATACCATGAGCCAAAACAATACCATGAGCCCAAAACTACATTCCTTCAAGTGGTATTCACAGACGGGGTCATTGGGCAATCATTACCCAATACAATGGGTGATACCATGATGGTGCCACCAGTTTCACTTTATGGTATTGCCCATACCTTACGACTTACTTCGTTGTTTCATGCTCTTGTTCTCTAGACATATCCGCGTATTCCTTGGAACATGTCACACCATATAGATTTGCTTTTGTGCTAAGTCTTCTCTTCATTATACCTTGCTCGCTAGCGAATGCATCATAGATTTAGTTCATTAAGACATATTCTATCAAACGCTTCGTAAAATGAAGTTGTCATCCTTTTCATCAAGTGAGTTTTGTCGTTCAAGGACAACACTACATCATATTATTAACAAACTTGTCTGTTCACGTGAAATTTACATCGTTGCAAATGCGTAATGAGAATAACTTCGTATAGTTGTGTTCATCAAGGACAACGGCATAACGTCTCCTCTTCATCTTCTGTTAAGTGGGTTGCCATCAGGACAACACTCGCATACTTTGTTTGCGACGATGATTCTCCTTTGAAGTGAATTCTAGACTTGTCATGTTGAGGTATTTGAAGTATTAAGGATGTTATCAAGGTTGAAACACATAATATTGCTTGATCACTACTATTAGAAGAAACAATTTCAACCGTTTTTAAGTAAATTTCTTTTTTCTTTTAGTTCATTGTTTAAAATTCTTCCTTCCTTTTTCTTCAACACTATAACTAGAATGCTTTCTTTATTAATTTCTCATTTCATCGTCGCTCTGTATGCAAATCATCACATTTCCTTCATCATGTACAAAATCTTCCTTCATTGTAAATACCATAAATAATACTTCACCATTACTAGCATGAATCACCAATCATTTGACTCATCCTTCGAGCCCTCTAAAAGGTAGATAGGTAACTTCACGAAGCTGCGTCCTCTCAGGTGTCTCTTGGGATCTAAATTATCCTCATGATCTATATGGTCTCCCCTGCGGATGCGTGCTTCATACGGCCTCAATTTCTTTTGGTTGAATGTTGTCTTTGGAAAATCAATCTCGAGCTTGCTCTGTTGTGTGTTCTTCTCCGCTCATCAACACTCTCTTATAATATCCAGTTGGATGACAGCAGTCACGATTATGTCCTTATCGATGCATTTGAGGGTCATCTGAAGTCTCTAGTCCCTTCCAGGACACCTTCTAGAAATTCTCCCGCACACCTTTCTGGGTTGTTCTTGTTAATTAATAAGGTTTTCTAAGTTGAATTGACATTTTAATTATCGATCTGTTAATTTAATTCTGAGTTGTATCTAGGTGAATTTCCAAAAATGATTTATAGGTTCTCGAGACTGAAACATAGCTCAATGCTAAAAAAAATTAACAATATGTCAGTAAAAGGTGGTAGGCTCATGGATGATATGAATTTACTAAATATAAGTATAAAATAAGTCCCAAAGATGGTAGTCTGCCATCAATTGGTAATCAATTATTGACGATGAAAAAATGCTTTGTATCAAATGGGTAATCAATGTTAGTAGTTCAGTAAACAATATTTTACAATCAATATTATTATTATATATTTTGTGATATTATTATTATTAATACAAAGAAATTTCAAAATATGATACCAAAATGTAAACAAACATTCTCTTATACTCATTATTGGCATGAAATATTTCTCTTACACTCCCATTGTGTCGTATATACACATCTCTTACCTTTGATTACGACATGTCATAAAGATTATCTTACCTCTCTGCTACATCTATTAGCGACTTGTACTCCACATTAGAAATTTGACTAAAGTTGTGCCAGTTTTGTAGCAGTATTCCAAGGTCTCCAAAAAATTTACCAAGGAGGCTTGAACATCATTCAAGAACACGAAAATAGTTTGTGGAAATTCACATAAATTTTTGTTTTATTAAAATAATTAACGGTATTTTAATATGAATACTAAGTCTAAACTTAAGGGAAATTAAAAATAATTAATGGGTATTAATAAAATAGAGTGTGAATCTTTTAGAAACGGTCAAAATCGGTTTTAATCTTGGCAACATTGATTGAATTTCTAATACGGTACATTGATTTTGTGGTGAAAGATTGAAAGAAAACAAGGGTGTTCCAAACGAGCGGAACGCCACACTTGGCAACGGGTGAAGTCGGTGTGAAAAGAATAAGAATTTCGGTTTTAGGCGAGAGTTGCCAAGGCATAGTTGGAAAGCGGAAGAGGATGTCGGCGATAGAGAGAAGGAAGAGAGGACATGAAAGGCACCGAGCGACACAAAGGCAACAGCACGGTGTGCCCAACACCGAGCTCACGCGAGCGGCACGATCCGACGCAGGGCCCAACGGAAGAGCGCGGTGGGGGAGATAGTGGGTCCTTTACGGTGTGAAATTCTCCGGAAAGACAAGAATCTATCTTGGTGTTTTCTAATGAGAATACAGCAGTCTATTTCTTTTAAAGAATTCATTAACTTTGAAAAATAATATAAACCCTCATCTCTTGCCATCGATTTTCCCACATTGGTTTTTAAAAAGTGGTGTCTAAAAATAAGTGTGTACATGCAATTGTTCTTATCCTTATATTATGACTACTTTATATGAATATACATAAGTAAGAGTCTTTGCGGTAGTATTTATTTTGAGAAATTTCTTTCGGAAGAATTAATAAATAACTTATTGAAATAATAAGTAGGAGAAATAAATCTATCGATACGGTTTTTTCTAGATTAAAATTTCATAGGTAACGGGAAAGCGGAAGAATCGTTTGAACATAAATCGAGATGTTCTTTCACTGATGGCTAGGAAAATTCATGGGTTCTCTGAAGTGAAGGAAGCACTTGGCAGAACATATGGATCACGATGTTTACTGTTTTGGCATCTAGTTAGCTTGCCATATGAAAACCCTTATGAGTTTGTGGAGAACAATTAAGTATTTTTTATGGTGCATAGCCCAATGGATTAAATGTTTTCATAGTCTATATTTGGTGAAACATTTATCATGTTTAACCTTTGATATTTCAAATGTTTCAATGACAGGCAAACAAGTCCTTGAACTTCATAACTATCTCTAAAATCATCAAAAGCATAAAAAAATATCACTTTAAACACTTATATAGAGATCCCTCTTTGAATGCGATAGGTCCTAGGATTTAAATGGTTCTTACATAGCCCTTAGGTGGCTTGATATGCCAATCTTGCAAATCACGAGAGCAACACCTACTATGCTCCAGTTATTAATGCACTTCACGAAGTTATTTGTAACATGCATATTTTCTCTTTGGGGAAATTGAAAAAATGTCATGCATTGTTAAAAAAGAGATTATGACCACCCGGATAAGAAGTATTTTTCTTACTCTCCTTGAGATGGAGTGTCCTCCATCACTTGTGATAAATTGAACATCTCATGGGACACTTTAGCAGCTAGCCAGCATCTTTGCTTCTCCACCAATTCAACATGCTCAAGTTGTGCCTCCCACCATGTCATCTTCACATCATTCCTCCGCATCTCAACCCACCATTACTATTCTTTATTAGCTCAAAATACTTTGTTCATTTCACCACCATCATCTTGTTTCACACTCAAATTGGGTCCATCTAGGCGAATCGACAGAAGCTTCAAAAAAAGACCAAAGTGGGCCACAACATGAGACATTGGTACCTAGGAAAGTTCATGGGAAGGTGTTTCCTCACATATTGTGGAAGAGGCACCACCTTCTTCATCGGAAAATCATGTGAACAGAAAACAAAAAATGAGTAGGCGGATATTCGAAAGAATTAGGCACGAGAAGAGAAAATATTCATGAAGACAACAATGAGTTTGACCTTATTGACTTGAATAAAAATATGATTACGAGATGATGACACATTCATCAAGAAAAAAAGGCCAATATTAAGAAACTACAAACTAATATTGATAGATATATATTTGTCATTACCTTTCTTGAGCGAGAGGAACCATAGTAACAAAGACCAAACACTTCAAATGGCCATTGAAATTCATCAAAGCTCAAGAAAGCGAGAAAAATGAGATTAGCCGAAGAGACACTAGAAAAATATAGTGTGCTAGATGAACCGGAGAAGAAAAGTACAAAAACAAGGCCACGAGCTGGGGTTTGAAGATCCCTGGGCGGAAGGCATAGAAAGATAACTATGGTAGGATCCTCTTAATGAACAATTTGCGGTGGTAATCGATGAGAACCGGGAGAAATGGCTTGAAAGGATATTAAAATCTTGAGAAGCTCCCGGAAGTGACAACCAAGGACAATGTTGAAAGAAGGACCAGCCAAAGCAACATATTTGAGAAAAAGCAAAATTTCAAGATCAAAAAGCTTAAGTAAGCCATTACAAAAATTGAAACCTTGTTGTGCAAGAAGAGAAAACAAGGCTTGATATCCTTGCCAGGCTCTCACTCTGGAAATTACCTCCTTTATATGTGGCTTCTTTTAATTTTGAACAGTGCTGACACACACACAATTTTTGAAAAATTTTGATTTTGGTGATCATGTGATAGTTGGATTATCGAAACACATAACATCTCCCCTTGCACACACAACCCAGGGCATGTTTCGTAAAAGGCTTCATGGATTCAATGAAAAAAATGCAATAATCCTTTTCTAACTTCGTTAAATTGGCGGTGGTCATTAAAAAAATGTTGTTACTCTTTTTTCACCTTGGCATTAGCATAGGCAGTTTGGGAGAATCACTTTTTGCAGGGTCAAACCACATCAAATCTCAAAAAAATCATTCTTGTATTTGAAATTAAAGTAGATATGACTTTCAAATAGGCCATATCCACAAACTCAACAGGACATTTGGGAGCCCATAAAGCTCAGCTTGAATATGCTTGCTTATTTGCTGGCTTGACCAATACCACGATTTTTCTCGATTTTCTACCTGTTTTGATTTCTGTAAGTAAATCATGTATTCTTGATGTAATTGATGAAATATTCTAATTATGATTTTTGCACTAGGCTAAATACATTAGGTAAAAGTTTCATGACATGTAATGAATTAGTTTGCAAAAGTGAAGGATGATCGGAACCGACCTCCACCCTCTAGGTAACAACTCAATTTTGGTGAACTTTATATCCTCTCACTGGATTCGACCCTGTGAGGACGGAGGTGCCCCAGGTATATGTATTGACGTAAGGGTGGGTCGGACCCCCTAAGGAGAGATTGTTCACCGCGGTCGTGGCTCTGTCAGCATTTCCCTTCTGAAACCCCGTTCCTTGCTCCACGTGGCCTTCTTTTATTTTCTTGGAATTTTATTTATCAAATTCTTGGAATTTGATAAACAAACATTATCCACAACCTTTGAAAATTAATTATATAACCGAACCTTATATTAATAAATAACGCTTTTGAATAAATGACTCTTAACAGACATTTGGTTCCAGGCCCCACCTCTATGATCAATAGCCAATCAAATGCACACACAGTACCTTAGTTATCGTCTGCGCATCTTTATCAAATGATCACCGTCTGATGGCTCCTTCCCAGATCAACGACGTTCCATGATATCACTCGGCTTCCTTGTACGAGCTTTAACGTGTGATGGCGTGTAGCAACGGTAGTTTTCCGTGGGTCCACCTCGCTACGTGTCGAGTACTCTATGGAATCGCTCCCCAACCAGGAAATACCACTTATCTCCGGAAGGTTGTGCGATATGGGCAACCCAGGTTTGCTAATCCACTCGCGGTTTTGTGTACAGTGATTAACCAAGGTTCACGTCGGGGTTTGCGTTATCCTTCGTATGTCTTAACTCAGGTTCAAAACTCAGGTTTATTTCAATAGAGTTGGTTCAATAATTTGGAGGGGAATTTCATAGTAATACAGACAGAGGATTGCGTCAAAATTTAATTCGCAGAGTTTATCCAAACCATTCAGGGGAACCAATAGACAAAGAAATGCGGAATTATACAACCACCACATTCAACGATTCCACACAGAACCAGTGAACAATCGCCTCACAATTAAACAATTTCTTCACGGGTAAGGTTTCGAGACAATTCGATGGCCAATGAGCATTGAAATCATTTAAATGGAAACAATTGTTAACACACAGTGTTTCTATTGCAGAAATCTCTCTTTTTTTCCTCTTCTCCTCTTCTTTTCTATACATCCGAGGAATAAAAATTATATACATTACAATGCGTCCCTTCGGTTCCTCTATGAGGACCATTTTAGAAAATCAAAATCCTAATTACAATAATTTAACTAACTGAAACATGACAGATGGACTAACTGAACTATTCGACTTCTACAACTCTGACTAATCTAATGATATAGTCAGCTGAGGTATTGACACCTAGCTATTACAATTTTGATGATTCCAAACCCTCCTAGCCACAACATGTGGACAAAACCTCCTACATTGTTGGCTAGTGTCTAATGCCCCTGCATCAGACTCCCGAGGGAAATTTTCTTCATGGGCTCTTGTCCATGAGCTCTTCCACTGATCTTCCTATCTCCTACAAAATTCCTTCAGTCATCCAAGTGGAATATTCCTCTGGCTTATCCTTCCATTTGATTAATTACTGCAAGTACTCTTGTCCTCTGGTCCTCTTGAACACTCTTTCATCCAATATCTTCTCTGGTTGCAATGGTTGCGCTGGAGGTAGCTGCTCTTTCCACTCAATTTGTCCCTTGTCTGCTGATCTTTCTTCTGCATCATCATCTTCATACTTGTACAAATATGGCCCAATATTTTTGAATTTCAACTTGTTATACTGCTTCCTTGGGAATCTCTCCTTTCTCAAGTGGGCCAAAACTAGATCTCCTACTTCAAAATGAACTTCTTTTCTGCTCAAGTCTGCTCTGCTTTTGTATTTGATGATGCTTCCTTGTAGTTGTTGTTTCACTTGTTCATGTATGGCCTGGATCTCTGAAGCAAATTCCTCACTGTCAGCACTTCTCAGCTCTGCCTTGCCCATATTTCTTAATTCTGATATTCCTCTCGGGTGCATTCCATAAACAATATGGAATGGGCTCTGCCCCGTGCTCCTGTTTGGTGAGTCATTATATGCACATTCTTCCTGGGGAAAAATATGATCCCACTGCTTGGGATGCTCTCCTGCAAGACTTCTCAACAAATTTCCCAGACTCCTGTTCACTACCTCAGTCTGTCCATCAATCTAGGGATGATAAGCTGAGCTGAAACTTAGTTTGGTACCAAGTTTCTTCCATAGTGTCCTCCAAAAGTGACCCACAAATCTGGTGTCTCTCTCTGAAACAATACTCTTGGGCAACCCATGCAATCTAACAACTTATTTGAAAAACAAGTTAGCAACATGGGTGGCATCACTAGTTTTATAGCATGGAATAAAATGTGTCATTTTGGAGAATCTATCTACTACAACAAAGACTGCATCATTCCCTCTCTGAGTCTTGGGCAATCCTAGAACAAAATCCATACTCACCATGTCCCAAGGCCTGTCTGGAATAGGCAAGGGAGTGTACAATCCTGCATTCTGGCTCCTTCCTTTAGCATATTGACCGATTTTGAAATTCTTCACAAACTTATCCACTTTTGTTCTCATCCTGGGCCAGTAATAGAAGCAACTCAGCTTCTTATAGGTTTTATCAGTACCAAAGTGTCCAGCAAGTCCACCACTAT